>JAVSCE010009568.1:0-237308 GCA_032199065.1 Smutsia gigantea
AGGTGCGTGAGTTCTTTATATATTTTGGGTGTCAACCCCTTATCTGACATGTCATTTATGAATATATTCTCCCATACTGTAGGATGTCTTTTGTTCTACTGATGGTGTCCTTTGCTGTACAGAAGCTTTTCAGCTTGATATAGTCCCACTTGTTCATTTTTGCTTTTGTTTCCCTTGCCCGGGGAGATATGTTCATGAAGAAGTCGCTCATGTTTGTGTCCAAGAGATTTTTGCCTGTTTTTTTCTAAGATTTTTATGGTTTCATGACTTACATTCAGGTCTTTGATCCACCTTGAGTTTACCTCTGTGTATGGGGCTAGACAGTAGTCCAGTTTCATTCTCTTACATGTAGCTGTCCAGTTTTTCCAACACCAGCTGCTGAAGAGGCTGTCATCTCCCCATTGTATACCCAAGGCTCCTTTATCATATATTAATTGACTGTATATGTTTGGGTTAATGTTTGGATTTTCTATTCTGTTCCACTGGTGTGTGGGTCTGTTTTTGTGCCAATACCAAATTGTCTTGATTGCTGTGGCTTTGTAGTAGAGCTTGAAGTCAGGGAGCGTAATTCCCCGTTTTATTCCTCCTTCTCAGGATTGCTTTGGCTATTCGGGGTCTTTTGTGGTTCCATATGAATTTTAGAACTATTTGTTCAAGTTCATTGAAGAAAACTGTTGGTAGTTTGATAGGGATTGCGTTGAATCTGTAGATTGCTTTAGGTAGTATAGCCATTTTGACAATATTTATTCTTCCTAGCCAAGAGCATGGGATGCATTTCCATTTGTTAGTGTCCTCTTTAATTTCTCTTAGGAGTGTCTTGTAGTTTTCAGAGTACAGGTCTTTCACTTCCTTCGTTAGGTTTATTCCTAGGTATTTTATTCTTTTTGATGCAATTGTGAATGGAATTGTTTTTCTGATTTCTCTTTCTGTTAGTTCATCGTTAGTGTATAGGAAAGCAACAGATTTCTGTGTGTTAATTTTGTATCCTGCAACTTTGCTGAATTCAGATATTAGTCCTAGTAGTTTTGGAGTGGATTCTTTAGGGTTTTTTATGTACAGTATCATGTCATTTGCAAATAGTGACAATTTGACTTCTTCTTTACCAATCTGGATGCCTTGTATGTCTTTGTTTTGTCTGATTGCCGTGGCAAGACCTCCAGTACTATGTTGAATAACAGTGGAGAGAGGGGCATCCCTGTCTTGTTCCCGATCTTAGATGAAAAGCTTTCAGCTTCTTGCTGTTAAGTATAATGTTGGCTGTGGGTTAGTCATATATGGCCTTTATGATGTTGAGGTACTTGCCCTCTATACCCATTTTGTTGAGAGTTTTTATCATGAATGAATGTTGAATTTTGTCAAATGCTTTTTCAGCATCATATGGAGATGATCATGTGGTTTTTGTTCTTCTTTTTGTTGATGTAGTGGATGATGTTGATGGATTTTCGAATGTTGTACCATCCTTGCATCCCTGAGATGAATCCCACTTGTTCATGGTGTATGATCCTCTTTATGTATTTTTGAATTCGGTTTGCTAATATTTTGTTGAGTATTTTGCATCTACATTCATCAGGGATGTTGGTCTGTAATTTTCTTTTTGGTGAGGTCTTTTCCAGGTTTTGGTATTAGAGTGATGTTGGCTTCATCGAATGAGTTTGGGAGTATTCCCTCCTCTTCTATTTTTTGGAAAACTTTAAGGAGAGTAGGTATTATTTCTTCTCTATATGTCTGGTAAAGTTCAGAGGTGAATCCATCTGGCCTGGGGGTTTTGTTCTTGCGTAGTTTTTTGATTACCGATTCAATTTCGTTGCTGGTGATTGGTCTGTTTAGTTTTTCTGTTTCTTGCTTGGTCAGTCTTGGAAGGTTGTATTTTTCTAAGAAGTTGTCCATTTCTTCTAGGTTTTCCAGCTTGTTAGCATATAAATTTTCATAGTACTCTCTTATAATTCTTTGTATTTCTGTGGGGTCCATAGTGATTTTTCCTTTCTCATTTCTGATTCTGTTCATGTGTGTAGATTCTCTTTTTCTCATAATAAGTCTGGCTAGGGGTTTATCTATTTTGTTTATTTTTTCAAAGAACCAGCTCTTGGTTTCATTGATTTTTTCTGTTGTTTTATTCTTCTCAATTTTATTTATTTCTTCTCTGATCTTTATTATGTCCCTCCTTCTGGTGACTTTGGGCCTCATTTGTTCTTCTTTTTCCAATTTCAGTAATTGTGTCTTCAGACTATTCATTTGGGAATGTTCTTCCTTCTTTAAATAGGCCTGGATTGCAATATACTTTCCTCTTAGAACTGCCTTTGCTGTGTCCCACAGAAGTTGCGGCTTTGTGTTGTTGTTGTCATTAGTCTCCATATATTGTTTGATCTCTGTTTTAATTTGGTCATTTATCCATTGATTATTTAGGAGCATGCTGTTAAGTCTCCATGTATTTGTGAGCCTTTTTGTTTTCTTTGTACAGTTTATTTCTAGCTTTATACCTTTGTGATCTGAGAAGTTGGTTGGTAGAATTTCAATATTTTTGAATTTACTGAGATTCTTTTTGTGGCCTAGTATGTGGTCTATTCTGGAAAATGTTCCATGTGCACTTGAGAAGAATGTGTATCCTGCTGCTTTTGGGTGTAGAGTTCTGTAGATGTCTGTTAGGTCCATCTGTTCTAGTGTGTTGTTCAGTGCCTCTGTGTCTTATTTTCTGTCTGGTTGATCTGTCCTTTGGAGTGAGTGGTGTATTGAAGTCTCCTAAAATGAATGCCTTGCTTTCTATTTCCTCCTTTAATTCTGTTAGTATTTGTTTCACATATGTCGGTGCTACTGTGTTGGGCTCATATATGTTTAAAATGGTTATATCCTCTTGTTGGACTGACCCCTTTATCATTATGTAATGTCCTTCTTTATCTCTTGCTACTTTCTTCGTTTTGAAATCTATTTTGTCTGATACAAGTACTGCAACACCTGCTTTTTTCTCCTTGTTGTTTGCATGAAATATCTTTTTCTATCCCTTCACCTTTAGTCTGTGTATATCTTTGGGTTTGAGGTGAGTTTCTTGTAAGCAGCATATAGATGGGTCTTGTTTTTTTATCCATTCTATTACTCTTTGTCTTTTGATTGGTGCATTCAGTCCATTTACATTTAGGGTGATTATCAATAGATATGTATTTATTGCCATTGCTGGCTTTAGATTCGTGGTTACCAAAGGTTCAAGGGTAGCTTCTTTACTATCTAACAGTCTAACTTAACTTTCTTGTTATTATAAACACAGTCTGATGATTCTTTATTTCTCTCCCTTCTTATTCTTCCTCCTCCATTCATTATATACTAGGTGTTTTATTTTGTACTCTTTTACGTTTCCTTTGACTGTTTTTGTGGATAGTTGATTTTACTTTTTGCCTTTAGTTAGTATTTGGATGGTCTGCTTTCTTTGCTATGATTTTATTTTCTCTGGTGACATCTTTTTAGCCTTAGGAGTGCTTCCATCTAGAGCAGTCCCTTTAAGATATCCTGTAGAGGTGGTTTATGGGAGGCAAACTCCCTCAGGTTTCGCTTGTCTGGGAATTGTTTAATCCCTCCCTCAAATTTAAATGATAATTGTGCTGGATACAATATTCTTGGTTCAAGGCCCTTCTGTTTCATTACGTAAAATATGTCATGCCATTCTCTTCTGGCCTGTAAGGTTTCTGTTGAGAAGTCTGATGATAGTCTGATGGGTTTTCCTTTGTAGGTGATCTTTTTTCTCTCTCTAGCTGCTTTTAATACTCTGTCCTTATCTTTGATCTTTGCCATTTTAATTATGTATCTTGGTGTTGTCTTCCTTGGGTCCCTTGTGTTGGGAGATCTGTGGGCTTCCATGGTCTGAGAAACTATTTCCTTCCCCAGTTTTCAGCAATTATTTCTTCAAAGACACTTTCTATCCCCTTTTCTCTCTCTTCTTCTTCTGGTACTCCTATAATGTGAATATTGTTCTGTTTGGATTGGTCACACAGTTCTCTTAATATTCTTTCATTCCTAGAGATCCTTTTATCTCTCTGTGCCTCAGCTTCTCTGTATTCCTGTTCTCTGATTTCTGTTTCATTAACAGCCTCTTGCACCTTGTCCAGTCTGCTCCTAAGCCCGTCAATCGCTTGTCTGATTTCTGCATTGTCTTTCCTCACTTCCTCCCTTAGCTCTTGCATATTTCTCTGTTGATCCATCAGCATGGTATTGACTTTTATTCTGAATTATTTTCAGGAAGATTGCATAAGTCTATCCCATCAGGCCCCTTCTCTGGGGTTGTCTGGCTAATCTTTGTACCATATTCCTCTGTCTTTTCATGGCGATAGAAGTGGTAGCTGGTAGTCACCACGTGTGTTAGCTGGGAGAACAAAGTCCCTTCCTGCTTGTTGTTCTTCTTGGGCTTCTCAGGGGCCTGAGCTGTCTTCCAGCACACCGGGAGGCAGTCTCTGGGATAATCCCCCAAGCTGCCTGTGTGCGGGCCGCCTCAGCTTAGCCTATAGCACTGCTGGGGTTTGCAGTCTTGTTGGGTGTGTTCTGGTCCCCTTGGTGCCTTCCAAACCTGGTTCTGGGGCTCTTCCTGCTTAGCTGCACGCCAGCCGGGAGAAGATTCTGTGAGATTGCTGTGGGTGGTGCCACTCCTCAGCTGTTCCGCAGCAGTGGTGGCTCTGCCAGACCCTTTGCGGCTCTGGTGGGCGGGGGGCGAATTAATGGTAGGCTGCTGATCTCTGTGGGAAGCCTCAGTATGGCTGCTTTGCCAGGCTGCCGGCCAGGGGGTCCGAAATTCCCCAAGACTCCCAGCCCACTGGGCCGAGTGCACTGGGACAATTTTGTTCCACTGTTGGGCCCTTGTCTCTTTAAGACTTTTTTAAAAAGCGCACGCTTTTCTTTTGTCCTGGGGAGCCGGCTGAGAGGACCCACTTGTGGTGTCCGTCTCAGATCCTGCACTTCTGTTTTTCTAATCTCTGATACACCACGCAATGTGTGTCAGTGCTCCCGGCACGGATCACCAGGGCTGGTTATTTAGCCAGCCTGTGCTTCCACTCCCTCCCCACTCTGATTCTTTTCCTCCTGCTGGTGCGCTGGGGTGCGGGAGTGCTCAGGTCCCACCGGGTCAGGGCTTTGTATCTTACCCGCTTGGTGAGGCGTTGAGTTCTCACAGATGTAGCTGTAGCCTGGCTGTTGTACTGTATCTTCTGGTCTCTCTTTTAGGAATAGTTGTATTTGTTGTATTTTCACAAGTATATATGGTTTTGGGAGGAGATTTCTGCCGCCCTGCTCACACCGCCATCTTCCCAGACAGATATGGAATTTCTTAATGATTGAATCTCCATCTTAAATTCCTTCCTAAGTTCTTGAATATTTTTCTGTACCTTCATAGGCATATTTATGATTTTTATTTTGAACTCTCTTTCAGGAAAATTGGTGAGTTCAGTTTCATTTGGGCTTTTTCCTGGGGTTTGTGAGATTTTGGTCTGTACCAGATGTTTCTTATTTCTGTGTGGTGCCCTCTATTGCCCAGAAGCTCCAGTCTCTAGAGCCGCTCAGCCCCTAGAGTGAGGTTGGGGTCATAGGGGAGCAGAGCTCGTGCCTCTGGGGAGGAAAGATCTGTTTCCTGACTCCTGTCTGCCCTGCCTGTCTCCAGTATCACAGCCCATAGGCTGAGCACACAGGTGTAAGCCTCTGTGCTTGGCGTCTCTAGCTGCTATAGGTGAGGCCTCTCTCTGGCTGGCCTGACACCAGAGCAGTGACTGCTGGTTTGCAAGCTGGTGCTGTCAGGCCAGGAGGAAGGCTCTGCAGGCTGCATTATCACAGTGGGGGGCCTCGGAGCTGAGTAGCCAGCCAGGGGGATGGAGTGCCTGAAGCTCCCCAATCTTCCCAATCTGCTGGGCAGAGCGCACCCAGACAACCTTGTTCTCCTATCCCTTCTCCCACTCAAGATGCTCAGTGCAAACCCCGCACCTTCAGCAGCCCTCTCACTGCTAGGAAGCCTCTCAGACTGCCTGCCTTTCCCTTGTCTCAGAGCGGCCGGGTGTGGATCCTGTCCTCCACAAACGGCCAGAATCTGTCACTCAAGCACTCTGCCTGTCCCAGCTGCCCATCCTCCAGAGCACCACACAATGTAGATTTCTGCTTGCAAAGCAGATCTCCAGAGCTAGGTGTTCAGCAGTCCCAGGCTTCCACCCCCTCTCCCACTCCATTTCTCTTCCTCCTGCCTGTGAGCTGGGGTGGGGGAAGGGCTCGGGTCCCGCCAGATCAAGGCTTTCATACGTTACCCTGTTTTGTGAGGTCTGCTCTGTTCATGATGTCTGTATGCAGTCTGGTGCAGCCTTCTTTCCTGTTGCTGTTTTAGGGTTAGTTATATTAACTGTATTTTCCCACTATCTGTGGTTTTGGGAGGAGTTCTTTGTCTCACCTCTCATGCTGCCATCTTTAATCTTCCCTCTTGTTTCTTATAATCCCAAATGTCCTCTGGGACTGGATAACTGATCTTGGTTGGTGGGACCTAGGAGTCCCAGGGAGGTTCAGCTTAGCCCATGGCCCATTTTCTGCCTCCACAAGTTGGAGGGAGGGGCAAAGGGAGGATGAATGGTCCTATCTCTTCTTGCAGCTGAAAAGGTCCAACTCAAGCTACACTGCAGGCTGCAGCCAGGCCTGTGTGACAGAGACCCCCAGGTGTCATGGGGCTGCAGTTCATCCCTGCCAGTAGGAATGCTGCCAAGCCTCAGCCTCAGGCAGCTGCCTCCAGCTGTATGGGAACCTCCACTTCAAGTGGGTAGCACCAAGGATCACCAGGAGCCCCCTGCACTGGGCCATGGCTTGGGCCATGCTGCTGCTCCTCCACCCTGCCCTGCTCCCGTTCCTGCTCCCTTAACCAGGCACAGTAGCATCAGGAAACAGCAGCCAGGAAGACCCTGTAGCCCCCACATGTCCCCAGACCCACTTCTTGCTCTTGATTCCTCCAGCTCTATTTTTAGTGAAAGGGATTTATTAAGTTCACACCCTGGGCTCACAGTTCCTTGCTCCTTTCTCTCAGGGCCTAGGCCTGAACATGCGGCCCTCTAACGGGGGACACATGAGCCCAAGGAGAGACTGGAGTGTGGAGAAACAGAGCCACCTCCCTCCTGACCCCCATCAAGTTGGAGGAGCCCAGAGTCCTGCAGGGTCAGTTTCTTCACCTGTAAAAAGCTTGGCCTGATCCACTCTTCCCAGACCTTCCTCCCCAGCCCTTAACATCAAGAGTGGGGCTGGAATTGGATTTCCCCTGCTCTCCTGAAATGACCCCCAACCCTTTTATCTCTAAGGGTCTGAATCAATCCTTTTCCCTCTTTCCCTGACACAACTTTGAAAACAAATTCAATAAACTTGAGCTCTGTTTGTGCTGTGGCTATTTCCAGGAAAAGGAGAAGCCTGGGGAGAAGATGGTAGGTATTTCTGGAGGAAGTTTACATATGCAGAGTTGGACTGGTCATTAAGGCAGCAGCTCCTAGCTCAGGGAAAGAGGAGGGGCCACTGGGTAGAGCCTCAGTGACCACTGCTTCCCCAGCACTGACCCTTCCATTTGGGTCAAAGCTCGAGAGATGATGTATTCACCTGAGATAATTCATGAATTAATTGATTAATTCAGTAAACACGTTCTGAGGGCCAACTGTGTTCCAGAAACTATGCTGGAGTGATGAGAAAATGCCAGCCCTGTCCTCAGGGTGCTTGCAGTTAGTGAAATGGCCAGCAGGTTGAAAGAGACCAGTCCTGGGCTCCTTTACCTGAGTTGGCCCTTTTTGTCCATCTGGAGCAACCTCCTTATCTTAGATGGGGAAATCGAGGCCCCAAAGGAGAAAGGCCTTGCCCAAGTACAGGTAACTTGGTGAATCAGGGGAAGGGGCTTGGGAATGATAAAGTCCTGAGAGTGGGTCCCCTCCGCAGTCTCAGCACAGCACTGCCCATGAGCAATCACACCCCATACAAAACGCATTCACATCCACTGTCCTCAAACAGCTCCATGAGGCAGGCAGGACCTCCCCATCATATACACATCACGCATATGTCATGCGTGCACATGAGGCTAAGGGAGGTAAGATGGCAGTGTGTGGCAGGGTCAGTGGCAAAGAAGTTGGAGTGAGTCAAACTTTTAGTAGAGGCCCAGTTTTGCAACTTGCTAGCAAATTGTTTAACCTCTCTGAGCCTCAGTTTCTCCACCTGTAAAATGGGGATACTAGTTCTTCATAATGTTGTTGTCCTGTTAGCTAGGACAGGGTAGTTATCTGGGGAGAAATTAAGTTGAGGCCAGAATTGGCTGGCCTGGAGTCACAGGAGTTGAAGATGGGATTGAGAAGAAAATAAAAATGCATTATTTTTTCTCTTAAAGCAGATGTGGCCATTTTCCTTCTGGGTTCTCAGCAGGGTGCTCTGGTCCCATGACTTAGAGGTCCAAGAGTGGAGGTTAGGGCATTCATTAGGAAAATCCAGCACAGGGAACCCAGTGTACCCCAGGACATAAGGAGTTAATGGGGGCACAGAGGCCTCACCTCATGATTGGCACAGGCATGCTGGGACTTGTAGTCTGGCTGGGCATCATGTGGCGCAGGGGCCGTTGGGAAATGTAGTCACTGGCTTGTCCGCGTCGCGGTGTCCAGCACACCCAGCAGTGACAGCTCCTCAGGAGGTAGGCGGCAATGACAGGGGCCTGGGAGTGGTTGAGGAGCAGGGAAACCAGGGCAGGGCGGGGCAGGAGGGAGTGAACAAGCTAAAGGCTGGGACCCCTGGCCTGCAGCTGTCAGAAGCAGACACCCCCTGGCCTGCGGCTGATGCAATGGGCCTGCTGGGTGGGGTGGGGGCCAAGGAGCAATGGGACACTTTCCCTGTATTTAAGGAAACAGGATCAGGGCTGGGGGCCTTGCCCAGGATGAGACCCTTCCTTCCGCAGAGTAACAGGATGCTTCCCCCAACCCCATGCAGACACCCACTGACACCTCCCAGAGATACGCCAGCAGGACAAATGCTGCTCCCCAGAAAAGGAGGCAGAACTCCCTATCAGCAGAGAGGGGTCCCTCCCAAGTCTCAGCACAGTACTTCCTGTGAACAGTGTCACACCTCTTAGAAAACACATTTTGTATAAGTGGGGCCATGTTCCCCACTCCAGTAATGGGACAGAGCACCCCACTTCCAACAGGAAGGTTGGATGCCACTCAGAAACCACTGGATACCCTTCCAGACAAAGGGCAGTACAACAACTTGTACTTCCCAAGCAGGGATAAAGGAACAGCCCCTTTCCCTAGAAACTAAAGGGCCTGTTCTAGGGAGGAAGAGCAGGAGGAGCAGGCTTCCTCGACCTTCTCCCTGCACAAAGACCCCTCCTCCCTGCTCCCCAGCCCTCTGGTGCAGCTCCATCACCTCACTGGTAACTTACTGACCAAAGGGGCTCCCATCTGCCTTCCCCCAGGGTGTGTGTCTCCTCAGCGTGGGACAGCATGGACCAGTCTGTGGCGATCCAGGAGACCCTGGCTGAAGGGGAATACTGCATCATCATATCCTTCCTAGTTAGGCGCTCCCAGGTGCAGGCCCTGCCCTGGCCTTGGGAAGTGGAATGCAAGATGTCTGTGTGTCTCTCTGCTCTCCTACCTCTCTGTGCCATGAGGGGGAGACAGAAACCAGTATTTACTCAGTACTCATTCAGTACTGACTACCAGGTGCTTTAAATACTCAGTTACCCTATCAGCCCTGTGTGAGGTTAGGGATTATCATCACATTTCACAGATGAGGAAGGGTCAGAGAGGCAAAGCAACTTGCCCAAGGTTACAGAGTGAATCTGTGGGCAAGGGAAGGTGGAGCAGGCTGGGCTGGGAGAGGCCTGGCCTCTGGTTTTGTTTTGGTTTCTCTTGACCCTGAGCAGCAGGCAGTGCAAGGTGTGCTATGTGAGGGTGAGAGCAAGCAGAGCCGCCTTCTGGGACTTGTGCGCTACCGCCTGGAACATGGTGGCCAGGAATATGCGTGAGTAAGGGGTTCGGTCTGTCTCTGCCAGAGCCTTGGGGTTATTCTTCACTGTACCCTCCGTTGGACTTCAACTGTCCTTCTAGGGAAGAGTTCCCAGAGTCTTCTAGAGTAATTATAATAATAATCAAGATTTTTTGAACACTACATTGTAAACCTTTCATACGCTTTAATATAATCCTCAAAATCTGATGAGGAAGCTTCTCAAGAAGAGGCAGTTTCACCTACTGGTCCAGATCTTAAGCCTTGTGACCTCACTACCTGGGTTCAAATGAAGGCTTTGTTACTTCTGAAAATGTCTAAGGCCCCTCCCTCCCAGCCCTGAGACCCTGAGGTTGACTTCCAGACTCTGAGAACTTGGGCAAGTATTTGAGTGAGTTGTTCTACAACTCTGTACCACAATTTGTCTGGATTAAAGACTAAAGTGAATTATTACATGTCAAGTGTTTAAAGCACTGTGAAGCACCTAGAAAGTGCTCAGTAAATGTTACTAACAACACACATACATGACACAAAAACAGTAAGATTAAATAATACTTGCCCAAGTTCTCAGAGTCCGGAAGTCAACCTCAGGGTCTCAGGGCTGGGAGGGAGGGGCCTTAGACATTTTCAGATTTACCACCTTCCCTTTACAGATGGAAAGCAGGTTCAGGGAGGGAAAGGGGGTGGCTAAGGTTGCACTGTTCCTGTCACACACAGTGACAGGATGTGCTAGGATGTGCAATGGGTAGGTCAAGCATGAGTTTTATTAACAAAGCAGGGGCTCCCCAAGAGGAGACAAATCAGCTTGGCTGACCTATCCGTAAAACTGCAGTCTGTTGGGCACTGTGGACAGAGAGGACATGAGGATTGTGCATGGCTGGGCACCACCAGCACAGCCCTAGGGAGTAAGGAGGGAGTGTGGATCCCAAGGCCTCCACGATGGGCCCTGTCCTCACCAGTGCTTCCTGTCCTTAGTCTCTTCCTGTATACACACCGGAGGATGGCCATTACGGGGGATGATGTCTCTTTGGACCAGATAGTGCCAGTCTCGCGGGATTTTACACTGGAAGAAGGTGCTATAGGGGGCTGGGTGGTATGAATTCCTGTTCTCTGCGCCCCCAGGTCCTTTCTGCCCTTGTTGGGGGGTGGGGCAGAGGGAGCAAGGAGCATGCTGGAGCTAGGGCATTCAATTGCTAAGGGCCTTTTCGTTTCCCTCCCCAGTGTCCCCAGATGGTGGACTCTACATTCTTGGTGAGTGTCCATTCAGTCGGAGTCCCGGTTGGGGCAGGGGTACAGGATCTGCAGAGAATGGTGTGAAGTAGGAGCACCCTCTGATATCCTCACGGTGGCAAGCAAGACCCTGCAGCATCCGGCCCTGCCCACCTTGCTGGCCTCAGTTCCATGCTTGCTGCACTTGAAACCTGCTGGATTGCTTCCATTGCCTCAAACATAACACACTGTCACCTGGGAGCCTCTGCCCATGCTGCCTGCTCTCCCGAAAGCCCTCAGCCTCTTTTTGCTTAAGCCAACTCATTCTTCAGGGTTTCAATTCACACTCTGCTCTATCCAGGAAGCCTTTATGAACTTCTGAAATTTTATCTCACTGATACACATTCCTTTTTCTCATCCTTATCATCTGTCACTCACAATGATTTAATTATTTGTAGTGCCCTATTTAATGTCTGTCTTCTTTGTTAGACTGAGGTAGTAGTAATAATAATAGAAATAATAAAGGAAATGAATATTTAATCAATGATTACCTTGTGCCAGGCACTATGCCGAAAGCTTTACATACCTCATATGGTGTTTCCCTTGCCACAACTCCAGGAGGTTATCACTGTTTTTAATCCCCATTTTACCAGCAAGGTAACTGAGGCCCAGAGAAATTAAGTGATTTAGTTAAGTGGTGGAACCAGGGTTCAGCCTCAGAATCCAGACTTTAGAGCCCACACTCTTGATCAGTCTGCTGGATTGCTCGTCCCATTCATTTGTTCCTCGCAAGTCTGTGGGTGCTCACCAGGTACCTGCTGGGCTCTGGCGTTACTCTATGAGCAAGATACCATCCACAGTGTAGCTTCCTAAAGACAGGCTGCTTCAATCATGGCATTTCCAGTACCTAGCATGTGTATGGCTCAGTCAGGTAGGCTGACTGATGGGAAGCCCCTCTTGTTTCCCTCCCTATGCTCTTCTGTCCACTTGGTGAGAGGGCATGGACTATAGGTCAGAGTACTTGTTCTCCTCCAGCTCCGTCTAGTACTGTTGTGGCTAACGGGCTTTTAGGAGCCTTGGTCCACTCCCTCAGCAGAGTGAGGATGATGACAATCTGGAGGTTATAATAATAATAATGAGGTTCTCTTACTGTCCCAGCACCAGCCTTCAGTGAATTGCTTAAAGGCCAAAGGAGCTTTAGACTGCGGACTCTCCATACTGGAGACTCCAGCCTTAGGATGGATGCATCAAAGCACTTAGCTCCTGTTGGCCAAGGGCTCATTTTCTGCCTCCTCTGTGCAGGCTCAGATGTGACCGTCCAGCTGGACACAGCGGAGCTCAGCCTCGTATTCCAGCTACCCTTCGGTTCACACACTAGGATGTTCCTCCAGGAGGTTGCCAGAGCCTGTCCAGGTAGGTAAGACCTCAGGCTCCCTGGGGCAGTGATAGACCCACTACCAGTTGACTTTCCACACTTGGGACTCACACTCCAGTTTCTGTGCCCTCTTAAAAGCTGCTGGCATGAGGCCACAGTGCTCCCAGGCCACCAGCCAACCATGGTGTTTGCATTTCTAGACCTGAGTTTTAACTCCAGCAGACCTCTTTGTTCTCCTGGTGCTGGGCAGGCCGTACAAAGTGGGTAGTGATTCTGATGCATAATCTTTTACAAGTGAGCAGGGTCAGCAGCTACTAGAAACCCATCTTCCCTCTCTCTGCCAACCACAGCCAGAACCAAGAACTTCTGTCATATGGGCTCTGCTGCCCTTCAATCTTGCTCTGTCCCCCATTGCAGCTGAGGAAATGGTCTAATCGTGGCCTGGCAGTGAGATGTTAGTGGCCTCTAAGTCAGAATTTGTTTAGATCAGGAGAACAGCTAGCAGGTGAAGGAAAGTTGGTACACAGCTGAGGATCAGCCCAGAACATGCAAATTTGAGTTGCCAGGTGCTGGGGTTAGGTGTTTACCCAACACTATTATTTATTTCCTTTCTAGCTAACACCTTGTCACTGAGCGGCTAGGGTGAGGGCATCACTTTTATTTTGATCTCACCATGAAGCCTAGACTTCCAGGGGCTGCAACTTAATCTAATTTAATTCTCTGGTGTGCCAGTTAGGGGACTGGCTTTGGATGCAAACTGAGGTATGGGGAAAAGGAAGTAGAAACAAGATTATGGAGCCTTGAATGACTAGTTAAGGGGTTTAAGGTTTTTTCTACAGGTGGGTGGAATTTATTTCCAGACCTTCACCTAATAAGGATAACTTATTTTATGATTATTATTGGTAGTTGTAGGAGGGGTAATAATAGCAGTAACAGCAAAGAGCATGGACTTTAAAGCTACACAGTCTCTTGTATTTGAACCACTTTTTGCTCGTTCTGAGCTATGTGGCTTTGAGCAAACCACCTCATCTCTCTGAACCTTGGTTTTGTAGACATGTAAAGAGTATCGTCCTGCAGGAATTGTGAGAATTAAATAATACATATGAACGTGTGCAGCACATAATAGAAGCTCAGAAAATGTTTCCACCCTCTGTACAAAAAGGCCCATAACTTAGCTAACATTCATGGTTGATTTATTGTGTATTAGACACTGTTCTAAGAGCTTTACACACATTATCTCATTTTCCTTACCACAACTTTACAAGGTAGGTATTTTGATGTCTCCATTTTACAAATGAGGAAACTGAGGCTCAAGGATGTTCCGTGCCTTGCCCAGCTACAAGCTGGTAAACTACAGAGCCCAGGATTAGACAGGATTAGATGGTCTCCTCCAGAGCCTGTGCTCTTGAGTTTCACTCTTGAGCTTCCTGCGCTTGTGCCACCCTGTCCCATCTAAATGTCTCAGGGCTCCATGGAGGATGTTTAAGCTGAGACTTGAAGGATGAATGAGGTTTTTCCCGGGCAGACAAGAAGGAAAAAATGGCCATCAGAAGGGAGAGCAGTCATTTTGTGGGACTGAACTTGAGATCGAAATCGCTGAGCCAGGAGAAGCCAGCAGAGACAGCTCCTGAAGGGTTTTAACCAACCCAGAGCTCTGACTGCCCCATCGCTTGGGGGGAGCTGTAGGAGTTTTAAACGGAGGAATGACAAGCAGGATTTGCTTGTTAGAAAAATTCCTTTGGTAACTAGTACAGAAGGGGTGAGCTTCAAAGGAGGGAGATCAACTGGCGTGGGAGCATATTACAGCTGCTCAGGGATAAACTAGGGGCTTGGAGCTGGGCCTGTTAATGCGGATGGAGAGGAGAGGACGCACTGGAGAGATCAAACTGAGGATGGAGGCTCCATGGGGGCAGTGAGTTTGCACTGCGTTCACTTTACCCCAGTGGCTAGAACGGTGCCTGGCACATAGTAGACGCTTAATAAATATGTGTTGAATGGGTGAGCAGAGCTGGGCACTCGCCTGTGCAGATGAAAGCAGGAGAGGAATCGAAAATGACTTCCTTCTTTTAGCCTTAGGCATCTGTCAGTCGCCTTAGCTGCTCTTCCCTTTGGGGTCCACACCTGCGGTAAGCAGCAGGGAAACTGCCCTGCCTCAACTTCCCTGAGCAGTTGTCATGATGAAGACTCCCTCATGGAGGGGCCTGGGTAGAGAGGACACTCAGAGTTGCCAGGTTCTTGGATATCCACCAGCCCAATCCTTGCATTTTACAGATAAAGGGACTGGAGTCCACGATGAGGTTACAGATGAAAACAACTAGGTTTTTCCCACCCAGTCGTTGGTGGGTAACTGTGCAGCAAGGGCCAGGGAGTGGGAGTGCTTTGGTCAACAGACCACAGTCAGAGGAAAGGATTTGTTAACACTGATTGAGTACCTGATGTATGCCAGAAACATTTTTCTAGACCCCTAGACAACGCACAACAGCCATGTTTTCCTAGTCAGTCTTTTGAGCCATAGTGAAGTGCAGGTATGCTGTTTTACAGATGAGTGAACTGACATAAGAAAAGGTAAGTAACTTCCCTCAGGTCATTCACAGGTATAAGTTTAGAACCCCATGTTCTAACTCCAGTGCCATGGAGTCCAGAGATTTCAGTTCTGATCCCAGCTCTGCCACTTCTTAGTTGTGAAAGTGAACAATATATTTTTATTTCTTCAGGTCTTGGCTTTTGTTATTTGTACAATGGAAATATGAACTTACCTTATCTACTACCCTAAGAGTTTTGTAAGCATCAGATGAGGTCTAGTATGGGGTATGTAAATGCTGAAATTAATTTAAAAGCTGTGTCTGGCAGTACCATGATCAGTCTTGGGACCCAAATCTCCTCATTTGTGATGCCTTTGTAAATCCAGTTCAGTTCAGTCAGGTTCCTGCAGTTCTATAAGGGAAGCAGACAGGATAGCATAGGAAACAGCCAGTGTTTGGGAGTCAGACAGACCTGGGGTTGAGTGAGAGGCAGAGATGGCTCAAAAATTTCTAGGAAGGCAGTCTGGTTAAGGGGAGCTAGAGGACTTGTCTTGAAGGCATATTCCATAGCAAGCACACTGCTTTTACTTAGAGTGTGTGTGTATTTGGAGTGGCTTGAGGGTTGCTGATGGAGAGGAGCAGTTAAAGCCCCCACCCCAGTCCCTCCCTAGTACTGACGTCTGTTTGGGTTCCCATTCTGATCTTAGACTTCACCCCTCTGAGCTCAGTCGCTATGGGATGGTAGCTCCCTACCTCCTGAAGTTAGCTGTGAGGATTAAGGAGGTAATACATACATGAAGCACAGACCTTGGCACGTAGTAGTTACCCGGGGTCGGAGAAGTGGCGCGGGTCTACCTTTTGTTTTCATATTCATTACTGCATTTGGATCTCCCCCCACCCTGCTCGCAAGCGTTAACAGGCATGTGGGCTCTCCCGAGAGGCCGAGCGATTTGCTCACGGTCCTACAATCATTCAGAGGTGGAACCAGTTCTTCAAGCACATGGCTTAGTGTTCTCTCCTTGTTCCTGCCACAGGCTTCGACCCTGAGACCCCAGATCCCGAGTTCCTGTGGCTGTCTCGATATACGTGCACCCAGCCGGAGCCCGAGGGGCCCACCCCCAGCGATTGGAACTCGGCCCCAGGCACCTGGCCGGGGTGCGCCAGAATTGGCGGAGGCAGGTATCCGTCTTGGAAGGGGAGGTAGGGATTGGCGAAGGCCAGGCCTCAGGGGCGGACTCCATTCTGTTTGGGGGCGAGGATATGGAGCAGATCGGCCTTCGATTGGCGGAGGTAGAGAGCGGGGGCGGGTCCTCTGGGGAGACACAGGCGGGGCGGCGCGGGCAGCGTGATGAAGAGCTAGGGGAAGCAGGCAGGGAAATGTCCGACGCGGCCGCCTCCCGGGAGCGCGACTCTGCAGGTTCGGCGGGCTGTGGGAAGCTGGGCTGGGGCTCTGGGCCGGGGGCGGCGGCGAGCCCAACCCGCAAGTGGGCAAGGTCTGAGGTTTGGCCCGTGGACGCACGGCGCGGAGGCCCAGGTCCTGCGGAGGCGCGGACCCTGGGGCTGAAGTTCATTGGGGATGTTAATCTTGGCCGAGCGTGAGGGGAGCAGGCGGACGGCAGTGGGGTACTCCGGCATCTGGAGGCTGGGGTTGTAGTAAAGCTACCTTCCTGACTCGCTGTGTGATCCCATGCCAGTCGCTGCCCCTCTCTGAGCCTCAGTTACCACATACTGACCTTCAGTTTCTTAATACCTGACCTGAATTTGCCTTGTG
Source organism: Smutsia gigantea (assembly GCA_032199065.1). NCBI lineage: Eukaryota > Metazoa > Chordata > Mammalia > Pholidota > Manidae > Smutsia > Smutsia gigantea. The sequence goes on from JAVSCE010009568.1 coordinate 16,832, forward strand.
TGGGGGTGCCCTCGGCACGACAGAACCTTTCTTTGGGAGAAGAATGGTGTGTGTATTGGGGCTGCCTGGTTCTCTTGTCGGTCCTCAGCCCCTGCGATAGATTGGGCTGTGCGCAGACCTGGCGTCTAGGAAAGTTCTGGTCAGCACTCGCCCCTACCCGCCTCCTCCGGGGACTGGAGGCCAGGAAGAGATTACAGGTGAAAGGGACTAGATTTTTTCCATTCAGCCCATGGGTAATGTTTTGCAGTAAAAAAGGCAATTGATAAGCAAGAGAATGTCTTTGGGAGAGCAGGAGGCCCAGGGCTGAAATTTGGGTCAGTCTGGTCCTTGGGAGGACCTGCAGACCTGTATTTTCTGTTCAGCTCCTAGGTTATCTGCAAGGGCTCCCTGCATTTTTTTCTCCTGGGTGTGCCCATGCGGCTCTAGTTACATACGCGCTCTGGCCTGACCACTGGTGCCCATTCGTGCCCCTTTTCTCAGCTATTTGCTAGAGGTGAAGAGTCTGTCGAGTAGCTGTGTAGAATGTGAGCCAGCTCTCCACTTGCGCTTACAAGGCTTGGAAACTATGAGGGGCTGGGGAGGGGGAATAGCAGGTTGCACAAGTTTGTAAAATGAGAGGAAATGAGGCGAGCAAAGGACTTCCTCAGTGCTTATGCTTTTCCCTCTCTGCAGCTGCCACAAGTCGCCGTTGATGCGCTTGATGGTGCTGATAGTTTACTGCGTCTTTCGTGGTCTTAGCTCCCTGGAGGTGCTCATCTAGAACAGCGATTGCTTCAGTTTCCATGACATTCTGGACTCCAGTGCCAGGAGAGGTGAGGGCTTTAGATAAGAATATATCCTTTCCTTGTCCCTTCGAAAAAGGCTGTGCATCCAGACCATTTGTGGAGGACAGGCCCAGCAGCCACAGAAAGCGGTGGGTTCTGTCTTCTTAGCCAGCACCCTAGAGCCAAGCTTGGAGTGTTTCATTCCTAATGCTAGAGAGGTCTTCTGCGAGAAGCCAGGACAGCTCTGACGCCAGTTATCTGCCCATGGGCGATCAATGCACAGAGATCTCAGAATCGTTCCTTTCCTTTCAAAAAACAAAAACTAGCCACATGCTGGTGAGGAATTATTGTTAATGTTTTGGTTTTATTTTTAGTTTAAAAATGATTTGTCCCCATCGTAATAGCTAGATTAAGTGGGGTTACACTATTAATTGCTAAGTTGCTTATGTTAAGATTGGTAAGAAATGGCACCAAGTCCCCAGTTCTGTTTGGGTCAGCTGTTTCCCAAGTTGCTCTGACCTCAGAGGAGGGTCCTGACTTCTGCAGCAGGTAGGAGGAACTCTTAGGGCTTCCTCTGGATCTTCTTAACAGTCCAGGCCCCAAGGGAAACAGGTAGTGGATTTGGTTCTTCCTATATGCATCTGATCAAAATGTCCACTTCCTGGTAGCCTGGGGAACCAACCCAAGGCAAAAGGTTGTTTAAAACATGCTGTTTGTGATAGTCATCACGAGAAGCATCCCCTGAGGAGCTGATAGTCTAACAGAGAGGGAGCTCACAGTCTGTGGACAGAGGTAAGAGACTGTGGATTTGGCCCAGCAGGATGGTGGCCCTTGTACAGTGAGCCATGTGTCAGAGCACCTCAAAGGCCTGCCTGGGTGCAAGGTGAGTCTGCTCTTCAGTCCTTGCCTTTGCTTTGGTAGAAAAAGGAAAGATCTCACTTTGATGTTTCTGTTCAAAGATGCCTTTGCTTTGGTAGAAAAAGGAAAGATCTCACTTTGATGTTTCTGTTAACAATGTCCAGTCTTTTATTTTTTCTCTGCTGAATTTGGGGTATCAGGCCAAGCTTGGTAAGGACTGTAAAAAAGGGAAATAGAGCTAGTTTTAGAGAGGAGTCCATGTCTTCAGGTTCACATCAGTGTCTTTGAACTGAATAGTGGCATTGAAGTGCCATGTGATGCTTCCGGTTGACGGGCAACCTGCTCATCTGATTCCCTTGGCTTCTTCAGCTAAGCCCTGGCAGGAATCTCTGACAAATACCTCTTGTAGGTAGGGGCTTTTCTGCCCCTTCACTTAGCTGCTCTTCTTTGTGTAGCTTTTTCTTTCCTTAAAAAGAAATAAGGAGAAATGTGTCTCAATTTCTATTAGCAACTGAAGGTCTCTTGTCCAGAAAAACTCCTTGGGGGACCCTGCACAAGGCAGAGTACTTATCCATGTTATTGAATAGTCACCTGTATTTCATCCTGGGCACATGAAAGACCTAGAGCAGTGTGTCTGGAGGAATCTGAGTTTTGCACTGCAAAGGATAACAGCTACTCAGAAGTCCCATTGGAGCTATTCTGGGCTACTTTAACACAGTGGTAATAGCAAACAAATTTTGGTCTTTTGAAGTGGTTTTCTTATTCCATGGTTGATTGAAAGTGAGGCAGCTTTATAGTAACTCAGATTTAGAATGAGATGCTATATGAGTATTTTTTCCCCTGGACCCAGGAAACAAAACATTAAGTTCTGTCTGGCCAGAGAAAGGAAATGAATACTATTTATATCTCAGAGTAGCATAAAGGGAAACCTAGATTACCAGGGTAGAAGCCAGAATGTTGGAAAAATAGCATACGGGTCAGAAGAGTTTGTGTGTGTGTGTCCCTCTTTGTCTTTTCCCTCTATCTGTCCCACCTTGATTACCAGGGTAGAGGAAAAATAGCCCCCTGGTCAGAAGTGTATGTATGTGTGTCTCTCCATCTCCCTCTCTTTTCCCTCCCTCTGTCCCCCTTCCTTTCCCTTCCTCCTTCTCGCCTTCTCTCTCAGTAAGTAAAATCTGTGTGACCAACATACCCTTTCAGCATAGAGAACATGACTTTTCCTAAATGTTTATCCTACAGGTAGAAATATCACCCTTCATCTCTCCACCTCTGTGGGAAGCTCCTTAGGCTCCTAAACAAATTAATTTGGATCACTTTGTTTTTTTTAAACAAAAGAGAACTGTGTTCCTTTTTGTTCCTTCTTTTGTTGTTCCCTTCTCCATTTTCCCTCTTTGTCACATAGAACCTTGTATTTGTTTCTAGAACAGGAGAACCCCCGGAAGACTTTTTCTTTCCTTCAGGAAACGGTTTGTTTTGGGCTCTACAGTGGGAGTCTTGAGCAAGAGAGGTGACCCACAAACGTTCATTTAGAAGCGGCCTTGCACACAGAAAAGACCTCAGGGAGGGAAGGTTCAGGAAGAGAGAAACATCAATATTTATTAGAAGAAAGACGGAGTTGGAACATAGAAGCTAGCTGACTTGCATGTTTTCTTTGCTGCTTAAAATATAACAAATCTGTAGACTTTACTAGTGATGCATATGTGAAATGAAGCTACAAATATGAATGATGAGGATTTAAACAAAGTGTATATCTAAGTGGCCTGGGTAATTTTATTTTTATTATTGCATCTCAGTATGATATTAGACATGTCTCTTGGCTCTCCTCTTTTCCATCTATAAAATGGTAGCAAATGTTTGCCTCCTAGAAGGTCACACAGGACTTAAGGAATGCTAAATTATTTAGGGGTGCTTTCATTTGGGAAACACATTAAGGAATTGCAAAAGCCCACCTCCGTGAGCTCAGGAACTGGCTGCCCTCTCCAGAGCCTGTCCCAGGCCGGTTTCTGCCAAATAACAACACTCCTTTCTTCGTTACTCCCTTCCCTCCAGTTCCTTTTCTGTTAATGAAGTCACTAAAAAACCACAGTCACTCTTGACTCTTCCCTCTTGTGTCTAATAACTAAATTCATCTATTTCTTTCTGCGATTTTAACATTTTTTGGGGAAAAAAAAATAAATCCCTGTAGTTTATGTTGGTATCCTCTTACCTGAACTAGGGCAGTGAGTGGATTCCTTACAGGTCTTGCTATTTAAGTCTTCTCCCCTAGGGGATCGCCTTAGAATCTAACTTGTGTTATGCCCCACTGTTTTGTATGTGAACTTGAACACCCTGTTGCCTACCGAATAAATTTCAGATTCTAATTAGCATGGTGTTCAAGTCCTACTCCGCCTGGCTTCAGCCCCCTCTCATCTCATTTAGTTTTATCTGCCCCACTCACCTTTATTTCCTCTTATTTCAAACTTGACTGCTCATTATTCTGGATAAAATCCGGTGCCTTTGCATCTCTTTGTTGACTGCTCATTCAGTGACATTTTTACAAACTCGAACTTGCTGCCTTAGCATTTTGCACCCTTTCTCCTCCCCAAACGCCAGCCTAATACGTTGTATATCAGTATGTGATAAAAAAATATGTCATCTTTGTTTGAACTGTAAGAGACCCATACAGTGCACAGCCTGAAAGTGTTTTGTCACCTGAACATCCCCTGTCCCCTTCCTTTTTGAACATGCTCTCCCCTCTCTCCCCTCCCTTCCTGGCTTGCTCTTGCCCACTTCTCTTTCAGCTTTATCACCAGACTGCAGACAGTTCACAGAAGGCCCAGTGGGGAGAGAGCGTGGAGGAAAAAGGCAAGTCATTTCTACAATAGCCTATCATCACTACAACCTATCGCCATAGTCATTGCACTATAGTCTTCCTCCTTGAAAGCTAAACTGGTCATATACAATCCTTGCTAACCTAAGTTGGATTTGCACAGGGTGCAAATTGGATTTTGAGTCCAGAGCTTACAGGTTTGCAAGGCACAGGATGTGCTTTTATAGATGGATGTCTGTGCCCATTTTAAATGCCAAAATCTATGGTACTTCTTTAATAGCCATGAGACAGTGAGAAATATTAAAAAGAGAGAAAGAAAAAAAAAAGAAAACTATGAAGCATGGTTATTTGACTTTTGAGAAAGTAATAGAACTGTCTGGGCTGGTGGCTAGGCTGAAATAAGAAAAATTGATTTTTTCTATTCTCTTTCATGCTGCCTGCCCTTATTGGCTTCTCAAGAGTTCCCTGCCTTATGTACTATGTACTTAGCTCCCCTTTGTCGTAACAGTATAATATCCAAACTCTACATGGCATTCAGACTCTTACAGTTTGGCCTTAATATATATAATAAAAATATATTACTAATAAAACAAGTTTTATTTATAAAAGCTTCATTGCTATTATGATTTGATTAGCAGTTGCCATTTATTAAACACTTAACTATGGATCTGTGGGCTTTATATTGTGCCACAGAAGTTCTGTAAGAGGTTGTCCATTTTTCAGATGGTGAGATTGAAGCTCAGAGAGGGTAGGTAACATGCCTCTGATAAGTGACTGGTCAGTGACAGGGTTGATAACAGAACTCAGGTTGTCTGTTTGAATTTCATGCTTGAGCCCTAACTCCTATATTTTTCTTTTGTATTCCCTGATGCTTCTCAAACAAAAGTTTTCATTTCTACTTATTTATACTACTTATTGTTACTTATTTCTGAGCATACCATAATGCCACATCTTTGTGCTGAAGTTATTTCCTCTGCCAGAAATGCTTTCTCAATCCCACATTTTTCTGATAGTTAATAGACTTTATTGGTTAAGAGCACAGACTCTTGACCCAGATTCCTTGGGTTTGAATCCTAGCTGTGCCATTTATTAGCTGTGTGTTCTTGGGCAAGTTACTTAACCTCTCTGTGTTTATCTCCTGGTCTATAAAGTGCAGATAGTAATAGCACCTACGTCATGGAGAAGTTATGATGGTTAAATATACATAAAGTGATTAAAACTTTGCCTGACATGTAGTAAGCTTAAGTATTTGCTATTAATATTATTCATGATCATAGTACCACCATTGTCATTATTAACACAGCCTGACTTGGGTTCTGGGTAGTTGTACCTGGATCTGTTTATCACCCCATGAATTGAACATATCTCTTGCTGGAATGCATTGCTCTGTCTAGACCAAGAGAGCCCATGGGACGGCCATGTACACAGCATGGTGTCACTGATAAGCATTGAGCTAACCCACTTCCTCCTGCCTAAACTGTCAGTTTGGACTGTCAGGTATTTTGCTCACATGGTTTTTCAGGTTCTTCTAGTGTGCCAGAAATGGAATGCGAAGGCCAGTGACTGGGAAGGAAGCAAGGGACGCCTCCTTCTAGGCTTGTCTAGTAGATGCTCAGGAAGTGTAGGATGTGATCTCCACTCAGTATTGACAGCCACACACCCACACATCCTGTGGAGACTATGATGGTACTTTTGCTTTGTTACCCAGACTCTACCGTTCTGTTCATATAGTACTTACCTCTAAGAGTTTATAGTTTCACTGAAGATGTTATGCTCATATTTGCAGAAAAGGAGGCCATGGAGACAAGCAGATCTGGGTTTTAATGTCAGTTGTGCCATTTATTGGCTTGGCTCTGTATCCCTGGGCATATCTGCTATCTACTTTGGGCCTTGATATCCTTAACTTGTAAAATGAGGCCAATAATCAGAAATAACACATGAAGCTCTTAGCATAATACCTAGCTGTTAGAGGGTTCTTATCAAAGCAGTGGAGGATTGAGTGGTATAGCAGAGGGAAAAGAATGAACAGACACTGAATATCTGCTGTGCATCAGGCGTTGTGCTGGGTTCTTGACCCATTTAGATTTCATTTGTTTATCCTTTTGGCTTCTCTGTAAGTTTGGTGGTGTTATCCTCATTTTACAAATGAGGAAACAGATCAGGTGATTTGTTAAAGTTTCATATGAGGTAATGGATGGAGCCAGTAAAAATAGCCAGGTCTATTTTATTCCAAAGCCCAAGGCTTTTTTCAAAACACTCTAATTTCTCTTAAAGTTCTACACAGGTATGGACAGGAAGGCCTTCAGAAGTCAGAGAAATGACCACCAAGGACTAGTGTGATTGGGAGGGCTTCATGAGGAGGATGGAGGAGTGGGGCTGGGCCATGAAGGAGAGGAGGCCAGCAAGTAGGAGGGGCTTCATGATGGAGCAGGAGTTGGGGTGGCATGCATGGGGAACCTGTCTGTTTAGATTGGGCTGTCTTTGGGTGGTGGATTGATGAGAGAGAGTAGGGCCAATGTGCAGAGGGTTCAGCCAGTTTGGACCTTACCTTGCAGGCAGTGGTGTAACACTGGAAGTTTTATAGCAGGGAAAGATGAAATCAGAGTTCAGTCTGCCCAAGTCCAGAGACTACATCGGGTAGGGAGAAGTGGGAAGGTCTTGTAGCTGGGAGGCTCTTGAGGTAACAAGGAAAGGAGGGCATGAAGGAAGGCAGCTGAAAGAAGGAAGTGACCAATGACTGACTGGCCCTGTGGGGCTGAGGAGAGGGTTGAGCCAACGGCAGGATTGCAAACCAGACTGGGGGGAGTGATGGTGCCAGTGACGGAAGGGAGAGCTCAGGGAAAGGGCCCAGAAATCAAACCAGTTTTGCCTGGGACCCACCCGTGCACAGAACATCTCATAGAAATGCCCCATAGACAGTGGAGGGACTGAGCTCGGGCAGAGCTGGACAGCTCCATGTACACTCAACTGTGATAGCTGATGGTTCTTGTAGAAGAGAAAGAACACTATTCAGACCTGGACTGTCTGGTATGGCAGCCACCCATGGCCATTTATATTTAATTTAGGTAAATGCTTAAGTGTGGCTTGGCTACTGTTCTAGGCAGTGCAGTCAGAATATTCCCACCACGACTGAAAATTCTAATGGGCAGCACTGGTCTAGATCTTGGGGATTACCTACCAATAACTAGGGGACCTGCAAGGGGACATGAGCGAGGAGATAGAAGGAGCAGTTTAATTAAGAAATAATGTTGCTGTGTGTTGGACGATTCTCAGAAGAAATGGGGTACTTGGATTTTCTTTTGACTTTCCTTTTTTTTTTCCTTTGTGTGATGTGTTTTAGAAAAAGCCCAGACCCCAAGTCAGTGGTAGCCTGGCTACAAGACATGAAAATTGAGTTCTTGCCTCCTGTTCTTATTATGTAGATCTGGGCCTTCAACAGGTCTGATCTGGCTTCTAGAGCACCTTCTGGCCTTGCAGTGAGGGATAGCCTCAAGGTAACATAGGAAAAGAGGACAGCAGCCATATAAGGCAGATACTGTTATCTTTGTTCATTTGAGGAAGTAGAAGCATAGAGAAATTAGGTAACTTGCTGAAGGTCATACAATTTGTAAGGTCCAGAAATGGAACCCAGGTCTTAGACTCCAAAGCTCATGCCATATATGAGTGCGTGTGGGTGTACAAAAAATACATATTGTTGTAGCTAACTTTGAAAGTACCTATAAGCAAAAGCAAAAGAAATTCTAGCACTAATAAATGACTGTTGTTGATGTTTTGGTTTATACCTTTCTAGACTTTCCAATGTGTATTTGTCTCTATATATATTATATTTATAAACATGTATTATATATGTACATAGACATATACTTCATTCCTTTCTGATGCATATAAATATGTCAGGCCACACTCTTACCTACCATCCTCAATTCCTTATCAGAAGTTCTGAAGTCCTAAAAGCTGTGAAGATGGGAAAAAAGGTTGTTTGGTAAGTTTGGCCCAAGCTCAATTTGACATTAAGGCTTGCTTGAACTGACATGAGACTATTTATAGGCTTTATTTTTCCCACCAAGTGTTACTACTCATAAGTTGTGCTGTGGAAATATTAAAGTGTTTGATTACTGGTTGTGGCCTCAGACTCTGCTGAAGATGTTGTATGATACAATGGCATGGGTAATGTATTATCTTTCTAAAATCCCGCCAAATTCTGAATTTCAAAATACACTTGGCCCTAAAGGCTTCAGGTGAAGAACCGTGAATCTGTGTTTAGGCTCTACTGCTGCTTGAGCTCAGACACCTCCAGCATTGATGTTATCTCTGTAGCCAGTTGTGCGAGAGGGATTTTAGTTCTGTAAGATGTGCAGTTCAGTGCACAGACTTTGCAAGAAAAATCGAACAGGTCTGCACTTTCATACATCCAGACCAAGCTGCAGTTGTTACCATAGTTGACCTACTAGGAAATGGTGTCAATTGTAGGTGTGAAAGGTGGTCATTAGGAAAGCACCCAGAAATGACAGCCATCTTAATCTTTGTCCTGTGGCTATTTGTTATGTGTGTTTACCGCCTGCCTGGTAGGTTCCATATATTGCGGTAAGCTGGGGGCCACAGAGAAAAAACATCAGACCCTGCTTCCAAGAAGGTGTGGTCGGCTAAAGGTAAGATAAAAGAGTTAAATGCATCTATAGTTCCAGGATGATAAATGCCTTGATAGAGGTAAACACTGGGCATGTGGGCATGTGAGGATATAAGGAGAGCGTCAGGGAAGGCTTTCTGGAGATGACTCCTGAGCAGAATCTTGAAGGATGAGCTTGAAGTTCACCACATATAGGCAGAGTTGAGGGGTGGTTAAGATATACCCAGGATCAAGGGTGGGGCGAGGAGACAACATCCTGAAAAGATAGATCGTTTTGGTGTGACAGGACTAGGGGTGGGGAGGAGAGGTTGGAGTGGAGGGTGGTAGATGGGGCTGGAAAGGTAATCTGGGGCTAATTATAAAGATGTATAATGATTAGAGGTTTGGGTTTTTTTCCAAAGGTGATAGAAGTTACTGAGGGATTTTATGCGTGGGAACAACCTGCTCAGATTTGTGTTTTCTTCTAGATGGCAACAGAGTGGATTGGGGAATGAGAGTGGAGACAGGGAGGTCATTGAATGTGTGTTCTGGAAATAATTGAGGGCCTGACCAGACTCATGACAATAGGAATCAGGAAGAGGGCCAGGCATAAAAATATTTAGGAGACAGGGTTTATAGGGATGGGTGAGTACACATGAGAAGAAAGGAAAAATCCAAGGTGTCACCTATTAGATTGGGTGACAAGGATTGGAGGTCTGAGGTTGGAAAAAGGGCGGAGTGGGAGTAGGGAAGCAGGAGAGGAGGGACAGGAAGCTGTGGCCAGAGAGGGAACTGTGGGGCTGTGCGATGGTAAATTTGGTAAGAGCTGCTGACAGCCAGCTTCCGAGCCAGATCAGGAGAGAAGAGATTCCGAGAAGACAGCTCTGTGGCTGGAAGTCCCCCAAATCATGCCTTAAAGTTTCCATACACGGAGTGAGGAATGCAGACATTCCAGTCCTTGCTGGACGGGGTCCTGAGACAGACTCGGTATGAGGGCACTGACGAGATGTAGGTCTGCAAGGTGATGGACCTACTCTGAATCCACAGGGCCAACCAACTTGTCCCCAGATGTCCTTTCAGGCTTCCTGTTAGTACAAACTACCCCCCCAAAACAAAATCCTGGGTGCTTAGAAAGCACTGGCATGCAGAAACAGAGCTCTCATCATTATTCCTTGGTTTGCCTTTGCATATTTTAAAGCCTCACAAGATATTTATATTGAAGTCCCTGCTTTATAGATGAACAAACTAAGACCCAAAGAGAGGAAGTAACTCATCCCACAGGAAGATAATGGTAGAACTAGACTTCAACTTAAGTTTCCCAACACTTTCATGCATTTCATACGTTGAGTACCTACTATGCACCAGGTGCTGCTCCAGATCCCTGGGAAATAGCACAGAGAAGACAAAGTCCTCAACTCATGAAGCCTACATGTTAGTGGAAGTAGCATCCCATAAATCAGTGAATACATATAAGATATAATATCAGATCGTATTAGCACTAAGAGGAAAACTAAATAACAAGGTTGTGGTTCCCAACTGGGTGCTGAGGCACCCTGAGGCTTCGCAGTGAATTCACAGGGACACTATGGGACACTTAAAATTTTAAAGGTAAACACAGATACATGACATCTGTTGGAAGAACAAACGTCTAGCTTAAGGTAGTCACAGTTTCGACATTAGATGGTGCTAGTTCCTTTTGATGACATCCTATCTTTGTGAAGCTGGATTTTTGGTAATCAGAAGCAAGTACCCCACAAAAAATAAATGTGAACGTTGCATGTGGTGTCCAATCTGGAGTCAAGGTTTGAGAAGTGCAGTACCCCGCAGGCACACACATCTCATTAGTGAGAAATTGTAGCTATTTAAAATGAAATAGAAATATTTTTTCTTTCTATTCATGTGTATTATTTTTCAAACTTTCAGCTACTAAGTAATTAGTACTTAAATATTTAGTAATTTATTTGGCCCTAGCTACGTAAACAGAACTCTTAGGTATTTCTTTTGGCCTAGAGGCACTTTGAGAAAATTATCAAGACAGTAAGGGTTCTGTGAAGGGAGAAAGTTCAGGAACCTCTGGAGTAGGGGACAGAGTGATTGGGTGGTGGGACCTGTTGAGACGGGGAGGCAGAGGGTTTCTGACAGTTGAGCAGAGGCCCTGATGAAATGAAGATCTGGAGGAAACGCATTCCAGGCAGAGGGGTCAGCAAGAGCAAAGTCCCTGAGTTGGGAATGAGTGTGCCATGCTCCAGGAGCATCCAAAAAGGAAGCACGGCCAGATCAGACTGTGTGAGGCAGAGCGCAGTGGGTGAGGTGGGAGAGGCATGCGGGCCAGGTTTGGTAGGGCCTTATCAACTCATTTAGGGAGTTGGACTTTGACTTTATTCTGAGGTGAGACGTGGGGAGCATTTGAAACTTTCAAGCAGGGAAGTTACTTCCTGTGGCATAGTGGTGTACTTTTTTACCCCCAAGTTCACTGACTGCTGTCTGGAACACTAACGATAGGAGTGTTAAGCGTGGAAGCTCAAAAACAGGAAGATGCCGTTGTAGTCTTGGTGAGAACGTCTAGGTTATTTTTGAAGGTAGAACTTACCTGAATTACTGATGAATTAGATGTGGGTGTAAGCAGTGGGGAAAAGAGGAGACACGAGCGGTCTTAGTTTTTCATTCTGAGTAGCTGCTTGAACAAAGGTACTGTTTACTGAGATGAAGGAGACTGTTGAGGAAGCAGAATAGAAAGTTCTAGAGCACAGGCAAAAGGTCCAGGTGGGAGATGTAAATTTAGGAGTGATCTGCCTGTAGGAGGTTTTTAAAAGTGTGAGACTAACTGCCATCACCTAGGTGAGAAAGAGTGTAGCTGGAGAAGAGGTCAGTGACCTTACCTGCAAACTGGGAAGTGCTGGCCTGATTTGGCAAGGTGAAGGTTATGAGTAACCTTAACGTAAGCAGTTGCAGTAATGGGGCAGAGGGTTGAGAAGAGAATGGCAGGTGAGATAGAGACAAAGCCTTTCAGAGAGTTTTGATTTTAGTCCCCAGTGTGCCTTTAAAAAAATAAACGTTTCTATTTTAGAACAGTTTGAGATTTTCAGAAGAATTGTGAAGATAGTATGTCCAGAGAGATCCTGTATACCCCACTTAAAAAAAAAATCTTTTTTATCTTTTCCCCTATTTTTGTCTTTCACTAGTTAGGGCATATTTTTCACAGTTAATATGGATACATTAGCGCTACAAAGTCAGATTTCCTGCTTTCCCTCATGTCCTTTTTCTGTTCTGGGTGCTGCCTGGGAGAGTACATGACATATGGGCATCCCGTGTCCTTAGGCTCCTCTAGGCTCTGACGATTCTCAGGCTTCCCTTGTTTTTGAGGGCCTCGACCGTTTTGAGGAGAACTAGCCACGTAGTTTGTAAACTGTCCCTCAGTTTGGATTTGTCTGGTGTTTTCCTCAGAAAACTTAGACTGGAGTGAACAGGTTTGGGGAAGATGACAAGAAAAGTGTTCCCATCCACCCTGTCAGGATACATACCGTCAGCGTGACTTATCCCACTCTATCCGAAGCTTGATTGCCTGGCTGAGGTCATGCTGATGGGTTTCTACAATGTAGTTAGTCTCCTATCTCTTCTTTCCATACTGTTCTCTTCGGAAGGACGTCATTTTGTGCAGCCATGCTGCAGAAGGGGGTAATTATGCTCCACCTCCACGAAGGTAGATTATTTACCTAAGTTATTTGGAATTCTTCATAGTAGATTTGTCTCTTCTCCTCTATTTATTTTTTTATTTGATTGTTTATTTCAGTATGGGCTGATGAATATTTATTTATATTTTGAGGTATAATCTAATACTACTTTATTCATTTTCTTGCTCAGATTGTTCCAACTTGTGGCCACTGGAGCTCTTTCAGTTGGCTCCTGTATCCCTTTGACATACTCCCATCTTTGTGGGTGATTTTATTTTGGTTTTTCTTTTTTTCAGTACTTTCCTTGTTTTCTGGCATTACAAAATGCTCTGGGTTCATCTTATATATTTCCTGCCCCAGGCCTAGAGGAACCGTATCTCAAGGAGCCCTGGTTCCTTTTATCGGGGAATGGTATTAGAAACCAAGATCTGGACAGTAAGAGTGTCTCTTGGTGTTGGTGTGTCCTTGTTTTTAGGCCCTCTTAGCTGACAGAGAGAAGAAATATATGTGTATATACTTACCTCTGTGTGTGTGCTTATTTCTGTATGCAACCATCTGTATCTACAGTTTAGGTGAACATGAATTCATATTGCTATCTCCAACTCTAGTCTGTTACTACATGGATCATACTAGGTTCCTCCCCTCTTATCTGGAACCTTTCATTCCAACAGTGAGAAACTTGACTCCCACTGTCCACCATCCATTTTCTTAATGGTTAAATGTCAGTGGACATGCATGGTAGCTTCAGATTTGTTAACCTGTGCCCCCACAGGAAACAGAATTATCGACTAGAGTATGATGCTTACATAGAGTTCATTTTGCCTGTAGCCTTATGGACTCTACTCATTTCCAGAGTTACTTAAGTAAGCACTTTTCTTCTACCCCCTTCATTGAGGTTGTTTCATACATTAGTGCTATAGTCAGATTCTTTTGTCATCTTCTACATTTCACTTCAGGGTCCCCTGACCTCTGAAATGATTTTTTTTTTAATTTGTATACATTGAGTTCACTTTTTGTTGTGTAAAGTTCTATGGGTTTGGGAATCCATAGATAGTGTCATGTATCCACTATCACAATTTCTTACAGAATGGTTTCTCTGCCCTAGAAACTCTCCTGTGCTTCACTTATTTAATCCTTACCCCAGTCCCATCCCCCCCACAAACCCCTGGCAACCACTGATCTCTTTACCATCTCCATAGTTTTGCCTTATCCATTATGTTATATAATTGGAATCCTGTGGTATGTAGCCTTTTCAGACTGGCTTCTTTCACTTAGCAATATGTATTTAAGATTCATTCATGTCTTTTCATGACTTGATAACTTATTCCTTTTTCTTGCCAAATAATATTTCATTATATGGGTGTACCACAGTTTATCACCTCACCTATTGAAGGGCATCTTGGTTGCTTCCAGTTTATTATTATTAGGAATGAAACAGCTATAAACATTTGTATGAAGCTTTTATATGGACACAAATTTTCAAACAAAAAACACCTAGGAGTGTGATTGCTGGATCATATGGTAAGACTGTGTATAGCTTTGAAAGAAACTACCAAGCTGCTTCCAAAGTGGCTGTGCCATTTTCCATTCTTACAATCAATGAATGAGAGTTCCTGTTGCTCCACATCCTTGCCAGCAATTGGTATTGTCAGTTTTTTGGATTTCAGCCACTCTAATAGGTGTCCCACTATTCCCATTCAGTAACTCAAATACCTGGGTTCTCCAAGCTTCATAGTTCAATGAGAGTAACGCAAGAGAGGTGGAATTCAGTTAGGGATTTGGTTTCCAGAAATAATTAAGTAACCCTGGGGTTGTTGAATTCTGGAAACAGTCTATTCCGGTTCTCCCTTTCTTATTTTTGTTGTGTGCCAAAGATGACCTGAGACATTCCAAAAGAACATTACAGACTTGAACTTAGATGTTATGTATTTACATAAGGCACATAAGGGGTAGACATTCATCCAGTATTTTGTATTGAGTTGTTGAGTGACTGAACTACTTATTGCCTGCTGGCTGATATGCTGGATGATGGGGATGCAAAGATGAGTAAGTCAGGGCTTGTCCTCAGTAAGCTTCAAGTCTAACTGGAGAGACAGTTACAATACACAGTAATCGAGGCTGTGATGATCAGAGGAGAGTGAGCTATGGGAACACTAGCATCAGGGCATCTGACCTAATCTAGGAGGAGTCAGAGAAGGCTCCTTAGAAGTGACCCCTAAGATGTGGCCCTACAGCAGGGGTTGACTAACTACAGTCCATAGGTCAAATCCAGCCCACTGTCTACTTTTGTGCAGCCTGTGAGCTAAGGATAATTTTTACACTTTTAAGTGTTTGAAAAGGATTTAAAGAGAATAACATTTTGTGACATGAACGTTACATAATATTAAAATTTTAGGGTTTACAAATAAAGCTTTATTGGAATACAGCCATGCTCGTGGCTCTTTTTACACTGTAATGGCTGAGTTGAATAGCTGCAACAGACACTATGGCCTGCAAAGCCTAGGATACTTACTCTCTGGCCCTTTCCAGAAAAAGTTTGCTGATCCCGCGGGATGGGAGGAGTTAGTGGTGTAAAGCAGAGTGAGGAAGAGGAAGTCGGTTTCCGAAGGAATCTTTGTATGGGTACAGTAACTTTAACATACTTAAAAGATGGCATTCAAGGAGACGGGGCCAGATGACGGTCGTGAGCAATGTGCTAGAGATGTGTGCAGGATCCAGACTGAGAAGAGACTTGGCACCCATTTTAAGGGGTTTGGGTTTATCCAGTGCAGAGCTTTTAAAAGGTTGTAAGTGATGGTATCAGACTTCCTTCAACAGATCCTCTGGCCACAGTGTAGAGACTGGGTTAGAGAGGGTGGTGTAACAAAGGAAGCAGAGACTAGTTGAGGTTCTGAAGTCATTCCGGGAAGATGTTGGTAGCATGAACTAGGATAGTGACATTGGGAATAGGAATATGTTGATTTGAGAGGCATTTAGGAAGCAACATGGAAAGGCCTTGATGATTGACTGGGGGCATTGAAATATAACTTTTTTCATGTTTCAAATGATTGAGTTTTCTTTTTCAATTCCCAAATCTGTTTTTCCTGGTTCATGTGGATGTGTGATTGAAAAGCCCTTGTTCAACAATAGTCTTCAGAGAAAAATTCCTTAGGGATGTTCCATGCCGTTGGTGCTCCTTGGAACCTGTGTATCAAAGCAGCATCTTTCTGAGGCCTCTTCACGCTGCTTCCTGTTGACAGATTTGGCTTTTAAGGAGCAGAGAAGCTAGTGGCAGATAACTCTCTGTTTCAGGTTTATCTTGGCTTAACAGCTGCCCCCAAATCCTGATTTGTGGCAAGTCCTTAGGCTTTGGCTTTCAGGACAATCTGTTGACAACGAGGGCCTCTCATTTTGACCTTTCTCGCTTTGACCTTTCCAGTTTTAGATCTCTTTCCTCCTTGGAGCTGAAGTCTCCCTTGCAGTACATGGTAATACAATCACTATCTTATATTTTATAGTACGTTCTATGGCTTTCAGAGTGCTCACTCACTGTCACTGTTTGATCCCTACCATAAACCTGAGTGTAAGGCAGCACAGGTCAAGTTACTGAAATTAAGAGAGAGTGGCTGCCTTGCCCAGAGTAAGAAGGTCCAATTAATAGTCGAGCTGGTGATAAAACTCAGGTCTTCAGATTTCATAGTGTCATGCTTTCTATAATGCAATCTGTCTCTAAGAGAAGGGAGTCCGACTGGCTGGGGTAGTCATGTATTCAGCAGTAGAGATACCTGCATGAAAGCCTCTCTCCGCCGCACCCCTTTTGTATGCCGTGTGGGAGGAAACTTCACCCAGACACCAGGTTAAGCCTTTGCTATGTTTTCAGGCAGTATGTGGACCACCAGTAATTCCTGGTCTACAATTTGAGCATCTGTGGTCTGTATGTTAAAGTGTGTGTAAATGTGTTTTAATTTCTTCCCTCTCCCCTTAGGTGTTTCTCACTTTGACTATTCAAGGCCAAATGGGAAAGGCCTGCTGCTTGTGGACCACAGCTCCTGGGGTCAGGATAAACCAGAAAACTCGCTCACAAGGTAAGACAGCTCTCCCTTCATGTGTACCTCTTAAGGCCAGTTTTCCTCATTATAGAACCTGGGACCATTATTGTGCATGATGTAAGTTGTCCCAGAGTAGCTGGCTTAAAAAATGTTGGACACATATTGAGCATTTACTGTGTATGCTAGGCACCATGTGCTTACATGGATTATCTTACTTTAACCTAATAGCTAGACTAGGTACCATTATTTTTTTGTTTTACAGCTGAGGAAACAGGTGAAGAGACTAAACATACCCAAGATCCAGAACTAGCAAGTAGCAGATCTAGGATTTGAAACTAGTGGTCTAACCCTACCTGTAAATATATATGATTAGAACATTTGATTTCTCCCTCCCATTCTTTTTAGGAGTTTCCTGACTCTGTAGATAGTTCTTTTTTGTTTTCATTTGTCCTTTCTTTTTCCTGATGTGCCTTATTTATTCTGTACTCCAGTGCCCCCTACTGATCATAGCCAGAATCATTTGGTCAAGATAAAAGCTGTCTTACTGTGTATTTTAATTATGCACCTAACCAGCAATGAACAGTACCTGAATGTGTTAAATGTAGCTAGATCTATCATTTTTAGTTCACTTTTGAGCCTTTCTGCTATACATCGATATATATTTACATAGCTTTAATTCATATGTACATGATGATATACCAAATATGGGGCATTTATTTAGTGTCGGAATTGTTTCAAGTGTATAATCTATCTTGTTCATTAATCTTCAATAAAAGTTTCTTGAGCTCTTAAGATTCTTTTAGGTAAATATGTCAAATTTTGCTTAACTTTAAATGTTGGCATTTGAATAATTTTTAGTATGAGTATTAAAACTATGCAAATAATAATGGCAGTAAAATAGAAAGAAACCAAAAAGAGTAAAAAAAAAGGTGAGAAAGTAACAAAACAACAAAAAAAGAAGAAATAAATAAAACTACATAAATAATAATGAAATACAAATTTTCATTGCCCCGCTTTTTATTTCAGATTATTCCTGTGGAATAGAGATACAGTAGAGTTATCGAGTCAAAGGATCTGGATGTTTTTATAGTCTTCTTACAAGAGGCACTAGGGCCAGAAGGAACACTCTTAGATCTGGGTTCTAATCCTCACTCTGCCACCATCCAGCTGGGTGGGTCATTGATGATGCTGGGTTTCATTTTTCTTAGTTGAAAAAGGAAGGGTTTCTGTTAGATTACTTTCAAAGTCTCCTCTGGTCTAAGATTCTATGAATCTTTTCTCTGAAAGTCTCTGGGGCAATGTACTATACATTCAACAACATATAAGTTTACTTAATTCCACATAAAAGCAGTGTTTTTTTACTAAGTACATTTTCCTTTGGCTTCCTTTAGACTTCTGTGATTCAGACACTTGTGTGTGGAAGCTTCTAGCCTTATGTTCATGTATTTTGCCATGGAGGACTCTACAAAATATGATAAATTTCTATTTGTTTTTCTAGACGGAATAAATCCAAGTCTGAAATTACTGACATGGTTCGCTCCTCCACCATCACAGTATCAGACAAGGCTCATATTTTGTCGATGCAGAAGTTTGGACTGCGAGATACAATAGTGAAATCACATCTGCTGCAGAAAGAAGAGGATTATACCTACATCCAGAACTTCAGGTCTTAGACTTGTCTCAAAGCAGCATGATCCTTCTTCCGCCCTCTGAAACTTAAGCATTTCCCCCTCATACCCTGGATTTGGGAACATATCCTTTGACAGAATCTCTCCCATCATTTCCTAAATGAGGGATTCCTTTGGCTCTTCATTAGAAGGCATTTATTTAGTGTCTTTCCTATCTAGGCACTGCGGTAGGTGTGGTATAATGGGAGTGACACAACTTGAAAATAGTTACAGGAGTATTTGAAGAGATACATGGTACAGAAGAGGCCGCAATCTCCTGATTTTTTATATCCCTTGGTCATTCTGGGCTTTTGGAGAAAGTCATTTAAATTGAAGTTAGTAAAATGAAGCTAGCATTTGGTAATCCTTTTAGACAGGATTACTGACAGTTAAATGAATGAATAAAGGTTGCAGGATGCTGTTAGGTCTTAAAATCTTCGCACTGGGACTGCAAGGCAAAGTACCACTGCTTCCAGGGGTGTCAACAGTCAGTGACGCGGACACCGGTGTGGCTTTCCTTCCCAAAGTAATGACCAAGGCACCTTCCATTTTTTTCACTCCATAGCATACAGAGGGTAAAGAATCATTTTCTGGGTTATGGCTCTCTAGTGGTTGTTAACGCTAAGTAGGGATGTTCAGAATAGGCCTGTACTGTTTGAAGTTACACAAAAGCAGCCAAACCGTGGCAGACTGCAAGTTGCCCCTTGGTGCCACCACCTAGGTTAGATGTGACATTTCCTATGTCTTGAAATTCCACCTGAGAGAGATTGAAACCAGGCAAATATGAGCATAAAATGCTTTCCTCTGTTATGTCTGTAGTCTTCCCAAGTGACTGGTTGATTCTTTTTGATGACAGGTGTTTTGTGGGAACATACAATGTGAATGGACAGTCCCCCAAAGAATGCCTCCGGCCTTGGCTAAGCCACGGTATCCAGGCGCCAGATGTGTACTGTGTAGGGTGAGTGCTTCTCTTCCCGTTGCCTCCACGACCTCAGGAACGTGCAGCTGTGGTTGAAGGGATAAGGACGTGACTATATGAGCCTTCACAGCAGGTGGAGGAATTGAGAAATGAGCATGTGCTCAATAGCAGCTGCTTCTCGGTTTGATGTTCTTCCTCATAGGAAACAAATTCCTGGCACTATTAAAGTGATGTGCTTGGCATTTAAATGCTGTTATTTAATTTTTAGTGCAGCCCTCTGTTAAAACCAAAGCAAAAAAATCTTTTGCCAGGGAAGGAAAGTTAGCTTAAAAAAGCCCCATCAGTCAGTCTTTTTTTTTTTTTTGGTCACACTCCCTATCTTCTTCCTGCTGTACTGGGCACTGTCAATGGGGAGGGGACAGGGGGAAAGCATGTGTGGTAAAGTAGAAAGGACCTAGAATTGGGAATTTATGGATACCCAGGTTTGAACCCTAGTTTGCCATTTGGTACTTGTGTGAACTAGTGACCTCAGATGTAAAATGGAGATGCTCCCAACTGTTTCACAGGTTGATTATGAAGCAGGACCAGCCTGCTCCCTGTGAAAGCACTGCTGAGTCCCTAACATTTGACACCTCGGCTCTAAGTGTTTACTTTTCTTCCCTCTGGAGGGTCCTGCAAAAAAGCTGGGGTTTATGTACCCAAACCAATCTGAGAATGTTACTAGGCACCTTATCTTTCTCTACTATCTGACTGGTTGCTTCTCCTAATAGGTTTCAGGAGCTTGATCTGAGTAAGGAAGCCTTTTTCTTCCATGATACCTCCAGAGAAGAAGAGTGGTTTAAAGCTGTATCAGAGAGTCTTCATCCAGATGCCAAGTATGCAAAGGTAGGAGAGGAATCAGGAACCTTTTAATTTAACATTGCCACGCAGGGAAATTCTAAGACAATTTTTCACTTTTTCCATGACCTTTAACATCAGCTGGTCCTAATGATCCTGCTGTTGTCAGTTTTAGGTCCTCCAGAAGAGGCACTGCTGGGTGGGGAAGATGCAGGTCTTGGTGCTTGTAGGCTGTTGAGGGTATTGTGTAGCATGCTCGGACAGGTGATTGCCTTGTGTCCTAGTGTGGAGAGGGAGAGGCATTCATATTCTCTGCCAATTTCAAGACCACTTTTCCTTTGAGATGTTTATTCCTGTTTTCGATTTCTGTTTAATGCTATCACTTGAATGTTTGACTCTGTTTTCCAGGTGAAGCTCATCCGGCTAGTTGGGATCATGCTGCTGTTGTATGTCAGGCAGGAACATGCAGCGCACATCTCAGAAGTGGAAGCTGAGACTGTGGGGACTGGAATCATGGGGAGGATGGTGAGTTTTGGGTTGGTATGTTTGGCCCACGTCCCTAAGGTTTTGACCCCGCTTTTCATGACACCATGACTGCATGTGTTGCAGCTTGAGGGTGCTAGATCAAGCACACCATTTAGAAAGCACGTTTTAGTGAGCCACTGGCTGATGTGCACATGTCTGTGTGTTCACTCTACACCAGAGCCTCTCCACCATCCTCCCACTTAATCTATGAACTATGTTGTAGGAACTATGTTGGGTCACCCAGGAAGAAAAAGAATGCTGATAATAGGTTTGCAATTTTGTCTACTTCTTGAGGCTCTTAAAATCCTGTGTTTAGGTTCTACTGCAAGACCTTAGCTTCCTGTAGAGAAGGCAGGGCATGTGGTTTGCCTGTGGCTTTATGGCCTCAGCTTTGCCACTAGTCATTCTTCTTTCTTGGATTTATTTTTCCCTGTAAAATACAGAAAATAATGGTACTTCACTTACCTCACAGAATTATTATGAAGGTTAATGAAGGGAGAACATTTTGAGAATTGGTGGGTTGAAATGACTTCCACAGTTAAGTTGCGAACTGGGGTTTGGGGGGCTCCTTCCCTTAGGGTAACAAAGGAGGAGTGGCGATCAGGTTCCAGTTCCACAACACCAGCATCTGCGTTGTGAATTCTCATTTGGCAGCCCACACGGAAGAGTGTGAGAGGAGGAACCAGGACTACAAGGACATTTGTTCTCGAATGCACTTCCGTCAGGTTGACCCAAGCCTCCCCCCTCTCACCATCAGCAAGCACGAGTGAGTCTGGGCTTCTGCCCTGAACAGTCCACCATGCCTGAAGCACAGAGCTGGGGGTTCTCTGTCCTGGCAGAGAAGTGACTAGTGCAGGCTTCCTGCTGCTGGAGCAGCAGTTCCAGCCAGCTCTCTGTCACACATAGATTGTGTCCCTTGGAAATGTTTAGTTTCCTAACTTACCATCTGGCAGACCTCTAGAATCTTTCTTGAGCATCATTTGTCCCTGGAAAATATATATAATTTATTTTAATAGGGGTCTGCTTTGATACAACATCATGAGGAAAGCACCCAGGGCGAGCTTCTCAAACCCAGGTTTTAAAAGTATGCGTTAGGATTTTGTACATCTGTTCTTTCCAGAAGCACATGTGACTGAGATTGGACTGCATTTGTCTGCCTTCGCTTAGTCTTTTCTACCGCCTGATTCAACTTTACAGAGCTGTGGGCACAGCTGCTTGGAGCATCTTGTGCTAATGTCTGTTCTCTTTATTTTGTTTATCTCTAAAACTTCCTATATGTTTAAATGCAAGGCATATTAGAATTCCAGACTCTATAGTAACACTTGAAGCTTGTGCCACTTCTTTTATAAAAAGGAAGAAGCCACTGGGGCCATGGTGTCTGCCAGGGAGTGAAGCCTCTCAGCCCGCCTGCTGTGGTGGTGGAACTGTCTTGAGCTCACTGGTGTTCTGGAAGCTGACAGGATGGCTTTCCTTCTCCAGAGACCCTAGCAGGGAGTGTGTCTTCTGTTCTTCTGGACCAGCATTATCCTAGTTTGTGAGGTTGCAGTCTGCATGTCAGTTTGTTGCATTAACTTGTGGATGCATTTACTTGGTGTGTGTGTACTGCTGGCAGATTCTCTAACGACCTGGCTGTTGGCTTCTGATAGAGCAGTATTGAACTTTATGGGATGTCTGATGTCATCTGGGGGCATGCAGTTATCTTTTTCTCAAAACAGCAGGTGTAATAATAAAACACGTGTCACACTTGGAAAAAGAGCCAACTGATGATAACGGTGGTGGGTAAACCAAGACTCCACTGTCAAGGTTGAGCTTGTTTCAGAGGAACTTAGCTCTAGAAACAAAGGCTGAGAGTGTGTGTTGTGGACTGGAAGGTGCATGGAGGCAGAGGCGACATCATGGCATCATCTGGTTTGGGGTCCCTGAGTGATGGATACAGCTCCCAATACTGGCTCTTTTCTGCCTCTTCCCTGTAATAAGGTAAATTATTGTCTTGACGAATGAATTACTGTCATTCATTCATTTTAGTTCTTATTAGGTTATCTTTCCAACAAGAGTAGAATAGTCAAGAAGAACTCAAGGGGGTTTATAATGAGCCTGGACCAAGGTAATTGAGTAAGCAGCATGATAGATATGGTATTAAATGGGATGGCAAAGGAAGGATTTCCTGCACAGCTGAGTCACTGCCCCACCCACTTCCCAGGGAGCTGAACATTGGGGGCCTTCTGTCAGAAGCACATTGGGCAGGATGGGTTAAAGTCCCTCCTAAACCCTGTGACTTTGTGCTCTGTCCTCACAGTGTGATCTTGTGGCTGGGGGACCTCAACTACAGGATAGAAGAGCTGGATGTGGAAAAAGTGAAAAAGCTCATCGAAGAGAAGGCCTTTCAAACCCTGTATGCATATGATCAGGTACAGATGGCCACCTGGGCCCTCTTTAGGCAGCTGTCCCGCCACCGCAATTGCACAGAGAAGTCTGGCTCCTCAGCGCGTGGCCTCTTCCTCAGCTGGGGAGGCACCTCTGACAAACTGACACCCAGTCCTTTCTTCCTTCCATGTGTATTTCCCTCTTGCAGAGCTGTCTCCCCACTGGCTCTTCCCGTGAGGCGCCCTGTCTCCTTGAGAGCAAGTGTGTTCTGTCTCTGTCTCTCTCTTTCCCATGTGCTCATTTATTCATTCAAGTCGGGGCTAAAAGGGTACCAAGCTTCTCATAAAGAAGAAAACTTGGTGTATTTGGTATATTTAAGATGATTACCAATTTTTTTAATGACCCTCAGCTCCCCTCTCCTCACCAGACTTGTCCAGTATAAATGACAGCTCTTTCCTGAGTGGCTTTCTTCACTTCCGACAGAAATGAGTTCTGTAACCTGCTGTTCTGCACTGTTGTTGGGTTGGTGTTTCTTTCTGAAAGCATTAGCCATTTCACAGGACAGGAGGCATCTGTTTCTCTCTGATTTCCTTCAGTCTACACCTCTCAGTAGATTCCATAACTGTTCAAGTAGTCAGAGTTGTTCAGAATGTTGAAGTCCTTCTTTTTAGCCTGTATTTCTCTTAATAACCTTTGTACTGACATTAGTCTAAATCTTTCTGTTCTTTTCTCCCTGGTGAAGAGCAATTGAAAAAAAAAATCTCAATTTGGTTATGTCTTTCCATATGGAATAATCTCTTTCTTGCCACATTTTTCTCTCCAGCTCTTTTCATTGTTAAATTACTTTTATTCTCTTTAATTCCCATTTCAGCATAAACCCATTCTGTTCTATAACTGTTTACCACCTCTATATTCTGGACTGAGTCATTCTAATTTCCCTGGTAGTTTAATACCCATCTCTTCTTGCCTTCTTTTCTGGTCTTTCCTCAAGTAATAGTACCCATTTGGTGTGTTCTCTGCTTGCTATGTGGTTTTAAGGTCTATATATATCCATTTAAGAATCATCTTACATTAATGTCTAAATTTTTATTATTTCTTGTTGCTTTTTCCTTAATAGTTTTTTTAGGGATTCATGTCCTAGGGAATTTGGCAACTGTTGTGCCCTGGATAGCTGGCTGTGTCTCCAAAATTAGAGCTGCCAGTTCTTCACCGGTCCACCCAGTGCCAAATTCGGTGCTCCAGGGAAGAGGCAGGAACCCCTGTCGTTTTTCTCTCTCACTCGGAGTGTGATCTGGAAGGAGCTCCTAGAATTAGTGCAGTAGGAAGTATGCTGGCTATTATCATAACATGTCAGGCGGTGTTCTAAGTCAACAATTTATCTTTCCAACAATCCTGTGAGGTGGATTCTGTTATAAATCCAAAATTTACAGATGGGGAAACCAAGGCACAGAGCTCCTCCCCAAGGTCATGTAATGAATTTGACAAACTCCGTTAAAAAATTGTTTTGGTTTAAAATCGAATTCATAGTTGTTTCGGTATACTTCTACTGTATATTCCTACTTACATGGAAGTTCCCCTTGCTCTTTGGATGGTATCTTCTGGACCTATTTTTTGTGCAGTTCAATCTTTCTGTTTAACTGGAACAACTGTGCTACACCGCTGAAGTGTTTGCTACTTGGAAGGGAAAAACTCTGTCTGTGGTACTTAATCCTCTTAGAGACATCTCAGCAAGATGGTACTCAGGCCCCCTGGATGCAAGTACACTCTTAGAGAAAAGCCTTAAAAACCACAACAGGTGAAGGAGTGCTCAGCTTGCTCCCCTTCCTAGAAGTTAGTTAACTCAAGATCTTGCAAAATAGCTGTCTCATGGGCCTTTCTCTTTGGGTTTGGATTTGGACGCCAGATTGATTTCCTTTCTTCTGATAATTCAGGCTTTGACCATTTTATTCTGAGATTGTTTTTTTTTTCCTTTTGTATAGCTGAAAACCCAGGTGGCCGCAAAAGTTGTATTTGAAGGCTTTACGGAAGGCGAGCTCACATTCCAGCCTACCTATAAGTATGATCCTGGCTCCGATGACTGGGATACCAGGTAGGTCAGAGGTTGCTCCAGGGGGTTGAGCAATGGAAACCCAGAAATTTAGTAAAGTATTTGCCCTCATGGACCTACAGAGGAAGATAAGTTTCCTGTGACTTCTGCCCCCCGTTTTGCACTCTGGTCAGACATTTTCTCTCAGTGTCTGCTCATTAAGCAGCCTGCCTTCCTACATATTTTCTTTTTGGCTGCCTTAGCCTTTGTTGCATAGTAATTCTTAAGGCTAATTTATACTTTCAGCAATGCCTAGGGTGGGTGATAAGGTGACTCCAACTAACTTAAGTTGTGCTTGGTCATTTCATATTTTTTTATCAGTACTTATGGATTGGCCTACACTATTCAATATGCTTTACTTGTATTATCTCATTTAATCTTCTGAACAACCCACTGAAGTAGGTATGTCTTACTATTCTCATTTTATAGATTGGGGAACTGAGCCATAGTAAAATTAAAGAGCCTCCAAAGCAGCCAAGTGTAGAGCCAGGATTTGAACCTGGGCAGTAGGAATACTGAGCTTGTTTTAACCACCGTCTTTCAAGGACTGTAGAGTACTTACTCTCAGGTTGCCTTTTTGACTCTCACCTGATCCCCTTAGGAGGAGAGGGTAAAGAGCAGAGAATCCTTCTGAGTGGCGTTCTGGCTGATAACCGTCGGCTGTATGGTATCCCTCGCTGTGCCCAAATGTCTCCTTCCCTCAGATCATTGCACCACATGGACTTGCAGGCTCTGCCCCGTCGTTCCCCACCTGAACCAGGGGCCATTTGAGCAGTGGGTACTGTGGCGCCTGCGAGGGCCCCAGGGTGGACTTTGTATTTCAGTGAGAAGTGCCGTGCTCCCGCCTGGTGTGACCGGGTCCTCTGGAAGGGGAAGAGCATCACTCAGCTGAGTTACCAGAGCCACATGGCCCTGAAGACCAGTGACCACAAGCCTGTCAGCTCAGTGTTTGACATTGGGGTAGGTGGGCAGCTCATACCTGTTGTGACCATTCTGTAGGAATTGGCTCTTAGAACCAAAGCCACGCTTGCCTTTCTGGTCTCTTCTTCTCCCCTCAAGAGTGAGGAAGTGCCTTTAAAGAATTATTTTAAGTTAAATTTAATTCATAATTGTTTTGGAGAACTTCTGTATATTTCTACATGCGTGGAAGTTCCTCGATGCTTCTTGGACTTTTTTTTTGACTTCTTGGACTTTTTGCTTTTCCAAACCATTTACTATGCATTCATAAATGAGTGTGTCAGTATTCTGTATACAACACAGAGGACAGAGGATGTTTTTCTTTTTTGTAAAAGAGATCATATTATGCATACTGTTCTGAGAACATCTTTTTTTCCCCACTGACTATGTCTTAGGAAATCTTCCCATGTCAGTAAAGGTGTAGCTCCTTCCTTTAATATTTTTAAAGGTTATGAAATATTCCATAGAATGGGTGAGCCATTATCTGTGTATCAATCTGTATGTCAGTGTTGTTTCCAAAGTTCTCCTACTGTAGCAGTGCTATGGTGACCACCCTTCACATATATACATGTATCTGTGTGCCAGTGTTATTTCTGTAGAGTGAAATTCCGTAGGAGAAATCAGTTGTTAAAAGAAAAGTGTATTTTAAATTTACTAGATCCTGCTAAATTATCCTTCCAGTAGCCCTTACCATTTTATACTTCTGCCAGCCAGGTATGAGGGCATTTTCCCACACTCTGGCTAATACTGAATTTTATCAGTTTTTTAAATTGCTGCCAAATCAATGAGCCAAAAGAAAAAGGTATTTCATTCTTGTAGATTACATTTCCCTGATGACTAGTGAGGTCGAACATCTCTTCATTTATTAATTATTTGTATCTTTTTTCAGTGACTTCTTCATTTCTTTATACTACCAATTCTCAAGAGTGCTTATCAGAATCTATAAGGGTGTGGGCAGTTTGAAAAAAGCCTAATGAATGTTATGATTATGTTCATAATGTTGTGATTAAAGTTTCCTTATTGGAAAATGACAAAAATTGTGTTTACAATCCAAAATACAGAAGGCAAAGCCTGACAAAATCTTCTTGGCTGGTAGAGCACCAGGTTCATAAAGCTTGAGAATTGTTTTTCAGTGCAGGCCTGGGGCCGCAGCAAGCAGAGTAGAGCTGGGCACTGAGCGTCTTGCTGCCCTGGGCATAAGGCCTGGCAGAGATGCCAAATAGGCTTTCACACCCACATCTTCTTTCTGGTAATCAGGAAGCAGTTAGCTTTACTACAGGCTTTGCCACTGCGGGACCCTCCTATGTCTATTGTTAATTGAGGTTCTCTGTTAATTGTTTTGATTGATTTAGTCTTCACTTTCTGTGTGGCTAATTAGCTGCTATTTCCCAATGCTGTGAATGTCCTCTTTACTGATAGGCCAAGAGGAGAGGGGCAGAGGCCACAGCACTCAGGGTCTGATATTTCCCTTTCAGGTGAAGGTCATAAATGAAGAGCTTTACCGAAAAACTCTGGAGGAGATTGTTCGCTCCCTGGATAAGATGGAAAATGCCAACATCCCTTCTGTGTCCCTCTCCAAGCGAGAGGTAGGGAGGACATGCCTAAAATATTGGCATCAGGCTCTTCTACTCACAGAACTTACACCTCACCTACGAGAGCTCAGAATTCCAGGAGGCACCTATCAGACTGCTGCTATCGTCTTTCTTGATTGGCTGCTTCTAGATAAAACAAGGCTGATAGTGCTAGCTGAGAACAGAGGATTTGTTGGTTTAGACTGTGTTCAGCTCCATTCTCAAAAGTGTTTAACCTTTTGTGGCTCATATATTTCAACCGCAAATGGGCTGTTCATGAGTTAAGCCATCACTTAGCCTATCCAAAGTGTGTTTTGTTTGATTTTAGTATAACTGGTGTGTATTCTTCTAATGCCTTTTTCTTCCTACTGCTGCTTTGCTTTGACAAGATTAAAATAAGTCTGAATTTCTTAGATATGCATAAATTGAAGGGAAGTGTGGCAGTGTAGAAAAGCAATGGGTAGTGGGAGAAGTCAAGTTAGGGCTCAAGAGTTTTCATGGAAGAGCCACGACATAGCTCATTCAGAATTGACAGTCCAAATGGGGATTTATGGTGAGGGTTTTTAATGCCCTAGATGTATACCTAGTGGGAAGGATGAGCTTGGTCTTTGTGTTTGAGGGTGTAATTTGTGAAGGGTATTTTGGAATGGTCTTTGGATATAGAAGATTTAAATGTTGATTCCTTCAGGAAATTTGTTTCTGAAACAACATGAGTTTTTTTAGTTTAGGGGTTTCTGAGTAAAACACAGACAACTGGTCTTTAGTGGTAGCTGTGGCCTCCCAGCTAAATCCTTAAAGCAGAAAGATGATTTGAAAGAGGTGGTTCTTCATTTTCTTTCCAGGAAGAGTAAGGATTGCTCAGTAGGGGTGGCTCGGCAGGTGGCTGAAAAGAGGGTCCTGGTCTGACTGTCCTGGTCTTGTTCCCAGTTCTGTTTTCAGAATGTGAAGTATATGCAATTGCAAGTAGAGTCCTTTACAATTCATAATGGACAAGTGCCCTGTCAGTTTGAATTCATCAACAAGCCTGATGAAACATCTTACTGTAAGCAGTGGCTGAATGTCAACCCCAGCAGGGGATTCCTCCTGCCAGGTAAGGCCTCTGCTCCCGGCTTCCTGGTTGTTGGTTTGGGGGACACTACTCTGTCTGCTCACTTTCCTAAGATAAGCTTTTTGTTTCTGAGTGTTTTGTTGTCAGATAGAAACTTTTAGAAAGCCCTGTGGATGAACTATCCATAAATAAAATGTAGTGAGGAGCATGAGTTCAGTTTAAAAATCATTCTCAGTAATGTCCATGCTCCATCATTTCAAGGAAAAAGAAAGATTGCTGTGAAGCAGGTCTGCTAGTAAAGGAACCGTTTGCACTGTCTGCCTCACTATAATCAACTCCCAACTATCTGATCTTGTGGGGAAAGATACTTGGATGGTAATCCAGAAATTCTATCTGGCCCTGGAACGTGCCATCCATGTCTTCCCTCTGACTTCTCTGCACTCTGGGTTGTGCTGTGTGGCAGAGGGAGTAAGCCTGTTTGTGGACAATTCACAGGCTGATCCTTGCATTTTATTTCATCCTGGATCACGTGTCTTCATCTGACCTGGTTCAGGGCAAGCTCTTTGATCCATGCCTTCTTATTATATTAATACTTCTAGTTTGAGGTATGCTACCTTGTAATTGAATCTGCTAGCAGTTGCCTGTTCACATGTTTGGTGTGTTGTTTTCATATTCCCACTTGGACTGTAAACTCCTTGTTCATGTGTCTCCTGAGTGTTGAGTACATATATACTTGTTGGCTGACTGATGCCTCTTACTTCCTTTTCCCTAACCCTTTGTGCCTGCCCTTCTTCCTTCCTCTTTCCTCTTGGCCTCCCACAAGCCAACATTACTTTTTAAATTTTTCTTCAGATTCAGCCATTGAGATTGAATTGGAGCTATTTGTAAATAAGACCACGGCTACGAAGCTCAACTCGGGTGAAGACAAAATTGAGGACATTCTGGTTTTGCACTTGGAGAGAGGGAAGGATTACTTTTTGTCTGTGTCTGGGAACTACCTGCCCAGCTGTTTCGGATCTCCCATTCATACATTATGCTACATGAGGGAGCCAGTCTTAAACCTGCCACTAGAAACCGTTAGAGAGCTGGTGAGTTACATGCCACAAGGAAACACCTAGAACTGTGTGGCAGCCAGGCCAGTCTAACAAGATATTCCTATGCCTACCTCCCCAGGGACCTGGGAATTCTTCAGCCTTCCTAGAGCTTGCTTTCTCTAGCAGTTATATATTGCTGTGTAACAAACCACCCTGACATTTTAGTGGTTTACAACAACAAGTTAACTGCCTCTCATGTCTCTGTGAGTCTCCAGTATGGCTCTTCTGCTCGTCTTGCCTAGGACCATTTGTGCCGTTGAAATCAGAGGATAGCAAGTTGTGAAGTCAGCCCAGATTCTAGGGGTGGAGAAAGACTGCACTTCTTAATGGGGAGAGCTGCAAAATGGCATGGCCATGTTTTTCAGTCTTTCATACCTGGTATATTAGAGAAACTCAGCCGTGGCTATGAGGATATGAAGGTTCCCTGGCCTATGATATTACTCCTTTTTTTATGTTTTACTCATCATTTGGGTATTTTTCATCCCAAACTAAATTTTCTGAGATCTAGAAGGCACCTATGGAGACAATTCTAAAACACAGAGCTAGTTTGGAGCTGATTTGCAGTAATGTGTGCTTTTTTCCCACTCCGATGTGTTTTTTTTTTCATTTAGAGACTCTTGGTCTCTCTCCTCTCCGTTATATAGATGAAAACAGAGGCCCAATAAGGAGAGTGATTTGTTATAGGTCACTTGGCGAGTTAACAGTGGACCTGGATTTTGCACTCAGGTTTTTGGACTCTCAAGTCCATTTTTTCCTCACCAGACCACACTGTCTCTGGTTCTGACAGTGAAATGCTGTAGGCAGGGTGTTTTTTCCAAAGAAGACGATTTCTATTTCACCTGCTTCATTGAAGCTGCTTGTCATAACCCACTCCCAGTTCTCAAAAGTCTCCTTTTGTACCTTTTTATTTGCCTGTGGAATGTTTGCCTAGGGGCATTGAAATGCTTCCTTCTTCCACGGTTTGCTGTCTCCATATCATGCATTCTGAAGCCAGCCTGGTAGAAGTTCTATTGTTGGGCTTTCTTATCATGCTTTTTATTTATTTTCAGACTCTGATGCCCCTACAGACTGAAAACGGTGGGAGCCCGTTAGAGAACCCCATGGACATCCCCAAAGAACTCTGGATGATGGTTGATTACCTGTACCAAAATGCTGCCCAGCAGGTAGGTGGTGGCTAAGCAGTCAGACCTGATTGAGGCCAGGCAGACTTGAGAAAGATCATCAACCCAAAGAACTTTTGGTATAAGAAGCTTTTACCCCAGGAACCTATGGAGAGCCTTCTGCCCTCAGGGAGTGCCTGAGGGACAGATAGATTAGTTTCATACCCGTGTGAGACCCTGCTGTTTTGCATAGGCCTTGATCATTCCCAAGGAAAACAGCCTTGTGCAGGATGGCCTTCCCAGAACACCACGCTCCCTCCCCTGGCCTCTGGGGCCGCTCAAATAGAAAGCCATCTGGAGACTCCTCTGGATGTCATCCTGCTATGCTTTTGAAAAACTCTTGCCAACTTCTGGGAATAGGACAAGCCAGAGAGAGGCAGGGGGCCAGATGGAGTCCCCAGGCCATGACTCATGAGTCATGAGTCAGGAGGCCTGAGGAGATTCTGACTTGGGAAAGCTTCATGAGATCAGATGGGCCAGTTTCTCAGACTCACTTATGTAGGCCCCAAGCAGACCAATACAAACTGAAATCTGCCACAGCTCTGCCACTTTGGAGCACCACACATCGTTATGATACTGTCTTTTCATTTTTTCTCTCACATTTATTTAGTGTTACAACGTACCAAATGCTATTCTAAGTGTTTAACAGCATTGCCTCATTTAGTTCTCACAGTAGCTCTCAGATGAAGAGACACATGCTCTCAAAGGTTAAGTAACTTGGTCAAGGTTCCAAAGTTGATAAATGGGCAGGATTGGGATTTGAACCCAAGCAGTCTGGCTGTAGAAGTCCTATCCTTAAGTACTGTGCTATTTTACCTTCTCTACAAAGCTTCTTTCAGGTGTAACTTTTGAGCAATATATATAATACTATTATTCACAGTTATATAGCATTAAGTCATTTGATAAAACAAATGTAAAGTATCCTGGACTAATGGAAATCCCTTTATTGCTATACTCTTGTTTTCACAAAGCACAGAGGTGCCTTTTTACTTTCTCCATCTTATAAATGATACATTCCTTCAGGTTAACACAGATACTTTTAAGTTTTCCCTTATGTTGGTTCTTACTGTTGTGTGTAGTATGCCCTACCCATCGTTTTATAATAGATGTCTTATCACTCTATAAAGATCTGTTGTGAAAGCATGCCTGGGAAGGCCTGTAAGATGAATTAGCCACATTGGCCTGAATATATATCAGATTGTCTACCAGGTGATTCAAAGACCTCACTATACTGCTCCTTTTTGTACTTTGCTCCAATTATATTTTTAGGTAAGGAAATCATTGCTGATTTTCTGAGAATATAATTATTTTGTGACTTTCTTCCCTTTTGCAGGAAGATCTGTTTCAGCAGCCAGGCCTGAGGTCGGAATTTGAGCATATCAGAGACTGTTTGGATACTGGAATGATTGAATCCCTCTGTATCCTTCAGACACTTGATGTGTGTACGTGACAAAGAGAGAGAGAGAATATGAGTAGAAGAAGTGAGAAAAAGGAAAGAGTAATACTTTAAAGCTCAAAATCAGATATTGTGTCCTCAGATATCATGTTTTTCTTACCTAAAGTTTGCATAGAGAAGATTTTACAACTTTAAGCAAACAATATAGCAGGAACTGAGGAAAGCCCAGGGAAGCTGGCAAATAGTTTGGTTCGTCCAGGATGTCAGGCTGGCATCCTAGCTCTGAGCAGGGAGCCTGGCTGGGCAGGCAGCACTTTCTGGCACGTGCTCACTCCCGGGCCTTTTCCTAACCGTGGGCAGCAGCATCGCCTGTTCCTTAACGATGGGCCAAAAGCTGCTAGCAATCATTCCGTAGCTGAAGCCTTGCTGCTCTTCCTGGAGAGCCTGCCAGAGCCCATCATCTGCTACAGCACCTACCATAACTGCTTGGAGTGTTCTGGCAACTTCACAGCAAGTATTCAGGTGAGGGAAAGCGTTGAGCATCAGCATGCACGTTGCCGCCCTGGGCTGCATGGGGCATGAGGGAACATGGGTGCAGTCCCTCAAATGCAGTGTCTGAGAAACTCAACTCCACATCTTTCCTTCCCAAACCTGTTCTTCCTCTCATGTCCCTTTTCAATGGCATCACTGTTAATTCCAGTGACTCAACCCAGAAAGTGGAGTTATTCCTGACTCCTCATCTCCCCTCCCACATGCCCAGACCCCTTGACTTATCCCCCATCTTCTGTTCTCTTGGCTCCTTTTACTTCTGCATTCAGGCTCTCCCTCTGCTGATTTGTTTTGCATACTGCCATCAGATTATGTGTTCAAAGTTCTCATCATGTTACTGTTGGTCAAAAACCATCCTTGGCTCCATTGCCAATGAATGATTTTCTTAAATATTCAAGGCTTTTAATGATCTAGTCTAGTGGTTCACACATGTAACAGGCCATAGCAGAATAATCTAGAATTGCTAATAATTCATGTACTGAGCCTCACCACATATCCACTGAATCAGAATCTTTTTGGGGTATATGTTGTACAAGCTCCCCCACTGAATCTGACATGTGGATCGCCGGAGCACTCACTGAGTTCCAGCCTGACCAGCTCTTCAGGCTTAGCGCCTGTTCCAACAGCTGTGGTCCTGCCGAAGCTGACCTCTTACCAAGGGTTTGCCCTCTTTGCCTCACTTTGTCCTTCTCTCACCTTTTCCACACTTACTTTTGCCCTAACTACCCTAGTTCTTTACCTCTGCAAGTCCAATCTTGTCTTATATTTAAGACCCAACTAAAATGTCTGCTATTCCCTAAGTCTTTGAGAGCGTGAGGTTGAATTTTGACCTCTAAATTCACGTAGCACTTGATCTGTGCTGCTTTTTTGTCACTTGTGCCAGGTGGCAAGTGATCTGGGTTTTTGTACAGTCTCGCTTATGTACTTGGATCATGTACTCAGCTCCTGGACTATAGCAGAAATATGAGAAATGATTGAGCGAATGAAAAGACAAATCCCAATTCTCCTTGTAGGTCATTTCTACTCTTCCTGCATCCCACAAAAATGTCTTCAACTACTTGATGGCGTTTTTGCGAGAACTGCTGAAAAACTCAGCCAAAAATCATTTGGATGAGAATATTCTAGGTAAGTAGCCAAGTGTCAGCAGGAATCATTAAAAGCTGAGACTCATTATGGGAAATGGGGTTGAGGAAGGTCGTCCCAAGTCCACTGCAGCAGGACTAACGCCTTAAGCTCTGGGCAAAGTTTACCTAAAAGAGTTTTATAAAAGCAGAAAATACTGCTTTGGGCAGTCCTCCCCATTCCAGACAACACAAGAGCAAGTAGTACTTCTTCTGTTGAATCATTTGTTTTCTGTGTTTTTCATGCAGCTAGCATATTTGGCAGCTTACTACTTCGAAACCCAGCTGGTCACCAAAAGCTTGACATGGCAGAGAAGAAGAAGGCTCAAGAATTTATTCACCAGTTCCTCTGCAATGCACGCTGAGCCTATCCCATCTCCTACTTTACCCGAGGCAAGCAGATACCAGCTCCACCTGTTTCAGCTCAAGAGCCACCTTATGAGGATGTAAGGCCACTCAGAAGCAAGAGTGGGAGCTGCCTCTTTTCTGAGCCCAGATACCCCACCCCCACCATGACTATCACAGTGCTACTGTGAGTTGTGAGGACATGAGGGGGCAGGGGCCGGAAAACCACCACAGAAAAACTGACATCCAGTGTCCAACTTTAGTATTTAACACAGATCTCTATTTTGTTGTTTAGTTTTAAAAATATTTAACTATACTTCTAGTGCTCACTCCGCCTGCCTCCAGGGCATAGTTGCTTCGCTGTAGTCTGGGCTGAGCTCCCCAGGATCAAACTTTGGAGTCCTGAAGAGAGATTGAGTTGAACAGCAAGAATGCAAGTGGAAGCTGCTGCATGAACAGGCCACAGGCACCCCAGATGCTTCCACTGCTCTAAGGACATGTGTATATGTATATGCAAACCTTACCCTCCTCCTACTCAGATATGGCTGAAGGACTCTGCGACTGGCCATTCAGCCTCTGAGGGCAATACAGTGGCTTGAACATGAAAATACCCAAGAAATTGCGTTTCTGGAGAAACAAGTGGGATTTTCTGGGCCAGCAAATCCTTCAAACTGTATATGATGCATCCTTTTTCTCATATGTGTAATATATTTTAATGATAAATGTATTTTTAACAATAGTTGTTTGTGTTCTTTTAAGTGATGGCAGCGCTTGGCAGCTGGCTCTTCATGGCTTAAGCATTGGGGCAGCTGGTCAGGGGCCAGAGAGATAGTTGTCTGGCAGTGTGGTGGGTAACAGTCACTATTCACGTTTTTCAAGCAAGAGATGGTACAGGCATGGCCTGAACCTCTTGACCCCTGATCTAGTCTGGGAGTTGTCCCACTCTGTATATTCTAGAGAAGTATCTTATGGGAAAAACAAGCAGTGGCTGTTGGGAGGTTCTAACAGCTAGATCGCCCAGGCATTTAAAGATATGGCATAATGAATGGAAAATCGGCTACTGCGCACTGGTACACCACTATCCCTTGGCAGCGTAAAGGGTGAACTAGATACAGGACAGTGTGCAATGTGAACGGTTAAAGAAAGGGAATGGGCAGTAGGTGGCGTTGACTAGCTCCGGGCGCTAATTCCGTGGAAGCACGGGGCCGACAGCCTGGGCAGGCGTGTGAGGACGAAGGGAGCTGGGCATCTTACGAGAGCGTGTGACACGGAGAGGCGGCGGCGGCGTCCTCTGCCTGGGCTTGGGATACTCCCTGGTTCTGCCATTTGGCTCCAATCTTACTTTCTAGGACCCTCCTACCTATATTAACTTTGGCGGGTGATGAGGGGCAGCTGAGGCCACGGAGAGTGAATCCGAGAATGTCACGGCTTTATAGGCTCCCTTTGCGGGTCCGAGCTGGAACGCGGAAGGCTAACTAACTTTTCCCGTTGCCGTTGTGGCTGCCAGGGCGAAGGCGGCCAGCGCACGCCAGGCTGAAGTTACTAGGGGGTTCGATCCCCTTTCCCAGAGAGTCTGGTGTAGTCGGAGCGAAGCCCTGACTGCCGGCAAGCACTTCCCGCGCAGGACAAACTCACGGCAGAGCTACGTGTTAGTGGTGTCCCGCCCTGCCCCGCCTCTCCCGCCGGCCAATTGGAGGCTCGAGCTCAGCCACACGTCCCTTAAACCAATCAGGAGCTCCAGAGGGAGGGGAGCCGGCATCTCCTCCTTCCTCCGGAAAGCGGAAGCGGAAGTGACGTTCAGGGAAGGTGGGGGCAATCATGGTGCCGTTGGGGAGGGGAGAAGCTGGCGCTGCCGCCGTTGCCGGGAGCCGCGGAGGTAAAAGGCGAAACTAGACGCGGCCTGGGCTGGGGACCTCCCGGGGGGCGCGGGACTTTGGCTCACTCTTGAAGCATTTCCCAGCAGAGACCCCAGGACCCCAGTCCGGTCACCATAGGGACCCCACCCCTCCTCCGTTTCCATGGGGATGGGTATCCAGCCCCCCTCCCCTGTTTCCATGGAGACCCGGACCCTGCCCCTCTTTGCCAGCCCCCTAGCCTGTCTTGGGATTTTTCCGTGTAGCCCTGGGCTGGGGGCTATCCCAGACAGGTTCCTTTTCCCAGCCTCCTCTCAAGGTTTCTCGTTTGCCAGCCTCAAACCTCCTGGTCTTATTTGTTCCGGACAGTTGGGCTCCGCGTTGCTGCCGATGGTGCCGGGGCAGTCTAGTGGGGCCCCTCGTGCTCTTATCTCTCCTCTCAGATGCAGCGAAATGTGCATCTACCCGATTGCGTAAGCCAGAGCAAGGGGTCGGGCCGGTTCCTCCCGGATCTGATCCCTTGGCCTGTCTCTGGTAACTACCTCTATGTCTAGCCCGCCCCACTACGTAAAGGTTCACCTTCTAACCCAGAGCAGAAGAGAAAGATAAAGTACAAATCCAGACTGAAAACTAAAAGTGATGTGCTGATTATTTTTAAATTCTCTGTTTTGCCTACCAAACCCACATTTGTAGAACTCGCGTGAGGAAGAATCACAGATTCAGATTAGGGAAGCTTTTGGTATTTTTCCCCAGAGAGTATATCTTCCCAAGAGAGGATGTCTTCTCAGGAGAGTGTATCTTAGGTCTTTCATTCATTTAGCTGACATGTTCTGAACTCCTACTAAGTGTCAGTATACTGTGCTAGGGGCAGTGGAAACAAAAATAAGACCGTTACCTCACTGCAGAGAACACAGTATTCAAGCATAGCTTCTAGTGGACACCAGATTGTTTTAGGAGATAAATACATAAAGTGATCTTCATTAATATGCCTGATTAGGGATCAGCCTCTCTACCCAGAAGCTGGAAGTCCTGTTTTAGGAAGGAGGGAATGAATTCACACTTGTTTTCCCTACTATTGTCAGGCATTGTGCCTTAACATACATTATCTCTTTTACTGTGCCTAACAACTCTGAGAGAACAGGAATTACCAGTCCCACCTTATGTATAAGAAAAATGAGGCACAGAAAAATTACCCAAGTAGTAAGTGGCAAAGCCAGGATTTGTGGGTAGGTGACTCTGCCTCCAGAGCCTGCTCTGTACCTTGTCTGATTTGGGGGATATTTGACTGGGGTTTCCTTACTTTAAGATTTATAGCAATTCACCCTTGAAGGAGCTTGCTCCTTCATTCTCTTCAGGTATTTTGACCAAACTTCAAATTGTTTGGCTATATGAACTGCTACTTTTTACTTCAATTTTTTAAAGAAGGCATTGCTTTTCCTATAAAATGACGTGACTCAAAGTTAAAGATCACTCCCAAGGAAGTGATTTTTCATTTACTTTTGGCCTGCTCTTGAAATGAGGAAAAATGGGTCCTGTGGTTGCTGAAGAGGTCCTTGGGTCCTGTAGTATGGCTCTAACTCTGGCTTTGTCCTATTGCAGACAGGTCATTACCTTTCCATTTCTCACAATTGGGCTGAGCTTGATTGAACCATGGGGGAACACAGTCCAGACAACAACATCATCTACTTTGAGGCAGAGGAAGATGAACTGACCCCCGATGATAAGATGCTCAGGTTTGTGGATAAAAACGGACTGGTGCCTTCCTCACCTGGAACTGTTTATGATAGGACAACTGTTCTTATTGAGCAGGACCCTGGCACTTTGGAGGATGAAGACGATGATGGACAGTGTGGAGAACACTTGCCTTTTCTAGTAGGGGGTGAAGAGGGCTTTCACCTGATAGATCATGAAGCAATGTCCCAGGGTTATGTGCAACACATTATCTCACCAGATCAGATTCATTTAACAATAAACCCTGGTTCCACACCCATGCCAAGAAATATCGAAGGTGCAACCCTCACTCTGCAGTCGGAATGTCCAGAAACGAAACGTAAAGAAGTAAGTAAAACAGCGGGTGAGGGCCCAGTTTGGCTTTGGGT
Organism: Smutsia gigantea; assembly: GCA_032199065.1. NCBI lineage: Eukaryota > Metazoa > Chordata > Mammalia > Pholidota > Manidae > Smutsia > Smutsia gigantea. The sequence goes on from JAVSCE010009568.1 coordinate 55,159, forward strand.
AAAATCCTTACACAACTCCTATTGGCAATTTCAGCTGGGAGTAAAAGAGTCTGTGGAATTAGGACCCACAATGGCTTTGCTTGTCAGTAATATACAGGCTTCACATTTTATTGTGACTGCCTTCTGGGACTTGTGGTTTGTATGGCTACATTGAAATTTGGGAAAACCAAATTATGATTTTTCAAAATTTCCTCCCAAAATCATAAAGAGAAATTCCACTGAGGCAAGTCCATGTTTCTGATGCTGAAATAACTAGATTTGGCTTATCTCTGGGTTGTGTATAAATGGTTTGTTTTGGAGATGAGTATCTGTTGGAATATGCTTTATTATTGTAAGTGAATGTTTAATAAATATTAAGGGCTTTCACAAGAAATTCAGGCAAGAGGCAGTGAAAGAGCAGGTTATTTAAAATTTTCATGCTTATACTTACTGTGAGTAATGTATATCACAACACTTTGAAAACTAAAGTTTGTATAAATTGTACTAGTGATTATTAGCAGAATAAAAGTTATGGTTTAAAAATAGTGACATACATTGTCCAGGAATTGATTATAGGTCAATTAGGGAAAATAGATTGCTGGCTTATAATGCCAGGCACTAAATGTAAAATGTTACCAAACAGACATAGGGTAAATTGTTTAGCAAAATATTTTTCTCTTTTGCTTTAAGGTCTTAAAATTAGAGAATTTTATTATTCATGCCATATGGCTTTCCTTTGCTAGCCTTAGAATCTCAGAGCTTGAAGGAACCCTAGAGAGATCATCTTGTCCTACCTCCCCATGCAGGAATCTCTCTGCAGCATCTCTGACATCTGTTCATCTGGTCTTTGCATGAACACTTCCAGAATGATGAGAGCAGTGTTCCACCACTCAGCCTAATGCATTTTTTGGCCAGCTGTGATTGTTAGAAAGTTTTTACTTTTGTAGAGCCCAAATCTGCCTTCTTGTAGTAGCTGCTGCCCACTGCCTTTCCTGAACAACAGCGAGTTAAACCTTCCTCCCACAGACAGCCCATCAGATAGTTAAACATCATGGCTTTCTCACCTTCTTTTGCACAGGCTAAACACCTCACTTACTTAAATATCCCTCTTATGACCTTTCCGCCTAGTTTCTCAAGTCTGGTCACCTTTGATTATATGAATTCCAGTTTTCCAAAGTCCTCTTAAAATTCGTAATTGAGCACAATCTCACAAGTGTGAGTCAACTAGCGCTGAATACTGTGTGACTCTTATCAATCTGGACGCCACTACAATTATTGTGGAGTCTGTATCTTACTAGCAACAACATCAGATTGTTAGCTTATACTTGGAAACCTCTAGAATAGTGAGTGGTTCTTAACTGGGGTTCTTACTTTTTTCCCCTGGAAGACATTTGGCAATGTCTGGAGATATTTTTTGGATGTTGCACAGGGCACGTGCTACTGGAATCTAAAGGGTAGAGGCCAAAGATCCTGTTAAACATTCTACAGTGTGCAGGACAGTCCCATACAACAAAGAATTATCTGGCCCCAAATGTCAATTGACTTTGTTCCAATAAAACTGTATTTGCAAAATAGGCAGTGGAGATTTGGCCCACTAGCTATAGTGTGCCTACCCCTGGACTAGAACATAGGGAGTAATGGAAAATAAGGATGTAGTAGTGGAAAATAGAGATAGCAGAGGTCCAAACACAGAAGGCACTCATAGCATGCTAGGGGGTTTGGACTGTATCTGGAAATAGTGGGAAACCATTGAAGGTGTCTGAATCAAGGAGTGACATAGTTAGAGAAGCATTTTAGAAAGATTGCTCTGGAAGCAGTAGTGACTGGATTGTCCAGTTATGAGATAGTTGTAATTTAGGCTTGGGGTTTCGTTTGAGTCTGATAAAGGATAGTGGCCTTGCACATGGAAGAATTCAGAACTTTTGTTGACATATAAGAGAATTTGGTATATTATTAGGGTTTGAAAAATGATCCACAAATTGAGGTATGATTCAAAGGATTCATCTGTTTTTCCAAGTATCTTAGCACAGCGATCACATGGGTGATTAAAGGAGCTTTAAAGTCTAGGTGGCAAGTAGTCAGAGTCCACTGTGATAGGTACCTTACAGGAGGCATATTCAGAGTGCTTTGTACATGCTGAGGAGAAAGTGGCTGACTGCTGCTTCCTTCATCCTCCAGGAATGTTGATTCCCTAACAGAAATCAAGGAGACTGGAAGAGGAGACAGTTTGGTGGGGAAATTGATGAGTTTGGTTGGAATACAGTGCATGTATAGTCCTTGGGGAAAAGTGAAGTGAACAAGTCAAGAAGCCATTGGAAATGTGGATCTGAAGTCAAGAAAGTGGTTTGTGATTGGAATTACAGATCCATGAAGGGGCAGTAGTTCATACTTTGGGCACTTTATTCAGAGGAAAAGTAAGAGTTGATCTGAGAACTTAAGAGTTAATAAGAGAAAGAGGAACTAAAGATCACATAGTCAAAGAGATGAGTGGAATGCAGTGCTGTAGAAACTGAGGGAGGAGGATTTCAAGAAGTATTATTATTGCTGTGTGACCCTGGAGAGGGATTCAGGGAGTCAAAGAGAAGCCATATTAATTCTGCTCTCTGTGCAGTTGATCACATCACAGGAAGACACTGGGGGCTGAAACCAGATTTCAGGTGATGGAGAAGTGAGTAGGTGGTGAGGAAACAGGAGACAGGAAGTGTCAAACTTTTTTTTTTTTTAACAGTAGTTGGAAGAAGAAAAGTGGTGAGGCAGTAGTAACTCAAGGGGATTGAATCATTTGTTTAGTACAGAAAATTTGAACATGGCTTAGGGCCTAAACTTTAGGCTATCTTCAGTTAATGATTACTATGTGAAAGTGTTTCAAGAGCAAATGTTTGGGAAACATTAAATCAAGACAGGGTTGCTTATTAAAGAATTTCTTAGGATTTATTACAGCTAATTGCTAAGAAGGAAGGAAATAAAACATTCTCCAAATGCTTTGAATTGGGAAACCATTTTTCAGGTCTCATTTCCATGGTCAGTTTTTGTGGAACACGTTTTGGGAAATGCTGATCTAGGCAGAAAAGGAGGGAGCGATTATGAAATCAGTGATATTAGCTGTCACTTTCACACTTCATACTACAGATCTTCCTCAACTTACAATTGGGTTACATCCCAACACACCCATCATAGATTCAAAGTATAATGTCAAAAACGCATTTACTATACCTAACCTACTAAACATCATAGCTTACCTTAGCCTACCTTAAACATGCTCAGAACACTTACATTAGCTAGCAGTTGGGCAGAATCGTCTAACACGAAGCCTATTTTATAATAAAGTGTTAACTATCTCATATCTTTGATTGAATGCTGTACTGAAAGTGAAAAGCAGAATGGTTGTATTGGTTACCCTGTGATCAAGAGGCTTTCTGGGTACTGCGGCTCACTGCCACTGCCAAAACACCACCAGAGAGTATCCTAGCCCAGGAAAAGACCCAAATTCAAAATCAGAGTTTGTTTTCTACTAAATATATATCACTTTCTCACTAAAGTTGAAAGATCTTAAGTTGGAAATCATGTATACCTGCAAGCCTGGTTTAATATTCATCTCTTTGGGTTGTTGATAATCATATTGAATAGGACAAAGTCACAGGCTCTATGAGCACCTTGTTCAGTTCACTGTGGGTTTAGCTCACTGTATTTCCTTCCACTACATTTTTCCATTCTCTCCATGAACCATACATGGAAGATTCTATAAACTGTTTTTAAAATAAGTAGGTGTGGGGTTGGTTGGGGATTGAGGGATAAGTATGAGGAGGGGCTTTTAGTCTTTAAAAATCTTGCTTAATGACCAGATACTCAGGAGACTTGCTTTCCTGAAGCACTGTCTTACCTGACCTTTTGATTTAACAGTGATTTTTGTTTTTATTGCATTTAAGTCTGTTTAATTGGCCTGAAGAGGCCAGTGTTTATGACTGACAGTACTTCTTCAGGAATTCTTTACCTCCTTGCTCCCCCCTTTTTAAGAACTGGTCTTTCCCCCCCCCCCCCATCTCCATGTCCAGGTGTTACTCTTGAGCAATCAGATGATCTGATAACTAGTTAGTCTTCTTGGCTTCCTAAGCAGCTTATTTTCTGAGTCAGATTTTAGCCTGATTTTCTTGTTTACTCCTGATTGTTCCATTGTTTCCTATAGTGTGTGGTTGGCTTACCTATTCATTTATTTCCTCATGCTTGTCTTGCACAAAAACTAAATCAACCAGAACCTTGTTACAGATACTGTCTTCTCCTAATACAGAAGATATGTGACTCTAATTTCGTGTATCTTATTCTCATACTTGAAGTTTTACTATCATCTACCTATTGATCTGGTAGCTTTGACAAATTTCCAATCAAAATATTGTCAATCTGCTCAAGATTAGCATTCTTAAGGGTTGCTCCTTTAATGCTTTTCTATTCCAGGTCTGTTAAGCAGCTGTTTCCTTAGTTGGTTCATGCAGTCCATGGTTTCCCAAACTTTCTTGCCCCTGTGTCCTTCCTGAGAACCTGCCAGCTGTCTAGTTACCTGTTGATCCACCTAGTCTGAAACACACTGGGGAAAGTAATAGAGCCCCTGTAGCTAACTGACCTTGCCACTTCGCTGTTGAATAGTGTTGGCTGAGAAGTGGGAAGAATCCAGGAATCATATACCAAATATGTTCCTCATGCTGTGTCAGAGTATTCCCATGCATTGATTAGGAAAGACTCTCTTTTTCTACCAAGAAGAATAGTTACAGTTATGGTTTATGAATTAGCCTGCTTGCTATATTATTAGTCAGTGACACTCCACAGAAGATTTTTTTAGTGTGACAAATTTTGAGTGTAAGAGTAAGGGGAAAATTTTGACTCTAGTGTTTCAGAGCCTTTTTGTAATGTGTCCTTTACTTTGGGAGACCTAGTTCCAATCTCATTCCAAATTTCCTCATTGTCAGTCCCTCAGGCAGGGGAATGATCCACTCAGACACACCAGGATGTTGTTGACTTGCCCAGAGGGGGGCCATTCACTGTTAGTGTTTGCATACTGTGATTACATTTCCTTATAGGTTCCCTACTGAATTCCCATGGAATTTCCGTTCAGAACTAGGACAGAGACTGTTTCTGCTGGACATTCTAGTATTTAGAATCATTCATTCTTTCCACATGTTTTTACTTATTGTGTATCTACTTTTGTCGAATATCAGGGACAGGGAAATAGTCCCTGCTCTGAAGGGCTTGAAGTCTAGTAGGGAGACTGCTAGAGACTGTGTGCAAGGTTTTGTAGGAATCCAGGGCCAGAAGTATTTTCCATTTACCACCAGAGGCAGCCATTTTAGTGCTGTCCCCTACGTGCCTGCATATGTGTTCAGTACCTCTCTGCAGCCATCAGTGTTGCTATCACTGGTCTGGAAAGGGACAGGGGTGGTTTTGCGTACAGACTGGCTTTACAACGTGGTACAGCAGGAATAACAGGTCTCAAATTTACATTTTATATTAGCTGTACTTGGGTATTGCTAAAATTGCTATTGTACATTTGAGAAAGAACCCAAATTTTAATGTTTTTCTCTTATTTAAATCAAGCTTATTCTTAACACTGTTTCTTCTGTGATATGCGAATGGATAATTTAGATCTACTTTCCATCTTTTTTCTTATATATACTCTGTGGCCTTGGGCAAGCTGCTCTGTTTCCTCTTTGGAAAAATTGAAATAAAAATGTCCCATTGCATTTCTTGAAGATGAAACGAGATTTATTCACGTATAAATATACAGTAGTATATGCGTAAAACATTTAGCAGAGTGGTTGGTGCAGGGTGGTGGTTCCGTAAATGTTCACTCCCTCTTCCTGGTAGAAGAGAAAGTTCTACGTGATTCTTGAAGGATGTACAGAGGTAATCTCTAGTTTAGGAAGAGGTTAAAATGGTCTTTGCTGGGAACACTTTGGAAGCATTTTCTCCTTCAAACAAGGTTATAAGTTGTGGTTGGGTTCTAGGATAGCCTACAGAAGTCCCAGTAGCCTCTGATTAGCTGCACTGTCACATTAATACTGCTATGGAATATGAACCACCATTTATAACCATGTTTTAAAATGAGAACTAGTTTGTAGTCTTTCTGTAGGGTTTCTGTGAACGCCAGCCTTTGCGACAGGTCATCTGCTTTCATACTCAGCTCCCTTTGACTTCCTTAGCACCAGGCCACTGAAGGTTACTTCCATGGTGGGAGTTGGGGCACCAGGCAAAACTGAGGCCTCTTTAAAAAAAAAAATTATTGAGATACAATTCACATGTAGCGTCGAATTTGTTTCATGTGTACAACATAATGATTCCGTATTTTTATATATTGTGAAGTGATCACCACAATAAGTTTAATTAACATCCACCACCACACAGTTAGAAAAATTTTTTCTTGTGCTGAGAATTTTTGAGATCTACTCTCCTAGCAACTTTCAAATACACAATATGATATTGTTAACTGTAATCACCATGCTGTACATTACATCCCCTGGACTTGTTATTTTAGCTGAAAGCTCTTATAACTAAACAATGAGCACTTACTATGCTGCAGTGGCAGTGGTGAGAGGGTAAGAGGTAAGATGGCTAAGCATCTGTTGAGGGCCTGCTATGTGCTAGCCAGTGTGTTAGGGTCTTTAATGTAGTTTTTTATTCAGTTTTCATAACAGTCTTATAAAATGATTAGCCCTCATTTTACAGATGAAAAAACAGGCTCATAAATGTACAACTAACAAGTGGTAGAACAGAGATTTGAAGTAAGGACTTAGTGGATGCTGAAGCCTATGCTTTCTGTCAGAACACACCACCTGTGCAAAGACAGGGGAGAAACAGACACAGATCTGTTAGCTGCAAAAAGGGCTGAGAAATGAGGGGCAGCAGGATGGCATTAGTTCTGTAACGGCAAAAGTTGAAGAGTGGGTACGCCTATATGAATTCAGCTCTGTTGATGGGCAGTGGGAGGCCTAGGGAAGAAACAAAGTGAATTCAGAGGTCTTACATTCTATATCATGCTCTTTGGTTGACATTGTGGAGTAGAAGAAATGAGATGGGTGCCAGCCTAGGAACAGAGTTGGTATCAGCGAGAGGGAAGGGAAGTCCCAGGAGGAAAGGGCCACTCCTACAGCCTTAACAGCCAGCCGCCAGTCATTGATTTGTAAGGCTGTTCGTATGCTTGCTGCGCAGAATCAGAGATTCCCTTTCCCTTTTGAGGATGGAGCTGCCAGTGTACGTAGAATCTAGTTTCAGTCTCATTTCTTTTTCCTCCAGGAAAGACTAGCCTTTTTTCTTCTCTGAATTTTTTTAAGCCTTTGTCTCCCAGAGTTCCAATGTTTAATTTTTGCATTTTTGCTTATCTCATTCACCTTTCCTTCTCTGATCTTTTGATGTAACAGGGTGTCTTGCCAATGGGTTTCAGCCCCGGGTAAGTTCACTACGGAATCAATGAGACCAAAGAAATGACAGTAGAACATACTTGGAGTGAAAGGGTTATACCAACTTTATTTCCACGGTGGCAGGTCAGTCACTAGAATCCCGTCCACTCTGAGCGAGTCTGCATGCAGCAAGCCGGTGTCTGTCTCTGGGCCTCTCTACCCGCCCAGCCATCTCAGTCTCTGTCCTCTGTGCTGCCACCACTCCAGCCTCTGCTCTGCTCTCCTGCAGCCTTGCAGCCGTGCCACCATGTTGCCCAGAGCACTGGGCAGACCTCTTTATATAGACTCAGTAACAACATATTGCCCACACATGGGTAGTGAGCTAGCCCACCAGGGCCAGGTGAGAATCCTGGCCATAGGAACCTTCACTTTATCCACACAGGGCAATCATCTTTGTTAAATATTTCTCTATTCTAGAATTACTCAGAACACTTTGTAAATCAACATGCTTCCTGCCCTGTGTAGCAATAAACCCCATCCTTAGTGAGCCTGACCTGTGCTCCTCCGTGCTCCTTAACTTAGTAATCAATAGCTGTTTGAAGCCACATGGGCACATTACAGTAATGCAATTATTATTATCTAATGGAATCTTCAGTGACATTATGTCCATATTACAGATAGCTAATTAATTTTGATAGGCAAATTAATCATGTGTCAGATCTCCCTCAAGTTCTTTAAATTCAGCTTGACTATCATCTCCTTTGAGAAGCCTTTCTTAGTCATCCCTAAGTCTACATTAGGTGCTTTTTCTCTGTATTTCTCTCTGTTCTAACATCCATTATTAGCACAACTTCTCATACCAAATTTTTCTTGTCTGATTGATTCTTGTTTTGACTTTGGGCTCCTTGAGAGCAGGAGCTGTTTTTTTTTTAATTCTTAGCACCTGAAACAATATAATCTCTGGGACGTGATTTTTTGAATGCATACAAGCATGATAAACCTTAATTGTATTTTAAAGTACCAAATGTTGCAATAGCTCCTTTACATAACCATGAAAATTTATGTGTTTTTTGCAACTTCCTGTTCTGATCCGGTGTGAGGAGGTTTAGTTTTCCTTTTTTGTGAAATTTGGTAGTATTTAAAAATGATTCTGAAAGACACAGAATAGTGACTTTGATTTACTGCCTCCCTCCAGATGTGGAGAGTGATTACTCGTGTTACTCATGTAAGCAACATATCATTAGAAGCAGGCATTTGCTTTGACGTCAGCTGTCTCTCCTACCTTTAAATGCAAACACCTTCCCTGCAGTGTCCTTTGCTAACTTTCTCTTCTCAGACAAGTTTCCTGAAAGAGGAGTTCTATTCATTGTCTCCAGTTTCTTGCTTTTCCCTGACTTCTCAGCCCATTACATTCTGGCTTCTGTTCCTACCTCTCCAATGAAGTTAGTTTTTCCAGGGCAATTTATGACCTTAGGAGTCGGCAGAATCCAAGAAATGCTTTATCAGTCATCTCTGCTACATTTGACCTAGTTGATCATCCTCCTCGAAAGTCTGTTCCTTGTCACTTGCCACTAGTAGTCCTGTCACTACTTTCATCAGCATTAAATCCTGCTGGTTTTGTTCGTTTGTTTAGTTATTCATTCCTTCTTTCAACAAGTGTGAATTGAGTGCCACTTCTCATAGTCCTTGCGGCTATGGCAGTGAACAAGACAAATATGGTCTGTGCTCTCGTGGAGCCTACAGTCCAGCTAGAGAGAAGCCATTCATTCATTTAACTCATCAAATGTTTATTAGTGCCTCCTGTTTTCTAGCTACTGCTGTGCCTATCAGCTAAATAGATAATGATGTAAAGTGTTTAATTATGTAATTATTTAATCTTAATGGTATCATGCTTTAAAGAAATACAGGAAGCTATGAGAACCTATAATAAGCATACCTATTCTAGTTTGGGGTGAGGGAAGGGGTCACCCAGTGAAGAGTTCCTTGAGGAAGGAACATTTAATGGAAGCTTGAATTGGCCAAGGAAAACACCTGGTTGGAAGTAGAGGTTGGCAGGGAAACAGGGAGGGGTAGTTAATTATTGATTGCCCTGTTACTTATAAAGTTATCAACTGTGTAGCATCTTAAGAATGAAATTCTGCTCCTATCATTTGCCATGTACGCTCTGGTTAAGACACGTAGAGTCCTTTATTTTAGCATTCACAGTCCTGCTTCTCCTTTCTGGTCAGTGGTTATTTTGAAATCTCTATCTGCAGAACTGAAGAGGTTTTTAGTCTTGATGGGAAATTAGGATATATGCATGAGAGGAAAAATAACAATGTAAGTTACATGTCAGATGAGTGGTATAGTTAAATATTATTGGAATTCAGAGAAAGGCACTCTCACTGAGACATGGAGTGATTGTAGAGGACCTTGGAGGGAGGGAGATTTGAATTGCAGGAAGAGAGAGGCTCAGAAAAGCAGAGAAGAAAGGAACCAGGCATTTCCAGGAGAGGGAAAGGAAAGAGCAAAGGCAGGCAAGGGGGATTCAGTGTTGCAGCTAGGTAAGTGTGTACTGTTGTTGCTTGTAGGCCTAGACAGAGCCTGCTGTTGGACTGGCTCCAGAGTAATGTGATAGAAGATGAAGGGGACCTGGGAAGGATGTGAATATGAGGCTAAGGAACTGGGACTTTATTGTTTGGGCAGAGAGATGTCATGCATAGAGCACTGTTCTAGAATAAACCTGGACAAGGGGTTCTGTAATTCATTTTGACAGCTGTTTAGAGAGCACCTCCTGTGTGGCAGTGGGAGAGTAAAGAATGAGTGAGTGAGAGAGCACTTGCCTAAGGAACCTAAGGGCTTGTGCAAGATCATATTGGGGGTTGGACAGATGAGGGGCGGAGAAGGGGGGAGGGGGAAGGAGTCAGGGCCCTCGCTGCCCCAACCCCTCAGGTCTTAGGGGTTGGCAAACTATGGCTCACAGGTCAAATCCATCCAGATGCCTGTTTTTGTAGAATGGTTTTTACATTTTTAAGTGATTTTTAAAATAGAACAGTATTTCATGATACATGAAAATGGTATGAAATTCAGATTTCATTGTGAATAAAGTTTTTTTGGAGCACAGCCTTGCTTGTACATTTATGTATTGTCTATGGCCACTTGAGATAGAGCAGCAGAGCTGAGTGGTTAGAACAGACTGCATGGCTCACGAAGCCTAAAATATTTAGTATTTGGCCCTTTACAGAAACCTTGTCCACCCTTGAGTCATACCTATTCTTATCTCAGTTCCTCTATTCTCTGAAACTGTATGTCCCTCTTCCTACCTGAGGCTTTTCCCACCACCCAGGCTTTTGAATACTTCTTTAAGTTCCTCCCCAGATCCTCAGTGTCTCTTTCTTCAAGGACTTTCTCCTTCCAAATATACTCACGATCTATTCTACTTAAAAAAATCAACAACCTTACCAAGTCAAAAGTCCTCACTTGCTGCCACTCTGTCTCTACCTCCACTTCTCCTTTCAGATATTCACCTTAATATAGATGTCAGACCCCAGTAGACTTAAAGTCATTAGTGAATTCCTAGATGCTGGATCCAGAAGTTTCCCCAGTCCTTGTCTTCCTTGTTTTCTCTGACATTGAAGATTTTGATCATTCTGTTTTCCTTGAGACCCTTTTCCTATTGGCTTCTGTAACATCATTCTCTTTTGCTTCTCTTCCTTTCTTCCCAGCCCTTTCTTCTACTCACAGTGGCTTCTCTTATTTTACCAGTATCTTGAACTTTTGACTTTTAGGGGTCTATCTTTTGTTCTTTTATAGGAGCTATTGTTTTATTGAGTATCTACTATATGCCAGTCACTGTATTTAAATGCTTTATACAAATTATTCCTAATCCTTACAACACCTTAAAAAGATAGATTTTTTTTCCTCTGTGTTATAAGTGAGGAAAATGAGGCTTAGTGAGCTTAATTAATTTCTCCAAGATTATACAATAAGTGGCAGAGCTGGAGCTTGCACCTGAGCCTGCTTTAGTATACAGGTAAAGTCAGCTATTTTGTGTACCCAAGACTCTGGCCATAAACATCCTTTTTAGCTTTCAGCCTGTATATCTGACTGTCTATTAGACATTTCTACCTGGAAGTCTTGGCAGCACCTCAAACCCAACTCATCATTTCTCTTTTACCCCCCATCCAGCCCAGCTTGGTAGTATGAGCATTTATTTAGTCTTTCAGGCCGTAATTCTGGCAGGTGATCTCAACTTCACTTCTCCCTGACCCCTTCCATTCCTTAGCACCCAGTTGTCACTTCAGCCAGTCATTTCTTCCCCTTTAATTTCTCTGGAATTCATCTCTCATAGTATCCAGTCACTTCCCTGGTTCAGATTCTTCTCATCTCTCTCCTGGACTGTTGTCCCTTTTCTCTTAATCTCTACCCCTTCTTCTAGTCTCTTACCCTTCCACTCTGTCCTCCACAAGGCTATCAGAATGATCTCTCCTAAACCCCAGATCTGATTGTGTTGCTATCTTGGTTAAATCCTGTTGGTGGCTCTTTGTTCTGTTCCTCTATTCCATAGCTTCACTAAGGAGGCCTTGCCCTATTTTTCTAGATTCTTCTCCTCCCAGTCTCTCACATACTGCAAGTGTGGTTGGTTCACTGTACCAGCACATTCAATTGACCTTTCCATGCCATGCAGTTCCCAAGACATTTCCTCTTTCTAGAATGCCCTTCTCTTGTTGGTTTGTCTGAGGAGCACCTTCTCAGTCAACCCCTAAAAAAAATAGACAAACACGCAAGCAAAGAAACCCCTCAGTTAAGAGAAAATACCTTGGCTTTTGACCCTTCTCTGGTTTCAGCTTCGGAGAGGGATTAGGTTTCACTCTTTGATGCTTCCTAAGCACCTTGGGCGTGTAACGTTGTCCGGCTCAGCACAGTGTTTAGTAACCTGTGTCCATCTGCCTCCTTAAAGCAGAGATCATTGTTCCCTTTTTTATCTGTGGTTTCTAGCTTGTGGCCTGGGACACAGTAGTTCAGTACTTGAATGAATACTAAATAATGTAGTTGGAGATACAGACTGAGGCTTTGGAGAAAGGTGAGGGTTAAAGGATGAAGATGTTTGCTAAAGCTGAAGAGTAGATAATATTAGCGTACAGCATCAGATGATTTACAAAGCATTTTCACGAATGTTTTATCTCATTTTGTGCCACTTAAATGCTCTGTGAGACAGGCAGGGCAGGCATTAATGTTCACATTTTAGAAATAACTTGAAGCTCTGAGAAATGAAGCGACTTCCTCAAGGTCTTGAACATAAGTGCCAGATTTCAGTCTTCTCCAGGCAAGTCTAATGCTGTTTCCCCTGCACCTGTGTAGATATGGGAACATTTGGGAGATGAGAAGTAAGTTTTGGAATAAACTTACATTTAGAGGTTAAGGGAAAGGAGTGGCTCAGAGAGGAAGATAAAAGCTCCAAGGGATTACTGTGCTCTAAAGGACATGTTTTCAGAAGGAGAGGGCATCATCAATGAGATATTTTTGCATAAAGTGAAGGAAAATGGGGAAGGATGAAAGACTTTGATCACCAGGAAGTGTAAGAGAATGATATTGTACTGCAAAGCCCTCTTGCCAAATGGTTAAGGAATACATGGGCATTGAGGGAAATGGAGGCACACGTGTATACCACCCTTTTAAGAAGTTTGGTGGTAAGAGGGAAAGCAAGAAGCAGACAGTTTGAGAAATGTCATAATGCCAGATATGCTGAGAAATTCATGATACATTTTGTGACTTGGAACTATGCAGTGGAAACTATGCTAGGGAAATACTGCTTGATGACCAAATACATAAATTTCAGCATGTTTTAGACTCAATTTAACACTGGTCAGTTCCAATCAAGGTATAGTGCCATAGGGTGGGTAGGGAGTTTAGTCAGGCCTTAAAATGAAGCCAAAATTTTACTTGTTATTAGCTGTAGCAGAATATGCTTACCTTTAGAGGATAGATACGTAGTAGAGCCTGAAAACCCCCTTTTTATATTCATTTAGAATAGTCACCTACTACAAGCTTATTTCTTCCCCGTTACTCATCATTCATTGTCCAGGTGTGATTTGATCAATGGGAAGATTTCCCCACTTTGTTGTTAAAGGATGTTTTCTGTGTTTATGATAAAAAACCTATTTGTATCATCCACATCTGCTAGAACCCAAGCTCTGGCGGGGAGTTAGGCCCTGGGCAGCTCTTTTGTCCTACTGATGAGGTGTTCTCTGTCTGCCAGGTAAAGCGGTACCAGTGCACCTTCGAGGGCTGTCCCCGCACCTACAGCACAGCAGGCAACCTGCGCACCCACCAGAAGACTCACCGAGGAGAGTACACCTTTGTCTGTAATCAGGAGGGCTGTGGCAAGGCCTTCCTCACCTCCTACAGCCTCAGGATCCATGTGCGAGTGCACACGAAGGAGAAGCCATTTGAGTGCGACGTGCAGGGCTGTGAGAAGGCGTTCAATACGCTATACAGGTTGGCTTCTTTCCCCAGCCTCTGACCCTGACTGTGGCATGACTGCAGAGTTCTCTCCTTGCGCAGTACATGTGTGTACTTTCAAGGCTTAAAAGAGCACAGCTATGCTCAACTGGTTAAAATTCACTAAAAGAGTTTGTTGTTTAAAGATCGACATAGTTTTGGGTTGGTTAAAGATGATAGTCATTTGTGTTTAGATTTGCATCTCCTGGAGTGAAATTCTGGCCTGGGGATTTGAGTATTTGGCTTAGAGTAATACTTCCCCTTGGCTCAGATCTTAGTTCTAAGGCTTATGTCATTTTCTTTCCTACCTCATCTTTTCTACTCTGAGAAATGGGGAGTGGCCCACTCATTAGCCACTTCTCTCCCACCATTTATATCAGGAGACACATTGGTCTTCAGCACTGGGCCTTGAATAACAAACATGACAGCAGTTAACACTTATGAAGTGCTTACTGCGTGCTGAGTGCTGATCCTCACAGTAGCTGATGAATGAATGGAAGCACGAGAGGTTTTGTGACTGGCCCTAGGTCCCCTATCCAGTAGGAGGTGGCCCCAGGATATGAGTCCCAGGCAGTCTGGCTCTAAAGTCACAGTCATCCCACCAGGCTGTAAACGTCTCTGAATTTTTCTTCAAGCAAAAGTTTTTGGATACTAATGTTCTATGGATTTAGAGTTCTTATGCACGTGATCCTGAAGCTTCATGAAGCTGATGTGCAGAGGCTCTGTACTATAGTACTGTATGACAAAGGGAATTTTTTGGTGATATCTTGCAGGCTGAAAGCACATCAGAGGCTTCACACAGGGAAAACGTTTAACTGTGAATCTGAAGGCTGCAGCAAATACTTCACCACACTCAGTGATCTGAGGAAGCACATTCGAACCCATACAGGAGAAAAGCCATTTCGGTAAGCCTCCTGTTTTCTCTTTGTTACTGATTGGGTTTTAGCGAGGTGTTTTGATGTACTCTCAAATTCTTCAAAGTGGAAAGAAAATGTCTTCCTCTAGTTCTTTGGCAGTGTTAGCTCTGCCCAGGACAGCTGTACCCAACTACTGCAGGCTGGAGGAGTGGTGATAGATTCTAAGAGCATCCTTCTCAGGATGGTGGCCTCTGCCTCCTCTTGCCCTTTATTTGCAAGAAGCATTTGTTGAAACTCAATTATGTGGTAGGTACTTTCATCATTGCTAGAGAAATACTAAGACCCAGGCTTTCCTCTTGAGAACTTTAGTCTGATGGACAAGAACCACAGGCAACCAGACAGGATCTGAGACTGAGGTGCCCAGGTGCTTTGAGCACAGTGGAGGGATACCTGCCTAAGACAGGAGAGAAGGAGTGCAGGAGAGGGGATATGACAGGGAGAATGCTTGGGCTGGTGGTGCAGGTGTTTTATTTTGTCACTTGTTCACTTGTTGCTTTGTAATATCTCGTGTGTGTGTACAAACATACAGGAGCATCCGTTTTTATCTATGTATTTTAATTTCTAAATACACATGCATATATAATAGGTACATATGTAAATGTATGAACTTGAAGGAAGGACTTGTATCATCCACTTTCTTCTGGGCTCATAACATATAGCACTGTTCTGGGCATTTAATAAGGATTCAGAAACAACTGTGGGATGATTTTTTTATATGACATTTCTTATGAGATAATCAGTTTGTAAGGATTCCCCTTAAATGTAATATAGGTATGTGACTGAAAATTGCTCATAAACAATGTCTTTGAATTTTGGCAGGAGAGATTGCTGTTATGTTCATGGTATTAAATATGCCACCTTTTCCTTCTCAAATCACTCATCTCCTTATTAAAGAAATTTAAGTCTATAGGGATAGTCAGTTCTTAACACTGATTAAATGGAATTGTGTTCTAAAATTACAGATGCATTCCTGAGTCATGGCACATCTAAAAGCAGGACTATTTAGATTCTAGTTGGTTACTCTCCAGGTGCTGTAGAGCGTGTTAGTTTTCCCTTCATAGAGACTATGATTTCTATTCCAACACATGCACTTTTGTGATGATTAAAACTAACTTTTATTGACTATCAGGTGGGACTTTAGACACAGTGGTTATTTGTAATTAAAAAATAAAATTCTTTAGAGAGGCTTTCTATTTAAAGAAATAAAATATTTCAGCTTAAAAGAATGGCATTCATTCATTCAAATCATGATGGAAAGTCTGCTATGCGCAAGAGCTACAACAGATGTAAGGAACTACATGAATCCTGCTGTCAAAGAGTTTACAACCTAGGAGAACAGATAACAAATGTATACACATGGAGATAAAATAAGATTGGGAATGGCAGGTGCCTTAAAAGAAGCATGTAGATAAATGCTGGGGGAGTTCTGAGGAGGGAAAGATGACTCTACCTCTGGTTATCAAGAAAGTAAAAGAAAGACAGAGGTTATAAATAAGTGATTGCAGCCAATACGACTGCTTTTGTTTTAGGGTTTTATTTCAGGGCTCCATGCCTGTGTGAGAGCCACAGTACCTACTGTTAAGTTTCCAAATGTCCTACTGACAGATTTTCCGTATGGGTGCTAATAGAGAGAGTCAGTAGAATTCTATCAAGTTATCTATTAAAAGGCTTTTATTGTCAGGGCCCTCAACACGTGCTTTACCATCAGGAAAAGAAATACTTCTCCTGGGCAATCAGCTCCCTCTGATCCCAGATTTGTCACCTTACTTCTCCAGGGACCTATCATCATTCCCATCTCTAAAACCAGTGCCATCAACCTGATCTTAGTGTTCTGAACATTTGTTTTTTGAGTTTGTATTTACAAGAGGTGTTGAAGATAAAGGTCTGTTAGCTAATGAATGCTGTTTCTCTTTCCTTAAACACCTTATTTAGGTGTGATCATGATGGCTGTGGAAAAGCATTTGCAGCAAGCCACCACCTTAAAACTCACGTCCGTACACATACTGGTGAGTTTAGGCTAATTTTTATTTTTCATTTTAAACTTCACCAAGTCAATAAATATCTATATTTCTGTTGAGACCTGCAGAGCTTTCTGGAGGGAATGAGCCTTATCAGCTTAGCCTTCACCTATAACATTTGACTTTTCTTTCAGAAGGTGAAAGAATCTAAAAGTTGGGCTTAGGAATCCAACCTTAAGAAATGAAACCAACATAGAGATACTCAGGGGAAGAATCTAATCTTTTTTAGGTCCTTTAGAGAAAAAAACCTAATCTTTAATCTTCCGAGGAGCAGGAGATTCTCAGTGCTTTTCTCTGTGTTAAGTTGTAGGACTGAGATGATTAACATGTAATTTATCCAACTTATAATGACGGTTACTCGAAAACTCATAAGAATATTTACTTCCCTCTATAAGGGAAAAGTAGATGTCTTAAACCAATGAAATGACTTTATGGGAAAATTAATACCACTTGTCATTCTTGCAGGTGAAAGACCCTTTTTCTGCCCCAGTAATGGCTGTGAGAAAACATTCAGCACTCAGTACAGTCTCAAAAGTCACATGAAAGGTCACGATAACAAAGGACACTCATACAATGCACTTCCAAATCACAACGGATCAGAGGTGTGTAGTGTTTTGTCTCTTGTTTTTATCTGGACACCACAGAAGGGCAACAATTGCTTGTGTATCAAAATAAAAGGTTAAAACATCTTTTCTGTGTATCTGTTAGTGAGGGGAAGAAATCAGGGTCAAGATCTATGTCTTTGTGATGGAATGGTGGAAGCCAGAAATTTCAGCAGGCTCCCTGTGCTTCAGCTTCTGAATCAGCTCGCTTCCTTTCCATCAGGTATGATGGAAGAAGTATCTTGAAACCAGAGGTCTCAGAATGGCTTCCAAAAGGCCAGCCAGATGCTTAAAAGGGTATTATTTTCCCATTCATGTCTATGAAATGGTGTATCTGTAGTTGAGTTAGGGACATGAACTGATGCTCGGCTTCACACATCCATTAATCCATCATTAGTGATGGATGGTCTTGATGGTCCCTTGCCCTTTTGAATTGTCTGCAGACCGAAAGGTTAGAGAGCCACTGACTTAAGGCACTGAACCACAGAGCAAGCCTCTGCGGAATTTTAGGCCGTTCTGCCTTTTCCTTGCCAGGCCTTTCCTCCATATTTCCCTCTCCTCTGTAGCTCCATTTCAGAGAGCTCCTGGGATAAATTTATTGTTACCACTTCTAATGTGGCGTTGGGTGCTTACCTTATGTCTTTTCAACCTAGGAACTGAGTGCTGTTATTATTTTTTTACTATTTCATAAAGAAACTGAAGCACACTGGCCCCCTTATAAAAATGATGCTCTTAATATATATAATATGGTTTTGATTTGGGGAGAGACAGCATACTTTAATTCTGTGGTTTCCCATTTTTAAACAGCAAAGGATCCCTTTAAAAGGATTCTCTCCCTGTATTTTAAAGTAATAATAACTAACATTTACTTAATGTTTACTGTTGCCAAGTACTGTGCTGACCACTTGTATATAGATTATTTCACTCTCAAGATCTCTGTGAAGTCAGTACTATTATTATCCTCATATTACTGATAAACTTGAGGCAAGGAGAAATTATTAAACGATTCCCTTGAGTATCCAAAACTTGGAATCAGTCAAATTTAGCCACGCAGTCCGATTCCAGAGCATGGTTCTTGACACCTATGTTGTAAGAGGCAAAAGAGCATAAATTGTGAAGACTGCAGCCTCTGGAGCTCAGCTGCATGAATTCGGAGCCAAGCTCTACCCCTAATCAGATGACCTTATGCAGTGGCTTCTATGTGCCTCAGTTTCTTCATTTGTAAAACCAGATAAAATTATTAAAATTTGAGAGTCTTTGTCTACTAAGCTGTATTTATTAAATCATAATCAGTTTTCTCATTTTTATTACAATCCAAGGACAGTTTAATACCAGCAGCTTCTGTGCATTGGAGTGCCCAGAACCCATCTTCTCTGGATTGCTATTCACTCCCCAGTAGAGGGAATCTCTTTTAGCCTCAGGCTTTAAATGCCAACCAGATTGCCTTTAAGTCCTAAATTTATATCTCCATCCTGGATCGCTTCAGGCATTCTAGACTTTATAGACAGTCCCCAGCTGAGGAAGATTTAACTTACAATTTTTGACTTTACAATGGTCTGAAAGTGTTATGCATTCAGTAGAAACCATATGTTGAATTTTGCTCTTTTCCTGTCTGGGCTAGTGATATGCCTTAGGACACCTCTCTTGATGCCGCAGCTCCCAGTCAGCCTCGCGATCACAAGGGCAAACAACCAGTTCACTTCACGACCATTTTTTACCCATACAGTCATTGGGCTTTTCACTTTCAATTCAGTATTCGATCAATGACATGAGATAGTCAACACATTATTATGAAATAGGCTTTGTGTTAGGCTAATACAAATGTGCTGAGCTGAGTTAAACATAGGCTATACTAAGCTATGATATTCTGTAGGCTAAGTATATTAAATGCATTTTTAACTTAGAATATTTTCAACTTACAATGAGTTTATCAGGATGTAACCCCATCATAAGTAAAGGAAGATTTGTACAGTTGACTCTTGAACAACACAGGTTTGAACAGTGCAGGTCTATTTACATGCAGGTTTTTTTCTAGTAAATTTACTGGAAAATATTTTTGAAGCTTTGCAACAATTAAAAAAACATTTTTTTTCTCTAGCTTACTTTATTGTAAAAATACAGTATATAATACATATAACATGAAATGTGTGTTAATTGTTCACGTTATCAGTAAGGCTTCTGGTCAACAGTAGGCTATTAGTAGTTAAGTTTTGGGGGAGTCAGAAGTTATATGTAGATTTTCGACTACATGGGGTTCAGTGTCCCTAACTCCTGTGTGGTTCAATGGTCAACTACTGTATTCAACCTCCACTTCACATGCTCCAGATAGCATCCATGTATCTGTAACTTGACATGTCCAAACCTGTTCTTCCTACAGTCTTTCCCATCTTAGTAAATGGCACATCCGGTTTTCTAGGGTCACAGGCCAAAAATCTTGGCGTTGTTCTTGACACTTCTCTTTTTTTTCTTGAACCCTACATCTACTGGAAAAGTCTATTAGCTCTACTTGAGAATATATCTAAAATCTGGTCACATCTTTTGATTACTTCATTCAAGCCACTGTCATCTTTTGCCAGGATTTTGCAGGAACCTGCTCTGAGTTGTCTTAGCACCTTTTCTGCCCTTCTCCCACTCCTACTCCACCTTGACCCAGACTCTTCTACGTATACCACCCTTTCTAAACCATAAGGCAAATAATGTGGTCCTCTACTCATAACCCTCAGTAGCTTCTTGTGTCACTTAAGATGTGGCAAAAGGCCACATCTTTACAGTGGTCCACAAGGCCATATACATTCTGGCCTGGTCACTTCTCTGACCTGATTCATCTCTCTTCGTCTCACTTTAGCCTTACTGTCTTTCCTGTGGTTTCTTGAACAAAGGAAGCCCACTCCTGCCTTTGTACTTGCTGTGTCCACTGCTTAGAACACTTTCCCTAGATAGGTATGGTCCATACTGCTCTTTCCTTCAGTATTTGCTCAAATGCCACCTTGTCTAAGAGGCCTCCCCAAATCTAATAAAAGGGCAGCTTCTACCCCAGTAGTCCTTAGTCCCCTTACCCTCCAAAGCATTATCTTGTATGCAACATGTTTATTTGTATGTTTTGGTCCATTCCTCTCAACGTACTAGAATGTAAGCTCTATGGTGTCAGGGACTTTGTGTCATTCATTATTGTATCAGTGCCTAATACACAGTAGGTGCTCAGTAAATATTTGTTGAATGCATGCATGAATGGGAACATCTGATCCATGAGGCAAGCAGGATTACTGCATACAGTATATGAATTGTAGCATTCTAGGAATCCAGAGATCAGAGTTAGCCTAGGGCAGCTGTATCTGAGTAGTAAATCCTAAGTACAGCTATGAGTAAGGATCCCTTAGATGTCCATTTTGGAAATACAGTGCTATAATGGAATCAGAGGCACCGTATTTGTATTCTGCTATTGTGACTTTGGACAGTTCACTGTCAGTCTTAGCGTTCGTTTTCTCAATTTAAAATGGGAATGTAAAATACTACTACTAAGATTTATATGAATACCAAATGCTGTCATATGAAATCACCTTGTACGTGATAAGTTATATAAATATTATTGATTTCATATTATTATAGCTTTTGTTACTCTGGAGATTGAGTCATGGATAGGTCTTAAGCTATTAAGCATCTTTAAGAAATGTAAGAGATTCTCCTAAGAATGTCAGGATGTTTTAAACTGAAATAGTTCCTGTAGCCCTTGCTTTGGATGGTTTATACCTCTCAGGTAATGCATCTAGACATTTGGAACTTCAGAGACATTGTAATCAAGTGTTTAATTATATGATATTCTGTGTATCTGACAAAGATAGGGCATCTAGAATATATAAAGAACTCTTACAACTCAACTAAATAAACCCAAACAACTCAATTTAAAAGCGTACAGAAGATTTGAATAGATATTTCTCCAAAGAAGATATGGCCAATGAGAACATGCAAAGATGCTTAACATCATTAGTCACTAGGGAAATGCAAATCAAAACTACAGTGAGATACCACTTCACACCCACGAGAGTGACTACGTTTTCTAAAAGTAGAAAACAACAAATGTTGGCCAGGAAGTGGAGATACTGGAACCCTTATACGTAGCTGGTGGGAATGTAAAATTGGTTAGCTTCTGGGGAAAACAGTTTGGTGGTTCCTTGGAAAGCTAAATGTAGAATTACCATATGACCCAGCAATTCCACTACCAGGTATATACCCAAAAGAATCGAAAACAGCTGCTCATACAAAGACTTGTGTGTGAATGTCCATAGCAGCACTCTTCACAATAGCCAATAGGTGGATAGGACCCAAATGCCCATCAATGGATGAACAGTTAAGCCAATGATGGTACATCCTCATCCATTACAAAGGATCGGAGTACTGATATGTGCTACAATATGGATGAACCTCAAAAACATTTTTTTAAGTGAAAGGCAGACTCAGAAGGCCACAGAGCTTTTGATTATATTTATATGAAGTATCCAGAATAGGCACATCCAGCAGTAGAAAGCAGATTAGTGGTTGCCAAGGGCTGAGAGGAGGTAGGAATAGTGAGTGATTCCTTAATGGGTATGGGGATTCTGTCTGTGGGAAACAAAACTCTTTCTGGAACTAGGTAGTAGTGATGGTTGCACAACACTGTGAATGTACTTAAGGCCGCCGAATTGCACACTTTGACTAAATGTTACGTTATGTGTATCTTACAACAGTAAAAAGTTATCTAATTGAAAAAAATTATATGATATTCTACTATAAATCCTGACTTTTTTGTTACTCAATTAGAATTTTTTCTCTTCCACAGGATACAAACCACTCTCTTTGTCTGAGTGACTTGAGCCTTCTGTCCACAGATTCTGAATTGCGAGAAAATTCCAATACAGTAAGTGTACCTGTGATATGGGTGCTTAGAGAAATAAGTGAAAGAATTGAGCACTACCTTTGGTGGGAAAATTGAAATAGGCCATCTTTGAAGATTTCCAGATTTAGTTGTGTTCAATTACTGACTGTTCAGGGTTTTTGTTTTTATTTTCGCTTTTGTTTTTCTGCTTGATAAGACCTCTCATAGGAGACACTGTTCTCTCTGATGCCTAATGCCTTTTGATTCAGGTCACTCACTTGATAACCTCCTGGCCCCAGAAGATTTCTTTCTTTATTCATTTAGCAAATATTTATTGAGTGCCATCAAGGCCATGTGCTGGTACTGAGCTACTTGTAGTGATGAAAATGGAGGTATGTCGTGTCCTTGAGGACCTTAAAATTAGTGCACTGTAAGGGGGAGCCAAAATTCCAGTTTTCAGACTTTCTCAAGCTTTGCTGGTCTGACTCGAGTCAGTCTTTTCCTTTCTTTGAGTTTATTACATTGGGAACCTCCAGTGTTTTGAAGGGAACCTCCTCTACAGGCCCTCTGCTAAGGGACAATCCCACTGTTTCATGATCTGATTGCTTCAGTTCACTTTGCTTGGAATTTCCCTGACATTCCCATGGCTTCATGATGTGCCTTGCAGGCCACTGCATTAAGCCTGAGCTTAGACTCATTCATGAGGATCTGTGTGCTTTGCTGTATCACAACACTACTTGTGAAGTGTGCACTTTCTTTTATTTTTCTCTGGTAAATAAATATAGCTTAGGTTGGATTTTCTATGGGTATATGCATAATAAATAAGAAAGAATATTTGTGATAGGAAGTATTTGAAAAGAGACTGAATGACTCAGGAATGCTGCAAAAAAGCATCTCTCAAAGTGTGAGCAGTGGGGTCACCTGCAGCACTCTGACACCATAGGTCTGGGCCTCACCCCTAGCCCACTGAGTCAGTGTCCTCTGGGAATGGCACCTGACACTGCATTTGTATATAGGCACCCCAAGGCCTGGGCTTTTCTGGTAATGGCAGAGTTGCTCTTACCAGACCAACCCTCCCATAGAAAACAGCCATCTATGCAAGGCAAAATACAAAAAACAACTACTTGAAGGCACCAGAGGGCAACCCAAACTGGCAGAGGAAACACTTGGAAGCAGAGGCCTCTTGGAAGATAGCAAAGGCACTGGATGGTTTCAGGTTTTATGGCTTATCCACTTCAGGGCTATGCTTGATTGACACCAAACACGATGCCCAAAACTCATTAAACACTCAGTCTACTGGCCTGAATAACCAGAGAGCAGAGTTCAGGGCTACTCAGCCCCTGGAAACTTAGGAGGCATGGCCTGGAAAGGAAAGACCCACAAAAGGGGAGCCCCAGTTCTGTGTATAAACTCTGTCCAGATCTCTAATTGATCCCTTAAGTGTGGATGTGTGGGACAGAGCCTTGAGCAGGCCAGCTAAGGCTAAAGCACTGGACAAAGATTACAGCTGTTGTCCTCTTCAGAGAAGGTAGAGTTTGGAGCGGTAGAACAGCCAAGCCAATGGAATGTTAAAACAAGCAAACAGATGCTCTTCCAAGAAATGTAACGGAATCCAGAGTCTCTAGAACATATCATTTGCAATATCCAGAGTAATCCAAAATTAGTAAACATAAGAAGAAACAGGAAAATAGTACCCCTGCTCAAGAGAAAAGGTAATCTATGGAGACTGACGCCAAGATGATCCAGATGTTAGAATTAGCAGCCAAGAATTTTTAAATAGTTCCGTGTTCTCAAGGACATAAAGGAATATGCTTGCAATGATTGAATAAATAGGAAATCTCAGCAGAGTAATAGAAACTATAAAAAATGGAAATTCTGGAGACTGGAATTCAAGATGGCGGTGTGTGGTGACATGGAGAGCTCCTCCCAAAACCACAAACAGTACAAAAATATAGTTAATTAATACAACTAACCTTAAAACAGCAACAAGAAAGAAGGCTGAACCAGACTGCATACATACCTCACGAACAGAGCAGACCGAAACAGGGTAACGTACGAAACCCTTGATCCAGCAGGACCTGAGCACTTCCCCCACCCCAGCTCACCCATTGGAGGAAGAGAAACAGAGCGGGAGATGGGGTGGAAGCCTGGGACTGCTGAACACCTGGCCCTGGACGTCTGTTTTATGAGCAGAATCCTATAGTGAGTGGTGCTCTGGACGTTGGGGAGCTCGGACAGGTGGAGTGCTTAAGAAATTGACATTCCAGCCGTTTGTGGAGGAGGGGATCCACACACGACCACTCTGTGTCAGAGGAAAAGCAGGCAGTCTGCGAGGCTTCCTAGCAGCGAGAGGGCTGCTGAAGGGGCGGGGCTTGCACAGAGCTTGCTGTGTGGGAGAAGGGAGAGCTGGACAAGGTTGTCTGGGCGTGCTCTGCCTAGCTGGTTGGGAACTTTGAGGAGCTTCAGATGGTCCATTCCCCTGGATGCCTACTCAGCTCTGAGGCACCCCACTGTGACACACAGCCTGCCGAGCCTTTCTACTGGCCTGCAGGCACCTGCTCACAAACCCGCAGTTACTGTGCAGGTGTCAGGCCAGCCAGACGGAGGCCCCGCCTACAACAGCTGAGACGCAAAGCACAGAGGTTTACATGTGTGTGCTTAGCCCACTGCCTCTGACACTGGAGACAGGCACCAAAGATGGGAATCAGGAAACAGATTTTTCCTCCCCCCAGGCACCAGCTCCGCTCTCCTACAACCCCCAACGTAACTCTAGGGGCTGAGCAGCTCCAGAGACTGGAGTTTCTGCGTACTAGTGGGCACCACACAGAAATATGGAACATCAAAAGAACATAGTTCAGACCAAATTCTCACAAACCCCAGAAAGAGGGCCAAATGAAACCAAACTCACCAATCTTCCTGTAAGAGAGTTGAAAATAAAAATTATAAACATGCTTATGGAGAAACAGAAAAATATTCAAGAACTCAGGAACGAATTTAAGTTGGAGATTCAATCATTAAGAAATTCCATATCTGAAATGAAACATACAATGGAGGGATTTAAAAGCAGATTAGATGTAGTAGAAGAGACAGTAAATGGAACAGAAATTAGAGAAGAGGAATACAAAGAAGCTGAGGCACAGAAAGAAAAAAGGATCTGTAAGAATGAAAGAACATTGAGAGAACTGTGTGACCAATCCAAACGCAACAATATTCGCATTATAGGGGTACCAGGAGAAGAAGAGAGAGAAAAAGAAAGTGTCATTGAGGAAGTAATTGCTGAAAACTTCCCCAATCTGGGGAAGGAGATAGTCTCTCAAGCCATGGAGGTGCACAGATCTCCCAACACACGGGACCCAAGGAAGACAACATCAAGACATATAATAATTAAAATGGCAAAGATCAAGGATAAAGACAGAGTTTTAAAAGCTAGAGAGAGAAAAAAGATCACATTCAAAGGAAAACCTATCAGGCTATCATAAGACTTCTCAACAGAAACCTTACAGGCCAGAAGGGAGTGGCATGATATATTTAATGCAATGAAGCAGAAGGGCCTTGAACCAAGAATACTCTACACGGCAAGGTTATCATTTGAATTTGAAGGAGGCATTAAACAATTTTCAGATAAACAAAAGCTGACAGAATTTACCTCCCACAAACCACCTCTACAGTGCATTTTGGAGGGACTCCTATACATGGAAGTATTCCTAAAGCTAAATAGATGTCACCCAAGGGAAGACAAAGAGTACAGAATATGATTCATGACATACAAAGAATGGAGGAGGAAGAAAAAGGAGGGGAAAAAAAAGAACCTTTAGGTTGTGTTTGTAATAGTATATGAAAGTTAAATTAGACTGTTAGGTAGTAAGGGAATTGCCCTTGAACCTTTGGTAACCACGAATCTAAAGCCTGCAATGGCAATAAGTACATACCTATCGATAATCACCCTAAATGTAAATGGTCTGAATGCACCAATCAAAAGACATAGAATTATTTAATGGATAAAAAAACAAGACCCATCTATATGCTGCCTACAAGAGACTCACTTCAAACCCAAAGACATACACAGACTGAAAGTAAAGGGATGGAAAAAGACATTTCATGCAACTAATAGAAAAAAAGCAGGAGTTGCAGTACTTGTATCAGACAAAATAGACTTCGAAACAAAGAAAGTCAAAGAGACAAAGAAGGACATTACATAATGATAAAAGGGTCAGTCCAACAAGAGGATATAACTATTATAAATATCTATGCACCCAACACAGGATCACCTACATATGTGAAACAAACACTAACAAAATTAAAGGGGGAAATAGAATGCAATGCATTCATTTTAGGAGACTTCAACACACCACTCACTCCAAAGGGACAGATAAAACCAGACAGAAAATAAGTAAAGAGACAGAGGCACTGAACAACATTATTAGACCACATGGACCTAACAGACATCTACAGAACACTCCATCCAAAAGTAACAGGATACATATTCTTCTCCAGTGCACATGGAACATTTTCAAGAATAGATTATATATTAGGCCACAAAAAGAACCTCAGTAATTTCAAAAAGATTGAAATTGTACCAACCAGCTTCTCAGATCACAGAGGTATGAAACTAAAAATAAATTACACAAAAAAACCCGAAAAAGCCCACAAACACATGGAGACTTAATAACATGATCCTAAATAATCAGTGGATCAATGACCAAATAAAAACAGAGATCAAACAATATATGGAGACAAATGATAACAATAATTCAACACAGTAAAATCTGTGGGACACAGCGAAGGCCGTGCTAAGAGGGAAATATATTGCAATACAGGCCTACCTCAGGAAAGAAGAACAATCCCAAATGAACAGTCTAAACTCCCAATTAATGAAACTAGAAAAGGAAGAACAAATGAGGCCCAAAGTCAGTAGAAGGAGGGACATAATAAAGATTAAAGCAGAAATAAATAAAATTGAGAAGAATAAAACAATAGAAAGAATCGATGAAAGCAGGAGGTGGTTCTTCAAGAAAATAAACAAAATAGATAAACCCCTAGCCAGACTTATCAAGAAAAAAAGAGAATCTACACACATAAACAGAATCAGAAATGAGAAAGGAAAAATTACTATGGACACCACAGACATACAAAGAATTATGAGAGAATACTATGAAAAATTATATGCTGACAAACTGGATAACCTAGAAGAAATGGACAACACTCCAGAAAAATACAACCTTCCAAGACTGACCTGGAAGAAACAGAAAATCTGAATAGACCAATTACCAGCAAGGAAATTGAATTGGTAATTGAAAAACTACCTAAGAATAAAACTCCTGGACCAGATCGTTTCATTGCTGAATTTTATCAAACATTTAGTGAAGACCTAATACCCATCCTCATTAAGGTTTTCCAATAAGTAGAAGAGCAGGGAATAATCCCAAACTCATTCTACGAGGCCAACATCATTCTAATACCAAAACCAGAAAAAGACACCACAAAAAAAGAAAATTACAGACCAATATCTAGATGAACATAGATGCAAAAATACTCAACAAAATATTTGCAAACCTAATTCAAAAATACATCAAAAAGATCATCCATCATGATCAAGTGGGATTCATCCCAGGGATGCAAGGATGGTACAACATTCGAAAATCCATCAACATCATCCACTACATCAACAAAAAGAAGGACAAAAACCACATGATCATCTCCATAGATACTGAAAAAGCATTCCACAAAATTCAACATCCATTCATGGTAAAAACTCTCAACAAAATGGGTATAGAGGGCAAGTAACTCAACATAATAAAGGCCACATATGACAGACCCACAGCCAACATTATACTTAACAGCGAGAAGCTGAAAGCTTTTCCTTTAAGATCAGGAACAAGACAAGGATGCCCACTCTCCCCACTTTTATTCAACATAATTCTGGAGGTCCTAGCCATGGCAATCAGACAACACAAAGAAATAAAACGCATCCAGATTGGCAAGGAAGAAGTTAAACTGTCCCTGTTTGCAGATGACATGATATTGCACATAGAAAACCCTGAAGAATTCACTCCAAAACTATTAGAACTAATATCTACATTCAGCAAAGTTGTGGGATACAAAATTATACACAGAAATCTGTTGCATTCCTATACACTAACGATGAATGAGCAGAAAGAGAAATCAGGAAAACAATTCCATTCACAGTTGCATCAAAAAGAATAAAATACCTAAGAATAAACCTAACCAAGGAAGTGAAAGAAAGACCTATACCCTAAAAACTACAAGACACTCCTAAGAGAAATTAAAGAGGACACTAATCAATGGAAATTCATCCCATGCTCTTGGCTAGGAAGAATTAATATTGTCAATATGGCCATCCTGCCTAAAGCAATATACCAATTCATTGCAATCCCTATCGAAATACCTACAGCATTCTTTAATGAGCTAGAGCAAAGAGTTCTAAAATTCATAAGGAACCACAAAAGACCCCGAATAGCCAAAGCAATCCTGAGAAGGAAGAATAAAGCAGGGGGGATTACTCTCCCTGACTTCAAGCTCTACTACAAAACTACAGTAATCAAGACAGTTTGGTACTGGCACAAGAACAGATCCATAGACCAGTGGAACAGAATAGACAGCCCAGATATAAACCCAAGCATATATGGTCAATTAATATACAATAAAGGAGCCATGGATATACAATGGGGAAATGACAGCCTCTTCAACAGCTGGTGTTGGCAAAACTGGATAGCTACATGTAAGAGAATGAAACTGGATTACTGTCTAACCCCATACACCAAAGTAAACTCAAAATGGATCAAAGACCTGAATGTAAGTCATGAAACCATAAAACTCTTAGAAAAAATATAGGCAAAAATCTCTTGGACATAAACATGAGCAACTTCTTCATGAACGTATCTCCCTGGGCAAGGAAAACAAAAGCAAAAATGAACAAATGGGACTTTATCAAACAAAAAAGCTTCTGTACAGCAAAGGACACCATCAATAGAACAAAAAGACATCCTATGGTATGGGAGAATATATTCATAAATGACATATCTGATAAGGGGTTGACATCCAAATTATATAAAGAGCTCATGCGCCTCAACAAACAAAAAGCAAATAACTCGATTAAAAAATGGGCAGAGGAGCTGAACAGACACTTCTCCAAAGAAGAAATTCAGATGGCCAACAGGGACATGAAAAGATGCTCCACATCACTAGTCATCAGAGAAATGCAAATTAAAACCACAATGAGATATCACCTCACATCAGTTAGGATGGCCGCCATCCAAAAGACAACAACAAATGTTGGTGAGGATGTGGAGAAAGGGGAACCCTCCTACACTGCTGGTGGGAATGCAAATTAATACAACCATTGTGGAAAGAGTGTGGAGGTTCCTCAAAAAACTCAAAATAGAAATACCATTTGACCCAGGAATTCCACTCCTAGGAATTTACCCTAAGAATGCAGCAGCCCAGTTTGAAAAAGACATATGCACGCCTATGTTTATTGCAGCACTATTTACAATAGACAAGAAATGGAAGCAACTGAAGTGTCCATCAGTAGATGAATGGATAAAGAAGAGGTGGTACATATACACAATGGAATATTATTCAGCCATAAGAAGAAAACAAATCCTACCATTTGCAACAACCTGGATGGAGCTAGAGGGTATTATGCTCAGTGAAATAAGGCAGTCAGAGAAAGACAAGTATCAAATGATTTCAGTCATCTGTGGAATATAAGAACAAAGAAAAAACTGAAGGAAGAAAACAGCAGCAGACTCACAGAACCCAAGAATGGACTAACAGTTACCAAAGGGAAAGGGACTGGGGAAGATGGGTGGGAAGGGAGGGATAAGGGGGAAAAAGGGGTATTACAATTAGCACACATAATGTAGCGGGGGTTGGGAGGGGATACGAGGAAGGCAGTATAACACAGAGAAGACAAGTAGTGATTCTATAGCATCTTACTACGCTGATGGACAGTGACTGTAATGGGGTATGTGGTGGAGCCCTGATAATAGGGGGAGTCTAGTAACCATGTTGCTCATGTAATTGTATATTAATAATAGCAAAGTAAAAAATAAATGGAAATTCTGGGACTGAAAATATATCTGAAATAAAAAATTCATTCGATGGGATTAACAGCAGATTGGAAAGGACAGAAGAAAGAATAGGTTAAACTGACGACAGAGCAATAGAAATTAACCAATCTGAAGAACAAAGAAAAATATTAAATAAGTACTTCATATAATTTTTATGCGTACTCACATCTCAGCGTTGATACTCTAAATGAAATTTCTATACTGGGTGGCCTTGATGTCCTGTGGGCTATGCAGCCTAAGATTTCTGGATAATCTCTTTAATCTCAGAGATTGTCTTAAATGGTTTAGGAATCCACTCCCTCGCCAGCGCTGTGACATACAACTGAGGAGCTTTCTGGAGCCTTGGGCTCACCAGGTGAGGATTCCTTGTATGAGGAGACATTAAGTACGTGTAAAAAAGGGAAACCTTTTCTGCCACAATTTACATTAGCAAGAGAGAGGCTACTGTATTGCTTGGGTCACATTACATATTGTGTCCTTCTCTCACCCAGCATTTATCCCAGAATGGGAAATAGTCTCATTTTTAGTCTTTCACCTAAGGCCACAATTCTTTGAAATAATAAGATTAATTTTGCTTTCCTCTAAAAAAATTAAAAATTAAAAAAATCAGATGATACATTTTTCTGAGATCATCATTTTATAGGTTTCTGGGCAGCCACATGTGTGTATGTGTCCTAGGAGTGAACCTTGGTTTGCTCAGCTCTTGCTGGGAGGGTTGAAGCAGCCAGGGAATGGCCCGCCGGGCCTGTTGGCTGTGCAGCTTCAGGGTCTTACCTGGTCCCAGACAGGCTCCTAGTGTTCTTGTCCTCTCTTTGCTCTGAGGCTCAGCCTGTTCTTGTCACCTCTGCTTTTGGGAACTGCTCTCACTCACTCTGCCCAGAAGGTTTTTGCCCAGCAGCCTGTCAGTGGCTGAGGCACAGTACCCCCAGCACTTTCCTGTTGGTTTTTGGTTTTTGTTACTAAAAAAAAACTTTTTTCAGTGAAGTATAATATACATGCAGAAAAGTACACCTATCATAAATGTACAGTTTGATGATTCATTGTTCAGCACATCCATGTAACCAGCAACCAAATCAAGAAACAGCATCCCAGTGCCCTAGAAGCGCCACTCACAGCTGTTACTTCTCCTTCAGGATAACCGTGATCCTGACTTCTGACAACCTTACAGGAATTTTGCCTGTTTTTGTGCTTTGCATCATGGGATATATAGTCCTTTGTGCTGACGTCTTTCTTGCAACCTTGTCTAAGTAATAATCCATGTTGTTGCATATAGTCTAGATCACTCTCGTTGAACAGTATTATATTAAACAAATATACCACAGTTTGTTCTTTGTGCTTCCTTTGGATATTTGGATGGTTTCTAATTTGAAACCATTACAGATAGTGCTGCTGTGGACATTCTTGTAGGTAATCTTTGGAGTAACACTAGCAATATTACTGCTGATATAGTTTGTAAACAGGTAGAACAAATATAACCATGAGGAAGTTGCAAAGCTTACAGCTTAGTGGTAATTGTTAGCCCACTACTTTTCAAACTGAGTGACACCTCTTTACTGGGTTATAAAATAATTGTATAGGTTTATAGGTTTATAATCAGCATTTTAAGGACATCAACAAAATAGAAACTATCAGAAGGCATTGCATACAGTAAGAATAAGCTCTGTTTCATTTATACATATGGATAGATGTGTAATATGAAGTATATATGTATGTGTATACATAATGTAAAATGTATTCTTACTTTGTGTCACAATGAAAAGTTTGAAGGCTACTGTATTGGCCTATGCTTCTTAACTCCCTCCAGATGGGGAGCTGGAAGCCTTGCATAGATTTCTGCCTTCAGTTTCTATCATACTGGCAATCAGATTCACTCACCTTCCTGCTCATTCTTCTAGCCGTTAGAATCGTGCCGGAATAATCGGTCCCTCTTGGCTCAAATGGGCAGTTTAGTCTCTAAGGACCTTGACGTTAGTGGACAGTTCCACTTAGCACAGTTTCGTCCAGCCCCGAGTGATCCCTCGCCTTCCCAGAAGCAGAATTGTTGCAAAATGGCCTTTAAACACTCTGCACTGGGGCACAGTCTGGCCTGAAGATAGGTTTTGTTTGGGCTACACAATACTTTTAAATTGTTTTAAATTACTTTCTTTTAATTACAAATCACAAAAAAAATTAGATTTCACAAAAATCCAGATTTCTGACTATTCTTGAGCTCCAGTGATCCCCAGCCTGCATAGCACATGGCAGCGTTCCAGTGATAACCTGTAGCTGAATGGGGCACGTGCTCTGTAGGTTAGCACGGCTTCCACCCCCTCACCCCCCACCCCTGGCACCTCCCTTACTTAATTTATTTCTACAGCTTCTCTGGACTCCTGGAGGCTATTGTGTTTGTCACTCTTGCCTTACAAAATGCTAGGGTGGAAGGGGACTGGAAATGGACTGGAGGTGGAGTGCAGATAAAAGAATTGCTGTTTTTCTCTTCCTCTTAACTAAAGGGAAACCTGGAGGTGGTCATTTTATTGGGTGCCTATCAGGAGTCAGACCCTCAAGGCCTTTCATTTTTGTTTCACATTTTATCTTTTTTTTTAATGCCTCTGACCTTTTTTTTAATTGTAAGTTACAAAGAAATTTGCAGTGATAATAGTGAACATACAATAGTGAGTATAAGGCAATCACTGTTGTCTGTTATTATAAGTTTCTTGATGTTGTTTGATTCATTACCATGTGTACATATTAGAATAACACAGATGTTACGTAATGACCTTGAAAGATATTCACAGTATATTATTTCATGAAAAAAGCAAGTTGCAAATAATAAATGTTATATAATCCCATGTTTATGTAGGACTTGGTCTCTAAGAGCAGGGGTGGCAAACTTTTTGTTTGGAAAAGGCCAGATAGTAAATATTTTTGTCTTTGTGTACCAGGTAGTCTCTGCCGCAACTCCTCAGTTATGCCATAGTGTAGAGGCAGCACAGACAGTATGTGAACCAGCATGTCTCTGTTCTTGTAAATCTTTCTTTACAAAAGTAGGTGAGCAGCCTGCAAGTCATAGTTTGCCAGCTCCTCTTTTAGAGTATTTGAGGACCCAATTCTTCAGCATCTGAGATTTAGGGAAATATATGTTACCTTGGAAAAGGCAAAGTTAGAAGCAAAAAGCCTGTCAAAAGCTTATTCTAGTTCTGCTGCCTGATGGTCTCTCATGGTGAAGAATTGCCTCAGGAGGAAAATCGCATGTCTTTTCTCTCTGTCCATCAGACACAGGGCCAGGATCTCAGCACACTTTCACCAGCAATCCTCTTTGAATCAATGTTCCAGAATTCAGATGACACGGCAATTCAGGAAGATCCTCAACAGACAGGTTTGTTATACGGACTTTTTTCCTGCCCAGATCTCAGCACTGGGAAAGGGAATTCACACTTGTTGACACAATAAATAATAGGCACAGTGAAATATTATTTCAGTTCCTTTGAATGAACTGTCCTTTCAGTGAGGGGTCAGAAAAGTGTGGGCCCTTCATTTCAATTCCATCTTTTCCCCTCCTTCCCTCAGCAAGGGTCTGCTTGAGGGTCTCCTTTTCCAGAGACTCTTGTTGGCTTTGAAAAATGAGTGGAGCTGTGAAATCTTGCTGCTTCTCCTGTTCATGAGTGGGTAGGATCCACCAACTGAGTGTCAGATGCATAGATCATGCTGTGTTTGAATGAAAATCGGTCCCTGACGCTTCACAGTAGTCAGGAAGTGTGTTCACTGGTCATGCCAGAAAAGGATGTCAAGTCTCCTTCCCAGAAAAGTCTTAACGACAGCATGTTTTTAAATGGTAAGACCTATGCTAGCTCTTTACATTTAGAAAGTGGGGTTGATCGTGAAGCCTGGTACTTTGACCAGAGGTGTCATTAAATGAAAAGCAGAAAGCCAGCCTTCTAGCAGTGAAGGAATTGGCCCCAGCAGATTCAGCTCTCTTTGGTTTAGCCCATAATGACTATGTTTTTGTGGCTTGTATGAGGCTTGGGATATGTATATACATTTCTATTTCTTTTTCTTGCCAGCTGCCTTGATTGAAAGTTTTAATGGTGATGCAGAGTCAGTCAGTGATGTTCCGCCATCCACAGGAAATTCAGCATCTTTGTCTCTTCCACTTGTACTGCAGCCTGGCATCTCCGAGCCACCCCAGCGTCTACTACCAGCCTCAGCAACATCTGCTCCTCCGCCTGCTCCCTCCCTAGGAACTGGTTCCCAGCAAGCTGCATTTGGCAACCCCCCTGCTCTCTTACAACCTCCAGAAGTGCCTGTTCCCCACAGCACACAGTTTGCTGCTAATCATCAAGAGTTTCTTCCGCACCCTCAGGCACCACAGCCCATCGGACCAGGACTTTCTGTTGTTGCTGGGGCTTCGGCATCAGCAGCGGCCGTGGCATCAGCCTTGGCAGCACCACCCCAACCACAAAGTACTACTGAGCCCCTGCCAGCCATGGTCCAGACTCTGCCCCTGGGTGCCAACTCCGTCCTAACTAATAATCCCACTATCACCATCACCCCGACTCCCAGCACAGCTATCCTGCAGTCCAGCCTAGTCATGGGAGAACAGAACTTACAGTGGATATTAAATGGTGCCACCAGTTCACCACAAAACCAAGAACAAATTGTAAGTATTACGTGTAAATGGATCCAGTGCAGTGACGTGCATTTACACGGGTGACATATTCCAAGGCTTTTCCTTCAAAAAAGAAAGTGGTTCTCGTATCCACCCTAAACAGTAATTCTACCTCTTAGTCATTTTCCTCATAGTGGAGTAGTATAAATCCAGGGAGTGCTGTGGTCAATGCCTACAGTAGGGAGGCAGAGAAGCAACCTTCAGGTTTACCTAGCAGTAGGAACTTGAACAACTATTCCATCTGCAGTCTCATCCTGTCATCCAGGACAGCGAAGCAGTCAACAAACTCCAGAGGCCCAAGAACATTTTAGGAAAGTGGGTTCTTCTCCAAGGCAGTTAGACTGATGTGACCATGTCAGATGGAACCAGACAGCAGTGGCCAACTCAGAGAAAGAATCTGTACGTCCAGAGCCCACCATAGAGCCATTTTCTACAAAAGTGTTTGGTCTTCATAACTAAGGAAATTACTTGGTTATTCAATTAAATACGTTTTGAGGACCTGCTGTTTTACCAGATACCCTTGGCTACTCTTGGCGATGCAGAAAAATGAAAAGTGAAAACCAGATCTCTTTTTCATAAAAATTTATATTCTAGTTAAAAGGGCAAAAATGCCTGAAAGAGAGTTAACATTATCAGTAGGTAAATTGCCAAATAATAATAAAAATAGTAATAAAAAAATAACAACAGCTGTGATTTTCTGAGCACTTATGTGTGAGGGCTCACTGGACTAACTATGCACTTTCTAAAATTTAGGAGCTAACATATGCCAGTCATTACCTTATGTGTATTATTTTTAGGTTGCATTTTTTTGTAGATTTTATTGAACAGATAGTATAGAGAATTTCCATACACTCCCTGCCCCAGTTTCCCCCTTATTAACATCTTGCATTAATGTGGTGTATATTTGTAACAGTTGATTAGTCAATAATGACACATTATTATTAAGTCCGTAGTTTACATTAGGTTTCACTCTGCGTGGGGTGCGATTCTGTGGGTTTTGGCAAATGCATAAAGTCATTTATCTACCATTACAGTATTCAGAATCATGTTACCACCCTAAACATCCCTTATGCTTCACTTATTTATCCCTCTTTCACCTTGCACCCTTAGCAACCACTGATCTTTTTGCTATCTATATGTCTATATCTCTAGATGTCACCCCCTGTGCTCACTAAGTACTTTTTTTTAATGCATTACTCATGTAATCACAACAATCCTAGGAGGTAGGTATGATTTTACCAACAGAGAACTGAGGTCCAGAGAAGTTAAGTAACTAACCCATGATCACACAGCTCTTAAGTGGCAAGGCTAGGATTTGAGCATAAACAGACCAACCTCAGAACCTGTGCTCTTGACTACCACATTGGGCTGCTAGATGAGGGGTTCAGAAACTAAGGGCTTGTTGAGTGACCATACAGGTCAGGTGAACTTCAAGGTATGAGTATTAATTAGATGGAGAAAAGGTTGTACAAAGTAGGAGAGTGCTGACACTATCAGACAAACTGGAAAGGTAGTTTAGGGCTAAATAGTAATTGCATTTAAATTCTTAAAGTGGGATGCCGACCGCCTCTGGAGGCAACCTAGTTCCATTTTCAGATGATCGGAGTCACTGGAAAGGTCTTGTCAGTGTTATGGCCCAGTCTGCCTCCGTGTAATTGTTATCTGGATCTGCCCTGGAGAACTGCATGGAACAAGTGTCATTACTTTTCCACATAATTCATTTTCATGTATTTAAACGTAGCTCTCATTTTTCCAGCATTATTTTATAGTGTCATCTCGTATAACTTAACCAGAAGCTTTCATGTTTCTCCTAGACTCAGAGGCACATTTTTTCCCCATAAAGAGAAAAGAGACAAAGCCCTTCTAAGATAAGACTTGAAGAATGCAGGAACTCTGTAGCTAATTTAATAGGAAGTATGCCAGAGTGATAGGGCTGAGTTTTGGGCATGGCTTTATAGTCCTACTTAGTAGTGAGGAAAAAAGCTAGTTTTTGCTGAATGCTCACCATGTGTCATGGGCTGCATTGTGTCATTTCATCCTCACTGGGGTCCTTTGAGAGGTCCTTAGTTATCCGCATTTCTGCAGATGAGGAAACCAAGACTCGGATAGGTTAAATCACTTGCTCAACAGCTAAGTAGCAGAGCTTGGATTTGAATCCAGGTGTGACTGAGTCCAGGGCCCATGCTTGGGCAACTACCCTGTGCAGCTGTTACAGCACACTGCCCAGGGCCTTCACAGGGGCTTTTCTGCCTGCGAGAGGAAGTCCTAGCCTGTGCTTAGCATGTGGTTTGATCCTTGAGGGGGAAAAAGAACTTTTCAGCTGCATAGAAGTATCTAGAGGGAAATAGGGAGTGGAGAGCTTAGAGAGGAAGTTAGCCTTGGGGCTCCTTCTGAGAAGACCATGAGCTTGAGAAAAGCAACCTTAGAGAACCATTGGGCACACAGAACATACTGGATTAGCAGCTGGGCAACAGCCAATTAGTAGGGGACAAAGCTGGCTACATTGTCAGCTCTGAATGTCAAACAGTGTGGTGACCTCATGTCAAAGCACAAAACATCACTCAGTGCAAAAATCCCTGCACACTGAGGGTTTTCTGTCCTCTTGGATGCCTATGACAGCTGGGGAGGCATCATGTCCTTGGAAATCCACCATACTTGAGTGGCCATAAATGTGTTTTGTTTTGTTTTGTTTCCAGCAGCAAGCATCTAAAGTTGAGAAGGTGTTTTTTACCACTGCAGTACCAGTAGCCAGTAGCACAGGTATGTAATTCTGTCTGAGCTTTAAAAGAAAGTCAACTCTCTGGGCCCTGTGAAGCACAGTTAATTGTTGCTTTGCCCCAGTTTCTTAAACTTTAAAATTAATTTTGTCACATTGTATTGTTTATTTATTAGAGTATTTCCTATTCTCAGCTGTTGGAAGTTAGTATACTTATGCCATAAATACCATGTTTAACATTCTTTCTTCAGTAATGGTTCTTTCCCTTTCAGATGTAGCTTTTAAATGTAGCTGGAAAAAAGCATGAATCATAGTTAATGCCAAAGAGGGCAGTCATTAATTCACCGGACTCTTTTCTAATTACAGTAATAAAGAAATAGTATCTGGGTCAGAGACTTAATAAAGAGTAAAACATCCTTTATTTTTCAAACTATTTATTTTATAGATTAAGAAACTAGGGCCCCAAAAGATGAAATGACTCCCTTAAAGCCCTAAGTGAGTCTGTGGCCAAGCCACAGCACTAGTTCTCAGGCCTCCTGACTCCTCTGTTCTCCTGCCGCTTGGTCTCTTGCTCTCTT
Source organism: Smutsia gigantea (assembly GCA_032199065.1). Lineage (NCBI taxonomy): Eukaryota > Metazoa > Chordata > Mammalia > Pholidota > Manidae > Smutsia > Smutsia gigantea. The sequence continues at coordinate 93,421 of JAVSCE010009568.1, forward strand.
GAGACACACACAGTCTGTCTGAATTCAGAGTGTGCATTTGCACAGCTAGCCCACATACACAAAAGAGAGAGAGATATGTGTGCACACAGGCTGGCTGTGTAAAAAGAGATTTTCCAACACCTCCTTTGTTGGAAGTGGATTGTGGCTACAAAGAGGAGTGAGATGGGGCTCAGAGTCTGTGGGGCAGGCGGAACCAAACAAGTGCTGTGCAGTGTGGAGAGAGACGTGAAAGGAAGACAGTGGCTCTGTACACATGTGCCAGGAAGCTTGTGTGCCAGCTGCCCTTGGGCCAGCCCTAGTGTAAGCCTGCTGGAAGCACTGCCTGGAGGCATCACGACAGTAGAGTGAGCGGGGTCTTCAGAGTTAAGAGTAAGTTCTCCATAAGAACAGCGATGTCTGGGGAGTTTAGGCAGAAGGAAGATCCCAGAGGCCCAGAGCTGTGAAGAGCATGTCAGGAAAGGGGAGGCATCTTCTGTGGCTGGCATGGAGGGTGCAGGGGGAGACTGGCTGGAAATGAAGCTGGAAAGACATGGTCCATCTGGATGATGTGTGTGGCTTCCTAAGGAAGAGGGACTTTGTCCTAGAGAGGATGAGGAGTGTCAGAGGCTTTTTAACTGAGGAGGAACGAGGGCCCATTTAAAGCAGAGCAAAATTTGGAGCATGGCATCCACCCTTCCCAATGTTCCTGCCTCCATGGCACTCAGCTTGTACCTAGTCTGTATGCCCCTGTCCTTCCTGCCCCTGCCCCGCAGCTACTTGAGGAGCAGTCTTTCTTGCCTCTCTCACAGGGAGCTCTGTACAGCAGATTGGCCTCAGTGTTCCTGTGATCATCATCAAACAAGAGGAGGCATGTCAGTGTCAGTGTGCATGCCGGGACTCTGCCAAGGAGCGGGCGGCGGGCAGGAGAAAGGGCTGTTCTTCCCCACCCCCTCCAGAGCCAAGCCCCCAGCCTCCTGACGGGCCCAGCCTGAAGCTACCACCACAGACTTTTTCCTCCCCCACTGTCTCCCTGTCATCATCCTCTGCCATACCTTCTTCCTGTGAGCAAAGCAGACAAGTAGAGACTCCTTCAGACCCTCAGACAGAAACGTTAAGTGCCATGGATGTGTCAGAGTTTCTGTCCCTCCAGAGCCTGGACACCCCATCCAATCTGATTCCCATTGAAGCACTACTGCAGGGGGAGGAAGAGATGGGCCTGACCAGCAGTTTCTCCAAGTGAAAGGCCTATATATGCTCCCCTCCAAGGAAAGAGGGCAAGCAGGAAGCATAAGGTGCAATGCCTACCATCATGGGGTCAGCAGTTTCAAGAATGAAGAAATCTACTGTTTGAAATCCTCAACTGTCAGATGTATTTTCTTTATTCATATCCCAGGAGCATCCATTTTAAGGAACTGATCTTTGGAAAAAAACAAAACAAAAAAAAACAGAACAAAAAAAGCTAAGTTATAAATGAACTGTTTGGCTGCACTGTATGTCACTTTTGCTTATTGTCATGTGAACTTGGAAATTAAGGTTACTCTTATGCATAAAAATTCTAAATGAAAGGGTGTGGTTTCCATCAATCTGATGCTGCCCATCATTGCACTGGGATCTTTGTGGTTTTGGCAGTAGAGTTCAGGGTGACGGGTGTTGCTCCTCCCAGGTGTCTTTTGAGTCTGAGGCTGAAGCGTATCCAGAGGCCAGACCCTCACTTCATCAGAGAGGGGAGTGGCAGAGGCAGGTCAGACAGCTGTGAGCTGAAGAGGGACTGGGTGAGATGGTTTTGTTCGCCCGTGGTGTGGGTGGAGCTCAGGGTGACTGGGGCAGGTGTCATCCTGCAGCCAGCTGCAGCGCAAATGGGCAGCTAAGATCCTGGCCTTAGACCGGGGAGAGGATCTGGTTCTACAGGGCCCTAAGCAGGTTGCTGGCTGCCGTCTGTTGCTGCTTGTGCAGGGCAGGCTGTAGCAGCATGAGCTCAGTCTTTGCCTTCCTGGCTCTTTTTCAGTTGGTTGCCAGGGCTAGCAGAGCACATGAATTTTTCTTGGGGAACATCCCTGGTTTGACCTACAGTGGACAAGTGGCTTATGGCCAGTTGCTGGTCGGTGGTCTGCCTTCCTTTAATGGTATTTTCTTCTTGAGAGCAGAAGAGCTGCATTTTGCTTATCAGGAGAAGGTGTGGCTTTAAGGGAGTTTAAGGCGGCAAGTAATTGGCAGGCCAGGTGTCCTGGTTCCAGGTTCTAGCCAGGCTTTTGGTTGCCCTCCCCCATCTCCGCCTCTCATCCCCCCCTGGATTTTGCATACAGCCTAGTACACTGCAAAGGGTGTGACTTGCTCAGTTTTGTCTTATGATTTCTGAACAAAAACAAAAACCATGAAAAGATGATCTTCTACTCAGGGTAAAACAAAACAAAACAAAAAACTCCCCTTCCACCAAAAAGCCTGAAATGTTGCAATAAGTTATCTCATTTGGAATATTTCATTAAGTTGTGTTGTAGGGAAAAATGTTTTTTGATTTATGTATAGAATTATATCCATCTGTCTGCCTTTGGCTCCAAGTCATTGCCTCTTCAAATTAAACATAAAATACAGTCCACTAAAATGGAATGTTTCTCTCATCTGGCTATGTTAGTATAGTCATGAGTGCTCCCCCAGTTCACTGAGCTTAGACACTAGGCCTCACCCAGGATCTATACTAGGCCTCTGCCTTTCAAGAGTCCCTTCCCTTCCTTGAGCAAGGAGCAGGGTTCCTCAAACTGGGCCGTTCTCTTGAGTCAGCAGTGTCAGGCAGAAAACAGCCATAATGTTGCCTTCCTTTTCCATTCTGCGTTTGTCTCTCTCCTGTTCTCTGAGCCATTACTCAGGGCCAGCCAAGATAGTATCCAGAACAGATCATTTACCTGGGAGCCAGAGGCCCTGCCTTTAACAGGATGTTCAGGGACAGACTTGTACAGGAGGACAGTGGTGCTAAGTGTTATTGTCATGAGGAGAATGGGCTTAACCAACAAGCAGCTGGTAGTTTCTCCTTCCAGGAGTCTGTAGCCAGGAGAATTGGTTTCTTTTTGGCCTTCTGAATCCCCTCCCCAGAAGGCTGGTGGGTCTGGTGGCCCTTGACCTCAGCAGAAGCTGATAAGGCAGTAGGCATCTCCTACTGCCACAGAGGGTTAGTCTTTCTGGGAAGACTGTGCTGAGCATAGGTTGTCCTTGGCTGTTTCTGGGCCTTGCACCCATAGGAAACTTTGAAGTAGGACCCTTGCTGTTTTCTCTGCAACTGAGAGAACAGCACAATGGGATCTCAAAGGTAGCTCATATTGGAGGGCAGGAATGACCTCCCCCCATACCCATCCTAGGGTCACCTGGGATATGGTTTCCTGGGAGCTGAGGTAGCACACAGGAGCCCAGGGAAGGCCATTGGAGGCATCCGTGGTTTAAATATTGCTTCTTTCTGGTTAGCCAGGGCTGGCCTTGTATTGGACCTCCCCAGGCCACTGGCTTTTCTGTTCTCCAAAGATTGGGGGTGTTGAAAGAAGCATCTTAAAACAGTGTTTAGGCTGACAGATCTTTCTTTCTAGTTGAAGTATCTGCCTTTTGAGGGTGACTTGAAATGTTAGAAGGGGGACTGTCGGATCCAATCAGCTTTTCAAAAATAAGGAATGTGCTAGTGAGTGGTTGTGAAGAGCAGGTTGTTGCATAGGGTAGGTAGGCCTTGCCGTCCTTCCTTCCTCTTACAGCACTCTTCCCCGCCTCGCCCTTCTGTAAGCACCAAGGGCTGCCAGCCAAAGTGGAGCCAGCAAGAGCCCTCAAGGAGAGTGTGGTTTCCTAAACCCAGGAATGAACCTAGGGTGAGGTTAGGGAAGGTCTGCAGACTTCTAGCAGGTGAAATTGAGCCTTTTTTTGTCCCATGGAAACTTCACCCATTTTCACCTTGTAGATTTCTACTTCCAGCTCCCACTAGCATCTCTGGTCATACTACCCCTTCACTGGGTACTAATTGGCACCAGGAATTGGTGTTTGTGGGCTTAGGAGGTGGTAGGAAACTGGCTGGCACCGCCAAACTGCCTTAGTGATTTTGGCCCTTCCCAGGCAGGTGGGTGGGGCATTGAGGCAAAGTGGCCCTGCTTTTCCTGACAGGGTCTGGGCAACCTCACGGGGGCATCACCAGTTTGGTGGCAGGAGCTGGTGTCATTTATTGAATTACACCATGCCCCCCTTTAGAAGGAGATCATGGTACAAAGCCCGGGAGGGGCCTTAAGGTGTGAAGACCTCTCTGGGTAGAAGTAAGAGACTTCTCTTCACCACCTCTGGGAGAGTCAATAGATTGGAAAGTTTTATCTTCAGGGTCAAAGCAGTGGACCAGTGGAGATAATGGAGGGTGGGTGGGTTTTCCTGAGAGACTTTGTATAATGCTGAATGTGTTCAGAGGGATGAGTTTGCAGAACCTCGTATTGGTATATTAAAGAAATAATAAAATAAAAAAGCACTTTAGGTTATTTTATCTTTAACCCAATTGCTGCAATTTCTTTTGTTGTGTATATATATACATATATATACTTTCCACAAAGTTTTATTTTTGCTCAGAATAAAAAGTTAAATTGAGGTGTGAAAAGAAAAGCACTTACCTTGGTGCAATATGTGTAGCTTGACGGTCGTTGTCCCATGTGGCCCTGGCCTGGCCGTGTTTTTCTGCTGTATCAGCCCTGTACTGTGAGGCTGTCTGTAGGAAACACTATTATGCATTCTCAGCAACTGCTCAATCTATGCAAGCCTTCCCTGTGTGCCCGAGGGCGCCCCTCAGGCTCTCTGAAGAACTGTTGCGGGTCCTGTTTTCTGCTGACTGTTGAGGCCCTTTTTCATCACTTCTTGGTCCCCTGCCATCTTTCTCTTCCGTCACCATTACAAAGTGATGCCTGAAAGGAAGGAACAGGTTGTTCCTAAGTAAAACCTGGCACCTTCTGGACTTTTATATTTGTAACCACGTCCATTGTCCTTAATCTTAAAGACTTCTCCATAGTCACTGAAACCACTGATTTGTAGAACTGCAACAATATTGCTGAAGAGTTTACAATGTTCCTGTACCACCAATCAGAAATATGTCTGAGGAAGTGGTGGTGGTAGTCGGGGAGGTGGGGCTGGGGGATGTGGGGAGGGGGGGGGGGGCGGGTTGCAAGCAACACAAGCCATTTCCCTGCTGCTCCCCATATTGTCCATGTTGGCTCTTTAAGAAAAAGGCCTGCGGCCTTCATTAAATCCAGTAACAAAGCTGTTAATAATCTGCTTTATCCACTTTCTTCCTTACCCCTACTCCCCTCTTGTTCCTCCCCACCCAGCTCCGTGTTATCCTCAATTCTCAGGCTAACTATAGAAAAGTTTTAAAATATACTTCAGCCAAAGCAGATTTCCATAGATCCAATATGCAAATGGTTCTGTTGTGACATAGATCAGAAATTGCCTGTTTCTTACTATTGGGGAGGGAAGAGGCAACAAAACTCAATTATGCATATTTCTGATTAATAGTCAGTTTAGCCTGTTTCCTCTTGCATAGTTTTGGGGGAGAAGAAAAGGGTCTCTCATTTCTTCTCATGCCCTTTGCGGAAGCTGATTTGGGGAAGAAATCACTGTTGGGCATTTCTCACTGTTACTCCTTTTCAAGAGAGGGCTTCTCAGTCTGCACTGAAAATGCAAATTAAACTGGATCTTTATGTCAATGTGTACATAATAGAAGCTTTTTTACTGGAAGCAAAGTTTAAAACCACACACTGCCCTTTTGGTGGTGTGCCTGCTGGGCCAAAAATTGGGTGATAATGTAGTGTCACTTTCTCAGCTCAATGCAGTTTCTACTTTTTCTTATGGAAAAATTTTTCATACCTTTTTCACCAAAACCCAGGGGTGTTTTTTGCAATATCCTTGTTATCCTTGTAGTGGTGCCAAGTCAGAGGCCTCTCTTATCCTTCTCCCATGTCCTCAGGCCTCCCCAGAGGGCTGTTTGACTCAACTGTCTACATCTTTTGTTGTGTTTTGGAGAATGTTGGGGTGGGGGTGGGGGTCAGAGTTCAAGGCACCTGTTTCCTTTCCCTGTGAACTCTCCTTGTCCCTGTTTGGAGAAGGTGGCTAGAAACAGGTTTTTGCTCAATCTCTGGCTTAGATCTTCTGACCAGGAAAGGCAAGACCCCTGAGAGCCTTCTTTTTTGACACATAACTAGTCATTGGCCGGAGGTCTTAGTGACAACTTTTTAAATCCAAAATGGTTTTTTTTGGATTATGTAAAAGTCTATCAAGTTTATGTAAGTGTGAAACATGGGAACAACGGACTTCCACTGAGCGAAATGAAAGCGTTACAGGTTCAGTACTTCCAAAGGAAGAAACCTCCAAACCCAAAAAAGTAAATATGAATTTGTATTTTTGAAGAATGTGAAATAATGGTGTTTGCTTAATTGCTCATTTTGTATAAACTTAATGTTGTACTTTAAAATATCTGCTAAGAAGTGAGAATTTAACTTTTTGGAATTGAAAAAGCAATATTAAATACTAATGAAATCCTAATTAAAAGCTTATTTAAATCTGGTAGTATCTGTGGCATTTCTTCCCACCCCTGCCCATGGTTGACAGTTTTCAACCACTTTCCTCCCTGCCTAGCTATCAGTCTCAGGGGACAGAAAGGAAAGGTCGGTCACCAGGAGAGTCTGCAGGCTTCCTTTTAATCAAGGCTCTGCTCAAAGTGTTTTGTGGGGCTAGGAGCCCCCAAAGCATGAAATGGACATGTAATACCACCTGGGTCCCCAAAAGCAGGCCAGACCACTCTGGCAAGTGCTGCTGGTCAGCCCAAATCCGGGTAATCAGACTGGGTATTTATTGGCTACATTTCAAAGCTCAGCACTGCCTTCAGCCAGGATGAAGTAGGAGTGAACCCAGCTGCTAGCAGAGCTGCCACCGCAGGCTGAGAGCCAAGTACTAGCCACTGCCAGTGAAAACTGGCCCCTTTATTGAAGGGAGTTGTTTCCTAGAGTCCAGCCACCAGCCCCGGGGAGGGAGATAAGTCTGGACGCCCCGCTCGGAAATGGTCAGGGCCCCGCAGCTCCATCGCCAGCATCCTTTGGAAAGCCACCTCTGGCGGAGACAGCTGGCTGGGAGGGCGCTCCGGGTTTGGCTGAGACGTTCTGATTGGAACAAAAAGGAAAAAAGTGAGGCTGGGAGGAAAGGCCTTGGATTAGGCCTCGAAAGGATATGGTCATTTGGCATTTGGATAGCACTTAACTTTTTCAAAGCCTCGCGCCCAGATGAAAGGAGGTTGGGGGTCGGGGGTACAGCGGTGAGGACACTCTTCCACCCTCCGGGGGAAGCTAAGGCTTCAGTCCAGCCAGTCAGCAGTCCCCACCTCCCCGGCCCCGCCCGGGTGGGCACTGACCCCGCCACCAGCCGGCTCCGGGCGCCGGCGGCCCAGCTGCCGCAGCATCTCTTCACAGGCGGCGATGGTGTCCAGGAGCTGCCGCTGCCGCTGCTCCACAGCGTCCAGCAGCTGCTGGGCGCGCTCATCCCGGGGCGGCTGCGGGGGTGGCCTCCCGCCGAGCCCCAGCCCCGCCTTCCCACGGTCCACGCCGGCAGCCTCCCTGCCCGGGAGAAAGACAGGCGGTCAGGGCCGGCGCTTGAGCGGGGTCCGAGCCCCTTCCCCACGCCCCGACAGGCCCCCTCTCACCCCCGTGACCAGTCTGAGCCCGGGCCCCATTCCATCTCCGCCTGCGCGGCCCGACCACCACCCTCCTTTCGGCCGTCCCCCTCCCCAGCGCTGCGCTGAGGCTCCGCAAAGCAGCGCCCCGCCCCGTCCCCACCGGTCTCCTTCAATCCTCCTGGGGGTCGCGGTCCCTTTAAGTGGCGCGGCGAGTAGGTGGGGCTGAAACTCCCGGGCCGGAATCTGGCTGGGTGCGTCACTTCCTCCTGGAAGCGGGTTGGAGCGGATGTCTCCCGCGCATCGGTGTAGGGGGTTGAGGGCCGCGGTGGCTGCCAGCGTGGGGTCGAGCGAAGGGCCCGCGGGCTCCGCCCGGAGAGGCCGCCTCCTCCGCCCGCCGAGCGCCGCTCCGGCAGCGCCGGGGGCCCGCTTGTTGCGGCTGCCAGGAAGCGGGGCCGTGCGGGCCGCAAGCCCAGAGCGAGCCGTCTGGACCGAAGTGCTGCGGGCTGCCGTGGCCGAGCTGCGCACCGGCGCCGTGGTGGCTCTCCCCACCGATACGCTGTACGGCCTGGCCTGCTCGGCGAGCTGCTCGGCGGCACTGGGCACTGTGTACCGCCTCAAGGGCCGCAGCGAGGCCAAGCCGCTGGCAGTATGCCTGGGCCGCGTGGCCGACGTCTACAGGTGAGGCCGTCCTGACCCGGCCCCGCTGGGGGCGGCACCGCGGGAGGGGCTTCCGGTGACAGACATGGGAGACTGAGGCGCAGACAGCGGGAGGGGCTTGTCCAGGCTCACCCAGGAATCCGGAACTGGAAATGTGTATGGAGCCCTGAGCGAGATGCGATGCGATGAATGAGGCAGGCAGGGTCCCTAGTCTCCTGGCGCTTTTATGGTAATGGAAATCCCACGGTTTAAAAAAAAAGGTAAAGGAAACAAACACGGAAGTTTAACTTAATAGGGGGTGATTTGAAGAAAATAAAACATGGACCCTGACGGTTGTGTAACTTTCAGCTTCGGAGACTAGAAGCATGTGGGCTCCAAGCCTGAGGTGCGCTTCTGGAGCCCATCTGCTCTTAGGGAGGTGAAGAGGGAAAACAGAGGGATCCTATTGTATTCTCTAGGATCCCCTTTTCTAGATCTGCCTAGAGTCTGGAATAAGACCAGCAGTGGCCTTTCATTCTTAGATGGATTTGTTCCCTCTTTGTTTCCCAGGTACTGTCATGTGAGAGTACCTGAGGGGCTCCTGAAAGACCTGTTACCAGGACCAGTGACTCTAGTAATGGAACGCTCGGAAGAGCTCAACAAGGACCTGAACCCCTTCACTCCAGTGAGTCAGCTTTCCTCTTGTGTTCCCAGACTCCTGTCATTTGGCTTTCACTAAGGTCCAGGCCAGACGCATCCCCCACCCTTTCCAATGTTACTGATGATCCCTTTTTCCCTTTCCCCATAGCTTGTAGGCATCCGGATTCCTGACCATGCCTTCATGCAGGACGTGGCCCAGGTGTTTGGGGGACCACTTGCTCTCACCAGTGCCAACCTCAGCTCCCGGGCCAGTTCTCTGAGTGTCCAGGTGAGAGTACACAGTCCTCCCCCCAGAAATGGCAGGCCAGACAGTTTCCTCTGAACCAGTGGGGTAGTTGGTTTGTTAGAATTGCCTGGCAGGAGAGTCACCCTTTAGGTCTAATGGTGGGAAGTCTGCCCAGGAGGCAGGGAGTTAGGTGGGGTGAATCCAAATTAAGAATCTTGGAAAGGTTTATTACAGTTGGAGAGGTGAGGAGGAGAAATGGAATTTTCTTCTATCTTGTAAAAGAAACATTATAATCTTTTTTTTTTCCATATTTGTGGGTGAAGCAGTTGCTAGTGATGAGTCTTTGTTTACAGAAGTGCTGTAAGGAAAGTTAAGGCTCCAGAAAGGTAAATCACTTGTCTCAGGGACCCTTGACCCTGTTCTTTTACCTGTGCCACAAGCTAGGCCAAAGAAAGGATCATCCTAATCTTTCCTAGGTGCATATTTTAGAACTAATGAAGACAGAAATTTAACTTAACGTACTTTTGTCTCTTATTGAATTTAAATATAGAATATGGCAAAGTGATGGGGTTTTCCATGCCTAGCTCTGAAGGGTGGGGTCAGGGGCCTTGGAAAATGAGAGCCCAGAATCCCTTCTTATTCTGATTGCAGGTTTTGCTTGGTCCTGTTGACTGTACACCAGGCTGTGGAGGGTGGAGATGCCTGTGGGGGTGGTTGTAGTGGCGTTTTTACCTTTTCAGCAAGCAGCTGGCCTGTCCAGCACACTAACTGGTTAGTTATGGTACCCTATCCCAAATTCCCAGGCCTCTGCTACTGCACTGTCTTCATGAGGAGAGTTGGGGGAATGGGCGGTGCTCTGACTCATTTAACAACTCTGTCCACAGTTCTGGAGGGAGTATCCTTCCCAGAGCCCAGGGATTCAGTGCTCATGGCTTGCATTTGCTGAATCCACCCTGTTTTCCTCTCCCTGCCCTGATCCAGAGTTCCAGAGCTGGAAGGACCCTTAGTGACCATCTAGTCCAGCCCCCTTATTTTATAGCCCTGGATGAAGTAACCTGCATGTAGTCATGGAGATTTAGTGGAAAGTCCAGGGTAGACCCCACATCTTTGGACTCCCTAGGACTCCAGTCATTAAACTTATATACCTCCCCAGCCAAAGCAGTGTATGGAATTACCTCTTGGCACAGCAAGATTTTCTTTAGGCTCTAGGTGGGTGCTAGGTGCTCATATAATTCAGTGTCCTGGGTGCTAATGCAGTGTCCTTGGCACAGCTGACCTTAACTAAATGAGGTTCCTTCCCCTCCTTAGAGGACAAGGCCTCCTGTTGTAGAACCATACAGCCTTTATCTATGTACTCTGCATGTGGTGACATCATTGCATATGCCAGGGGTAGTACCTGTGCTCTTCCTCTCCCTCTTAGGAGTTCCAGGACCTCTGGCCTCAGTTGTCCCTGGTCGTTGATGGGGGACCAATTGGGGATGGCCAGAGTCCTGAGTGTCGCCTAGGCTCAACTGTGGTTGACTTGTCTGTGCCCGGGAAGTTTGGCATCATTCGTCCAGGCTGGTGAGTCTCATTCCTGTGGCATGGGCATAGAATTTGAGGGAGGTTGGGAGATGCAGCAGAGCCATGACACAGTAAAGATTGTTGCTCCTAGCGTGCCCCGCGGGGGTGGGCAGGTTTGTGGAGAGGTAGATGGAGTGAGACTAGGTTTGCTGGTGTTTGCTGACTTTTCTAGGATTCAAAGGGATTCCTCAGGGGTTTGATGAACAGAGAGTTTATAGAGGTCCCTGATTACCAGACTGGTGGGCTCGGGACTTTGGGAAGTCAAACTCCTAACTGCCCTCCATTTCCTCCCCAGTGCCCTAGAAGGCACTGCTGCCATCCTCCAGCAGAAGTATGGGCTGCTCCCCTCACATGGATCCTGCTTGGGAAACTCAGGAGAAGGGAGTACTGGACACTGTGTGTCTATCTGCTGGTGACTGGAAGGCCTCGTTTGCAGAGGCTGCAGGGTCGTCAGTGGCACTATTCTTTAAGGCATTGTGTCTTTCTGAACACTGGAGACCAGGTGGCAGAAGCTTCTGGTGGGAGAGGTTATATTTATTATCTGTTAACTTTATATATCAGCAAAAAGTTGAATAAAGACTTTAAGAACATTCCTAGGATGGCTTTGTTCCCTCAAGTTTCTTCTCTCTCTAAAAAATTTTTTGAAAAATAATTTAAACAACAGATGCAGAATTTAGTGAGAGCCTTTTCTCTGCTAAGTGGTGGCCCTGAAGGTCCACAAATCAGCTAACTAGCTGGTGCTGTTTGAGTCTCAAGTGACCAAAGGCATAAGTTTGTGCTCCTGAAGCCGGAACCAGGTTAGGATGAAGATTGGAGAGCCCACAGGCCAGTTTCCTCTGAACCAGAGGGGGCTGGTGGTGTGGTGTTCTGTAATGGCCAGGCAGAGAAAGTCATCATTTTGGTATAACCATGGGAAGTCAGCCCAGTTGGCAAGGGGATGGGAATTGGAGTCCAAATTAAAGAATACTGAAAAATAAATCTCTACTATCCTTTTCAGCCAGTGCTTTTTTCTTATTTATTCATAAAATAAATTATAATGAATTTAATACCTTTACTTAAATCCAGTGTCTACTCAGCAGCCTTTCTCTTTCTTTAGATGTATACCAAGTATTAAACATAATTATTGTTGGCATTTGAACTTTGTTTTTCCTTAATAAAAAAAATGTTGCTATTAAACAACTTTGTAAATGGTTTATTTTTCTTTTGAATTATTTCCTTAGGGTAGGATTACTGGATCAAAGTATCAACAATTTTATGGCTCTTGATAACAGATTAGCTTTGAACAAGTAGCATTGCCATCTGCAGTCGCTCTCCCTGCCCTCGGTCTTGCCACTTTTTGTATTTTTCAAATTGTGTATGTGTGAAATGAAGCCTCAGTGTTACTCCCTAATGTAAATCACTTAGGTCACCATCCAGCCTTTTTACCTGTCCCTGCCTGTCTTGGTTTCCCCAGCTAAGTCGCAAGCTGGGCACCAGGCCTGCCCCATCCATTGGCGGGGTTTACTATCAGTTACCTAATTGGAACAGGGAGTCCTTGGGGTTACCAATAGGGCCCACTTCCTTCCCTCCCACCTTATACCCTAGTCCCCGGAATTGAAATTCGGTCTTGAGCCCATACACCTCAATTCAGGGGTTTCTAATGCAGCACATAATTTCAAGTAGATTCCAAGAATTTTGCCAAGAAGGTGTCCCAGGGACTGCTTTAAGGGTCGCTGTGATTAGCATATTAGTTTATTTGTAAATAAGCATAGGTTTGTTAAATATTCCCTCTAGAAATCTTGTTGAACTACTGATCTCATAAGCAACCTCACGCATTGTGCTAACACTAGCCAGGCCATCCCACACATCACTCTGTCAGAATCTGAGGGGTGAGACCCGTGAAGTCTTGAGAGCAGGAGTGCCTATTCAACACCACATCATGTTTCATTAATGCAAATCATGGTAGCACTGAGAATGGCTCTAGTGTGTGGGCCTCATTCAGTTGAGGCAGCTAAGGGGTGGGGAATAAACTAATGCTCTCCCTGGAGTTAAATGTTCACCTGGGAAAACTGGCTCTGGAGCACAGAGGTATTTTCCTGGAGGAAAAGAATTGAACTCCCAGCATTGGGTAAAACTGCAAAAAGGAAAAACTTAGAGCTGTGCTCAGGCACTAGCTATGAGGCCACATCAAACAAGGAAAGCTGGATCCCATAAGCTTCAGGAAGACAGGAACCATTCCTGGTCAAGTTCTCCAGCACTTAGCACATGGGAAGGTGCTTGATTAGTATGTGTTGAATGAATATGTGAATGCTCAGGATTATTTCCTGATAATTGGGTTCAGGAATCTACTGGGAAGAATTTCCCTTTTAGAAAGCCTAAATATGATTCCTCAACTTGGAGAAGACAGACGATGTGGGGAGGAGGCCTGAAGACAATGTGGGCTGGCAGAAGAGAGCAGGGTGCATGCTAGCCCAGAACCCTGGCACCCTTCTAAGAGCAGCAACTTGGCAATTCCACTACACACCAACCTGCCAAGTTCAAAGCTAAAAAGGATTATTTTAAAGTGTTTTGACTGAGGATGTAGACCAGTCACTTGCCAGCCTCTAGGGTTCCCTCTCTGGAACCCTGCCTTGTCTCCTGTCACTGCAGAGTACCCCAGCACCACTTGCCTGAGGAGCAGGCTCTGTTCCACACAGGCCCAGGCTTCACGGCCCATCTGGAAGCACCCAGCTGCTGACTTGGAGATGAACAAGTATCTGTAACCTCAGCTGAGCTCCATGTGTGACATCTTCCAGTGAGGCTAGGACACATCAGCACCTTGTGCCCGTTTGCAGGCTCCTCACATCAGCCACTGCTCTTTCTCTTTGATGAAGTGTTCCGCCCAGCGGCGAGTCAGCTCCAGGTATAGGCTGGGCTGATGAGGCAGGTAGTCCAAATACAGACGAGTTGGCGTCTTCTTGGGAATGGCCTTCTCGATCTGGGTGCCTTCGTGCCACTCATTGAAAGAGGTGATGGAGACAATTTCAGGCCTCACTGTCAGGGCTGCCTGCAGGGCTGTCTCATAGTACTTGCCATTGACCCTGTTCCGTGTATTGTGATTGTTCCAGGGCCGGATGCTGGTATCAATGTAGCCAGGCCCCACACTGGGAATGAACATGAGGTTATTGGCATCACAGAAGTTCTTCACAGCTTTCCAGTTCTGATGTGAGGAGCCAAAGGAGAAGCCATTGGAGGCAAAGTATGTGTACATGCCATCAAATCCAGCGGCCAGGATGTCGTGGGTGTGCCCCTCCTCCACCAGAAGCGCTATGAAGAGCCCATCATAGTGGGTGTTTCGAATTGAGTGGGGCCCATTTGGTGTCAGGAGGTGGGCCCAGGCCTCAGGGGATGTCAGGTATGAGTCGTAGATATAGAAGAGCGGCAGGCTCTTACCCATGCTGTTCTTATAGCGGTAAAACGCACCATGGGAGCCATACCTAAGAAGCGGGAGGAAGAAGGGTGAGCCGACAGCCTAAGATGGGAGAAACCAGCACAGCTGTAGGACCAGCCATGGATGAGATCCTTCTTGATGCCCAACCACAATTTGGACTCATCTTGCATCTAAGCAATCTCCACAGTTGGACTCATCTTGCATCTAAGCAAGAACCTAGGTCCTTCCTCTCCCCAGCCTTGTCATTCCTTTATTCAAGCCTCAATTCCCTGTCCTAGGCCAACCCACCACCATCTTGTCTGGATGGCATCAACAGCCACCTAACTGGTTTCAGTCCCTCCTCCTTCTGCCTCCCTATAATCTGTTCTCTTAAGTGTAAATCAGGTCTGATTGCTCCTTACCAAGACCCACAAGGCCCCACCTACTTGATCTGGCCCTGCCCACCTCCAGTCCTACCATTACCCCATCTGTAGCATCTATACTCTGCTACACTTGCCTTTCTATTCTGCTATCAAGCTTGTCCCATCTCATGGCCTTTGGATCTGACAGCCCTCTGCCTGGAATTTTCTACCTGCCCCAGATCTTTACAGAGCCAACTCTTCATTCTGGTGTTAGCCTGCATGTGATCTCGTCAGAGAGGCTCACTTTAGTTACTCAGGCACACTCTAACACAACACCCTGCTTTATTCTTTATTATTACTTTTTCATGGTGTGGGTCACTATTGAGTTTTCATGTGTAAAGACTGGCTGCTCCACTGTACCCCCAACACACACTAGAACGTAAACTTTGCTAGTCCTGCCCATTACTGTATCGTTGGGGCTGAGGAGTGCTTGGACCCTGAAGGCACTCAAAAATATTTTTTTGAATGAATGAATGATATGTGCAAGCACCGTACAAGCCACTTTCACATATTTTAACTCATGTAACTCACAACACTCAAAAGTTTAAAAGGCTTGCCTCTGATCACAGATTGCAGGCCATAGAACCAGAATTTGACTCCAAGCCCAGTACTCTCTTCCTATAAAATAGCTGCTGGGACACAGGCATTCTGCCCTTGTTATCCCTTGACCTGCTCCTCCAGACTTCCTATTCCTACCCACAGTTTGATCCCAACCGAAATCCAGGCCCCAGAGCAGCCTTACGTGTCAATAATGTACTTGATGTTGTCATGCAGAGTGATGTCATCCCGGCCCTTGTAGGGTTGGATGTGGAAGGCCACCTACCACAAACAGAGGAGATGCTGGTCAGGTGAGTATCTGTCCAGAGGCTACAACCTATAAAGCTCATGCTTCAACAATGGCCTGGAGGAGAGAGCCTGGTGATGATGGACACCATTGAGATAAATGTAGCCACTGCCTCAGGACCAGGAAATGAGGGGCTTGGAGTTTGCCCACCTCCCACAGCAGGGCATCTGGGAATCATTCTGATGGGTTGTTGCAGGTGGGCTAATAGGTTCCAGCTTCTGTGCCAGCTCCAAGTTACTGACACCAGCAGCCTGAAACTATGGGAAGAAGTATACTAAAGCTGTGTTTCTGGGAAAATGTGCTATGATCTGCTAAGTGTGTTGGTGATGGGCTCAGGAGTGGGAGTGGGGACCTTCTGCACCATTTTTCTTCCTTGGCTACAGGAAAGGGGAATGGCTTATTTGGTGCATTTGGGGAAAATAACTGGACATGCTTAGCTCAGTTCTGTCATTCCTCTTGAAAGCGAGCCTACCTGTTGAAAACGTGTTGTGTTCTACTCCTTGAAGCCCAAGCTGACTTCCACTAGGGGACTAAGGCTGGAATTCAGTTTATGGGCCCATTTGGCTCTTGCCTGCCCTTTATCCAGGGTCATCAAGTCTCCAACCTAACCTCTACCATTGTGGTATTTATTTAGTCTCCCATTTCTCTTATGCCTAGTTTCCACCCCACCTTTTTTTCAGAATTCAAGAAAATAAGAGTGACATAGGCACTATTTAGAACCCCATGCCCTACACCACACTTGCTACATGTTTGCCATACCTGGGCCAAGAACTTTCGGTGGAAGCACTATCCCTGTGTGAAGAGTAAGAGAAGTCTCCAGAATGGACCAGAGAACACTTGATCTCTTTTTGGATACTCACCTGGATGCTGTACTGATGGGCGGTGTCCAGAATGGCAGGCACCAGGTCATCTGAGGGTTCTCCGTTATCATCAGCCATGCCAGGTGGGTACCAGGACAGGACCAGGACACCTGAGACACAACACAGAAGCTACTTCAGAGACATAACACCCCCGCAAAAGAGATTTGTTTCCTTACAAACTATCTCCATTTGAAAAATGGTTTTTGACTGAAACGCTGAGCAAGGCTCCTGCCAGGTTTGCACTTCCTGCAGGTCAGATCCCAGAGCATTGCGCCCTGGAGCTGTCCATGGCTGCGGTGCTGAAGCGTAGCGCACTAGGCCGGGAAGGAGCCTAAGAAAAGCCTGGGTAGTAGCCGGGCTCTCGTTGCAATAGCTAGTAGAACAAAGGGAAACGGGTGGGCAATGCCACACCCACCTGGGAGCCACAGTCCTATCTCTGGAGGAGAGGAGAGCCTCTGCGATCCCTCAAGAGCTCTGAGCAGAGGGGTCCTGTGGGAAGAAACATTAGTCTCAACTGTCTGCCCCCCTAGACTGTAAAATCCTGAAGGATGGTCTGTGTTATTTATCTGTGAATACTTCCCATTCCCTCGGGCATTCAACCACCCCCCCCCCACACACACACACTCATTAACCATTTTCAGATAAACTGTAATGTGCTGTAAAACCAGTATAATTTAGTGATAAAATTTGAAACAAGTGAGCCTCCCCACCCGTCTTCCCACAAAGAAGTTTCTCAGGCAAGCACTTTTCAAGCAAGCACTTGAAGAAATATTTGCTGCTGGGCCCTCTGCTACAGAGTCCATCCTGCAACGTGGGCAAACTTTGTTTTTTGCAGCCAGCAAAAGCAAGGGCTGCTGCTGTACCCTGTACCTAGTGTGAAAGCAGAGGCCATTCCAGCCGCTGCTACTCTGAACTTGCGGCGCCAGGATACCCAAGCCTCACTTCCCCAAACCTAAAAGTCCAAAAGACATATAGATTCTCCGTCCTCTCGCTGTTCATCTCTGGGACAGCTCTGGCACAAACGCCTTCCACTGGCCCTCGCAGCAGCTCTGCTCTATGAGAGGGCCCTGGAACTGCGGGGGTCAGAAGGCAGAGGTGGGGGGCTCTGAATACTAGAAGGTGGGGGCGGTGCCTCGTTGTGGACGCAGAATGAGAGTAGAAGGGAAGGACGAAGAAGCCGGCTGAAGGGTTGAGTGGGACCAAAGGCCGGGTGACAGGGCCAGAGGGAGTTAGGGTGTGGGAACGAAGAAGGGAGAAACTGGGGTCAGGGCCGCCCAGGGGTTAGGGAACTCACCGATGGCAGCTTCTTTCAGCTGGGTCATGTGCTCCCGGAGCACTTCGGGGTCCCGGGAGCTGTAGGGTCCCAGCTCCGGGTAGAAGCTGGAACCCAAGTCGTCGGGGGGACTATGGCGGCCGCGGGGGTAGCTGGCCGAGATCTTGGGGTCCCAATGCGGCACCATGACATGGTCCCAGTGAATGTAGTGGCCCTCGCGCCGCGGGCTCCCGTACCACGAGTAGTAGAAGGCGTGCAGGTCCGAGTAGACACGCAGACTCCGCCTGGGGGCGGACTCGGCCTCTGCGGGAGCCGGCCTCGGGGAGCTGGCCGGGCCCGCGGTGCCAGGCGGAGGCGGCGGCGGCGGCGGCGCGGCGGGGGCTGCCGGAGCCCGGGCGGCGGGCGCGGGGCCCCCCTCCGGGCGTCGCTCAAAGGGCGCCAGCTCCAGGCCGGGGCCCAGCGCCGGGAGTCCGTCCGGAGCCTTTAACGTGCGCAGGCCCATCAGGGTGCCGAAGGCGAAGAGCAGCACCAGGAACAGCGCGATGCAGGCGCGGCGCCGCCGCCGGGCCATGGCGGCTCCAGCGCTCCTCGCTTCCCGCCCGGCTACCTCCCAGCAAGCCGCGCCATGACTGCCCGCCCGGCTCCCGCGCGTCGCGCAGCCAGCGCGCGTCCCACGGAGACAGCGACGCCGAGAGTCTTGTGGGCGGCTCCCGGCCTCTCCCCCGCAGTGCGGGCGGGCCCGGCACACAGACAATGCCGGCGGCGCAGACCAAGTGGTCAAGAGCCGAAGGGGGGAGTGGACAGGGGAGGTGTTCTCTGCTCCCACGCCCTCCAGCGCCTCCGCCAGGACTCTTCTCCTGGGCCCTGGAAGGAGGGGCATTCCCCTTCCCCCACCCGGCCGCCCCAGAACCACAAATCCTCCGCTGGCCTTGTGGCTTGACTTTGTAGGCCCGGCTCCTCTGGTCCGGGAGCTCTCAGATCCGCCACCCTTGGTCTTGGTGGGGAAGAAAGCAAATATCTATGGTTGTCTCTCTCGAAGAATCTCCTTCCCACTGATCCTCTTTACTGACTTACCCGACCCCCTCCCTATTGAGCTCAGTGACCTTCCGTATTTGTCTCAGGTCCCCCCACCCAGCGGATCCGCTCTCACACACCCCTGGGCAGCCTCCGGAGCCAGGGGTAAGGGGCGTCGGGAAAATCCCAGGATTCAGATACTACAGGCCCTGGCTAGAGATGCAAAGATGAGCGGGTCCGTGACTTGCACAAGGTCACACGGACAGGACCTAAACCCAAGGGTCAGGACTGGCTCGACAGAGCTCTTGTTACTGTCCAGACTTCCTGGTGTAAGGCCTGTTTGTCATCCGGAACCGTCTGTCCTGGGACAACCTAGAGTCGGTGAATACGAAATGAGATAGTTACCATAAAGCACTTTTTACAAGGTCTGACAAAATTAGCAATCAATACCTTTTCACTATTCTTCTGAACTCTGAGCTCGAGAGGGCAGGCTACAGGTCATATTTACCTTTTTAGATTTCAAGGACTGTGAGAACAGGATCTGATACTCAGTTTCCAGGGCTGTTTGTTGAGTTAATACTAGACTCTGGTGTGATACAGACAATTTTTTTTTTTTGCTTGGCATTGACTTCTACTGTGCATTATTATTTCATTCATTCAGAAAATAGTTTTGTTTATTGTCTGCCTCCTTCACTGGTCCATGATGACAGCAACTTTGTTTCATCAACTGCTCTCTCTGCAGTCTAAAACAGAGCTCGGCATAATGGTAGGCACCCTGATTCTTATTTCTCAGTAAAAGAATTGTAGGAAACCCAGGAAGAGGAGGAGCAAGGCTGGGAAATGTGGATAGGTTTGGAGCTTAGGAAAGTGAGTTTGAGAGAATTTGTGGTTGTGTGAATTAAGTAGAATGCTTTCAGCTCCAAGTAGCAGATACCTGATTCAAACTGGCTATGTAATATGGAAACATATCCCATAATACAGTAAGTCCAATGGGAGGGCAGAGTGGATAGGTTCTCTGGTTCAACAATGTCATTAGGAATCTGAGATGCTTCCATCTCACTGCTCTGCTGTCCCCACCATTGACTTTATACCAAAGCTGGCTCCCCTCATAACACAAAATGACTGCCATGGGCGGTTGAGGCTGAATGCTTCTTTTTGCCATCCAACAGACAACTGCAAGACTAATTTCTCTTTCCCAGAAGTCTAAGCATGCATCTCCCTGAATCTCATTGGTCTCATCTGGTTTAGATTTATCAAACAAATTGTTGCCAATGGGGTTGGAATTACCATGACTGGATTAGATTAAATTTTTGAAGTGGATTAACTGTTGGGGAGAAGACTGTAATGTCTGGCATGGAATTAGATGGCTCTGGGAATGAGTAAGAATGAGATGAGAAAATGAACAAGAATGAAATTTTCAGGAACACTGGTATTTATAGGTTGTGACACATGGCTTCAAAGGTGTTGCTATACCCACTCTATCAGTTAGAATATGTTCAGCTGAAAATTATAAGGGAAATAGCTAAATATGACTCAAAGCAGTGCTTTTCAAACTCTAATGAGCCTATCAATCCCTTGGATATTTTATTAAAATGCAAATTCTGATTCATCCGGTGTGAGACCTGAGATTCTGTATTTCTAATAAGATCTCAGGTGATACTGAGTATAATAGATTTTATCCCAAATTTTGAGGAGTCTTTAGGTAGGCTGGCTTTAGGGATGGTTAATCTGGAGGTTCAAAGACATTGGGGCATCAGATCATCTTGTCTGTGGCTTCTCTGGCCTCCTCTTATGGTTGAAAAAGGATGCAAGCAGTTTCAAGCATTACATTCTCACATGATAATATCCAGATGCAGAATAATAAAATAGGTGTCCTGTAACCCATTTAAAAAGTAAGATAAACTCTTCAAGAAGTTCTCAGATGAGTTCCCATCACTTCTCATTGGCCAGAATTCTGTCATATGCTCATGCTTAAACCAATCCCTTGACAAGGCCATTCAGAGAAGGGTGAACGAATAAGAAAGAAGGGAGGAAATGGGGGTTGATCAAAGAGCCAAGAATGTCTCCCACATCTGCTCAGAATCTATTCTCCACTTCTTCCTCACAGAGCTTGGACTATGTTGAGAAAGCTGCCCTCCCCCTCTATGGCAAGAGATGGTAGATTTATTCTGTGGAAGAGTAGAACAAGAGACCCTCCAGACTCAGGGACACCAGGCAATAAGCAGAGGTAGATGAGGTATCAAGTTGAAATCCAGGGGAATAAGTAAAAATATGCATACATAATAAGTGATAAGAAGTTCAGTCCCTAGAAAGCTTCTTTCCAAGCAGAAGTCTAAGTGACTCTTCTCCAGAGAAAAAGAAAGACCCTTAAGAAAAATTCTGCACATACTGAAAAGCCAACTCACTGCCTGATCAATCTAGAGTGAATTTTATACATCAGCAAATTTGCCTCTTGCTTCATATCTTTCAGCTTTCTAATACCTCCCTCTAAATATGAATAACCAGCTAATGATTTCCAGACACTTGGTGAAATCCTCTTGTGTGAAAGGCAGAGATTAAAAATAAGCAAATAAACAAAGAAGAAAGACAGGGGAGAAGTAGGAAAGAAAGGGTAATAGAGTAAGAGCAAGAGCAACTAGATTGGAGGAAACAGACATAATGAAGCTAGCCAAATCAAACAGGCAAAATACTGTCATCTAATGTCCCAGAGAGTTTGCATGCATGAAACAAGAGCATGATGCTATATAAAAAGGGGCAACATTGATCAGAGAGAAGGAAAGAACTCTTGGAAATTAAAAATAAGAGCCAAATTTTAAATTTTTAATAGAAAGTTTGGAAGATAAAACCAAAGACTCTACCAGAAAATAGACAAAGAAAATCCTAAAGATGGAATTTGGAAGGAAAATGAGAAAATTAGAGATCAGTTCTGGAGTTCAATGTCTAACTAATACAAATTCCACAAGGAAAATATAGGTAACACTGAAAGGAGAAATTATCAAAGAAGCCATACAGGAGAATTTCCCAGGACATGACTTTTTGGATCGCAATGGCTATCCAAGCGAGCAATGAATGAAAGAAATACACATAGGAAAGATCATTAGGAAATTTTAGGGTACTGAAAACAAAGAGAAGATCCAAAAAGCTTTTGGGAAAAAAGAAGTCATACACCAAGGATATGGAATTAGAATGGCCCTAGAAGCCAGAAGATGGGGGAGAATTGCTTCCAAAATTCTGAAGGAAAATAATTTTGAACCTAGAATTCTATAACCAGTTTAAAAAGTGTGAGGAGAAAATACAGATATTTTTAAGTATACTAAGCCTCAATATTTTTTCTCTTATGCCCTTTTTCTCAGAAAGCCACTAAAGGATACGAGGGAATAAATTAAAAAGTTAATGGGAAACTTGGAATCTGATAAAAAGGAATTCTAACACAGAAAAAAAGCTCTGAGGAGCTCTGGGATAATAGCTGTGCAAATCCAAAGAACAGTCTGCCCTTATAGGAGCAGGAAGACATGCCAGGTTGGGCATCTCCAGGAATGACTGAAACTGATAGATATCCTGCTCCCCCTCCCAATTCTTCTCTTTCATGCCCCTATGTGGCTGTATCATATTTTAAGTAAACTCACTAGTGCATACATTATACTCTATAATATTTTCCACCATTGAGCCACTTGTGAGCTATAATTACACTTTGTGTATAATTTTTGTTTCTCCTGGGGTTAGTAATTCCTTTTTCTCCATTTGATTTGTTTTCTGTATCTTTATTACTTGTTTTTCCTAAACCCTCCAACACAACTATAAAACTCCTTTGAATACTGTTTTCTACACAGTTCCCATGTTAGGATGTCTAGCAGACAATGAATAAAATGGAGTGGTCATATGATGGTAAGTGTTAGAGAAAAGCAAAGCAGGAGTAGGGGAGAGGGAGTGCCAGGATGGGAAAATTTTGTAATTTTTAGTAGGTTGGTCAGGGTAAACCTCCCTGTGTGGGTGACCCAAAGGGAGGGAGAAAGGAAATTTGAAGGGAGGGAGAGAGGAAGACAATTAGAGAAAGAGCATTCCACGCAGAGGAAACAGCAAGTTCAAAGTCCTGGAGACAGGAACATGCTTGGTACGTTCATCACGAATCTACAAAAATTTTCTCTTGCATGTTTTACTGTTAGCTCTCCTACCCACCTGCCCATCAAAGGGCACCCCAATCTTTCAGGACCCATTATGCAACCTTAGTCACTATCAATATATTTTTTTAATTCCCAGTATCCAAATGGTGACCAAGTCATGTGGATACCATTTGCAAAACCATTTTAATTTCTGCTCTTTGCTTTTATTCCCACTGTCACATCAATCCTATAATGATAAAAATTATAGAACATTATGACTCTAAGGGCCCTTAGAGACCATCTAATATAACTCTGTCTTATTGAGGCCCAAATTAAGTTACTTGGCTGAGAACTCTCAGCCAGGTCTATTGAAGTACCAGGCAAAGCTTGCTTATACCACACCTGAGTCTGCCTTTTGCCCTAATCCAATTCATTTTGCCTGCTGCTCACAAAAGAGTGCTCCTTAAACACTCCCTCTTTCCTCCCCCACAATCCTACAGTAATACTCTGTGGTTTCTCCTGGCAGTGTTTTCCTCAACTGCCAATCTGATGTGATTTCCCGCATCTAAAGAGAACACAACATTCAAGTTATACCAACCTACACATGGGATCAAGGTGTTTCTCAAGCATACCATGCTAATTTGTGCCTGTAAGTCTGCATTTCAATCCTTCTCTTCACTGTAATAGCCTTTCTTTTTCCTTCCTGTTCAAATTCCACCCAGCCTTCAAGACCTTTTCCAGATATGGTTTCTCTGTCCAATGGAATGGAGCAGAAGCCATGTTTTAGGATACTTTTCTACCCATACCCACACCCCCATCCTCATGTTGATCTTGTGTCTTGGGTGCTGTCATTCCCCCATTTTACAAGTGGAGAAACAAAGGCTTAGAGAGGTAGAAAGCCTGGGCTAGGACTTATGCCTACATCTGCCTGTACTCTTTATCATTGTACAGTACTGTCTCCCGAACCTGGCACACAGTAGGTACTAGTAAATGTTCGCTGAGTTTCTTATGAATTGTATCATAATGTTAGTGGCCTCATCACCCCCAGTTGACCATGCCCTGAGGCTTGTGTAGCAGAGCAGGAACAGAAAATAACCCCACTTGCATAGACCCACCTTGGGCCAGATCCAGTACCATATTCACTAGGAGCATGGAAAGTAGTTGGTTCTAGGGTATGAAACTCAGGGATGGGTTGGGAAGGGGAGAGGCAGGGAATTTCTATTTTTATTATAAGCCTTGTAGTACTATTTGACTTTTAATACTACATGCAGTATTATTTTGATTAAAAATGAAAGTGAATTTAAACAAATTAAATGGGTAAGTGAGTAAACAACCCTCAAGAATCTTGGATGTGAAGGGAAGAAGGAAATGTAGAGCAATAGCTCTCTTATACATTTGTAGTAAGGATTTTTAAAAATAAGGCATTTAACACATGTTTGGCATAGAAACTCCAGCAAGAATTATTATAACTTGAAGCAGGATATGGGATTAGGGTTCATGATGATGTGTTCATTAGACCAGAGAGATATCATAAGGACAGGCTATGATAATTAGAGATCACTCTGGTCTCTATCAAGGCAGAAAGATGCTAAGCTCTCCCCTGGCCCTTCTGTTTTTCTCACCCTTCCTCCAGATTTTTATTTCAATCCAATCCACCCAATAGAGTAATTATCCCCATCAACCCCTCCACTCACACACTCATACATATCTCTTCCCATTATACTTCCACTTCAGTCCAACCCTTAACCCTGAGAAAAGGTAGAAGTAAAATCTACAGTTGGATTTTGTAGTTCAGAGTTCAGATTTTGTTCCTGGGATATTTTAGTTTCTAGGGAAGACAGTGTGGGAGGCAATACTGAATCATGATTAGAGTCCCATTTATTCATTCAATACATACTTGTCGAGTGCCTGCTATGTGCCAGGCAAAGTTCTAGGTACTGAAGATACAATGAACAAGAAAAATAAGCCTAAAGACAAATAAGCTTCAAGAGTTTACATATAATGCCACAAAGACAGGAACAGTTACTGAGGCAGGCTGAGGCTTCTGGCAAGGATAGTCACCTCCATTTGCTACTGTCCAGTTTGATGCAATAGAATGACGTAAGGCATGAATTGGGCTGCCTGCTCATCTG
The DNA here is from genome assembly GCA_032199065.1 of Smutsia gigantea. Classification (NCBI taxonomy): domain Eukaryota; kingdom Metazoa; phylum Chordata; class Mammalia; order Pholidota; family Manidae; genus Smutsia; species Smutsia gigantea. Next base: position 118,178 of record JAVSCE010009568.1, read on the forward strand.
TATCCCCTAATTAAGAATCCATCCTTATACCATGTGACCCTGTTCCCCTGACCACAGAATTTGGGGCCAGGAATAGACAACTGACCCAAGCTAGTCAATTAGATTATTCCCCCCAACAATTTGCCAAAATTAACTATGGGGAAGTAAATTGAAAGGTCGTGCAGGATCAGGGCCACAGCAGAAGCCAGAGCAGATATGATAAGCCGTGTAAATCATGACAAGCCAATGTCATGGGCAGACCAGCACTTAAGGAGCAGAAGCTAGGAATAGGCTGATATGAGCAGTCTGCCTACAAAGAGGAAAATGTGGCAACTGTGCTATAGAAAGGAGAAAACAGAGATTGTTTGACCCCAGGAAGAAAGAAGGACAGATCAAGCAAAATAATTTTTTTTTTAATGAGTGAACAGGCGCCTTGGTATCTGACAGCTTCCAGATCCCACTCCATTTCCCACCAGGTTGTCCAGTTCATTCTTAGGAGATGTTTCTGCTCACCTGATAACTCTTCGTCCCATTCACTCGAGAAGGTTTAAATATTTCTGTTTGTGCCACACAGACCCTGGCGTACACCCATGGTTCCCGCTCCTGGTTTCCATGCCTTTCTGCTATTCCCTCCCCGAGTGTGGTGGGACTTGTGACTTACTTCTAGCCAATAGAATATAGCAAAGGTGAGAAATTCTGTAGATATAATTAAGGTCCCAAAGCAGTTGAGTCTGAGTTAATTAAAAGGGGGATTATTCAGATTTACTTATGAAAAAGTCCTTCAAAGAGGGACTGGCACCCCCGGAGGTGAGAGGCTCTTTTGTGAGCTGGAAGTGAATGACCGTGTTGGGGAACTCAGGCGGCAAGGAATTACAGCAGCCACTAGCCAACAGCCAAGAAAAAGCCAGCCTCCTCAGTCCTACAGCCACAAGGAAATAAATCTGCCAACAACAGAATGAGCTTGGGAGCAAATTCCTCCTAGTTGAGCTTTTGATAAGAATGCAGCCTACCTGACACCTTGACTGCAGCCTGTGAGACCTCAAGCAACGGACCTATCTCAGCTGTGCCCAGATCTGACCCATGGAAACTGAGATAACACATGCATATTCTTTTATTTTATTTATTTTATTGTTTTATTATTTGCTATTATTAATGTACAATTACATGAGCAATATTATAGTTACTAGACTCCCCCTATTATCAAGTCCCCACCACATACCCCATTATAGTCACTGTTATCAGTGTAGTAAGATGCTATAGAATCACTACTCATTTCACATGTGTATTCTTTTAAACTGTTAGGTTTGTGTAAATCTGTTACACAAAATTGTTAGCACAGCAATATAAAAGTAACACACTGTCTTTCCAACCAACTTTAACTGAACAAATAAGCTTTGAGACTTTTCCTCAAGATGTCCAGGTTCTAGTCTCAGCTTTGCAATAGTTTTCTTGGACCCAGGCAAATCCTTTCCATCTCTGGGCCTCAGTTTCCTCATCTGTACAATGGGCAGTTGGACTAGTGGCCTCTGATGTCCCTTTCAGTTGTAACATTCTGGAGGTTGTCCCTGACCATTGTCCTATTGTAGAGTGATGTTTCCTTTTCTCAGAGGGCTCTAAGCCAAAATAAATGCCCCAAGTGAGGGTGTAAATCCAAACTCATTGCTTGGTCTTCCAGTCTTTTTCCACAGTCCGTCTGTGGAATCATGCAGCCTTCTCCCTTCTGGCCTTGTTAATATAGATACAAATATTTGTGGTAAGGGGTGAGGAAGGGGCTGTGTATGAACAGTTGTCCATGGTCTATAGTCTAAACCACATTGTGTGAAAGGATACAACTGCTTTTATAAATGGTGGATCACTGTAGGACCTCTTCTAGGAGTTTTGAATAAGTTAAGAGAAGATGCCATGTGGGAAAGATGGGGGAAAGGAGAGCAAAGAAAAGAGACAGGTGGATATACACACAGAGAGAAATGGGTAGATACTATTTTAAAGACAAAGCAACTGAGAGATTACTGAGAAGGTAGAAAACAGGATTTTTAAAGGACATTTTTCAAATAATGTCATACACCAAGAAAGAACATATTTTCCTTTAAGTATATGGGGAATTGTTGTGACAGAGAGAGTGCACACCAAATGTTTCATGTGCTCCCCTACATTTCTGTTTCTCCTTGCAATTAGGAAGGGACCATGTGACTGGATTTAGCCAATGATCTGTGAGCAGGAGTGACTAGTGCTATTTCTGAGTTGTAGTAATTAAGAGTTTGAATGTCTCATCCATCTACCTCTCTTCCCTTGTCACGTGTTCCTGATGGTGGAAGTCTCTGTCAGTGTCTTTCCCTAAGGGTTGTGAATGAAGCCGAGTCTTTACCAAGTTACATTGGACAGGTAATGAAAGCTAGAAGTAAATTTGTTAAGTCACAGGAGCCTGAAGGTAGAGACAGAAGTGTCATCGGGGCAGGCTGGATGACCAGCTGCCAAATGGCCTCAGAGGTAACATTTACCTTGTTGAATTCAATTAATCATGGACCAGGGTCATAAGCTTGATTTTAACAGGACTAAGAGATAACCTATATATAGTGGGGGGCTGGAAAGTAGATTATAATAACGTAGCTCCTATCCTACTGATTCAAAGAACCAATGTATTAATTCAAGAGAAACGGAATTTCCAATGGGGACAGAATTCTGACATTGCCAAGTCTAGCAAATGTTTCCCTGTAAGAAAATGTGCACAGGAAGCCAATATATGATATGAAGGCTGCTTTGCAGGTATGAGGGGAGGGGTTTAAGTATTTGATGGCATCAAGACCTGATAAACTTGTGTCTCCAAATCCCCAGTAGGGATAAACCTGCCATGGGCACCTGAGTGACTATACTAGGCTGGATGGAATGCAGGACGTGTTTTAGTATACTTTGAGGCTATGTTATTAGGTGCATACAAATTTAGAATTGTTTTATCTTCCTTGTTTATTGACATTTTATTCATTATGCAGTATCTAGTGACACTTCTTGCCTTAAAGTCTAATTTGCATAATATTAGTTTAGGTTCACTGATTTTCTTTTATTTACTGTTTGTGTAGTATGTTTTTTACAACCTTTTACTTTAACATATCTGTATTCTTATATTTAAGATTTTTAAGCAGTAATGAGTTATTTAAAAAAATAATCTGACAATCTTTGTTTTTTAATAAGGGTATTTAGTCCACTTATATTTTAAATAGCTGAACATTTGAGTTTCAAGATAGCGTAGTACTTTTCTTTTTTCTTCCAAATGTTCTATGCTTTTTTTCTCTCTTCTTTTAAACCTTTTTGGATTGTTTTTACTATTCCATACTTTCCTACATTAGCTTGTAAGTTACATATGATTTTTCCATGATTTCCATGGTGATTACAGCATGCATCCTTGACTTGTTAAGGTTTAATATAAATCAATTCTTTTACTACTTCCTAGACAACACCAGGATCTTAAATACTTAAACTCTATTTACCTGCTCCCACATGGTATGCCATTTTTATAGTGTGGTTTAATTCTAATTATGTTTAAAACTCCATAAAACATTATTGCTTTATTTTTACATGTATGTTTACCCTTTCCATTGCTCTTTATTTCTTCCTGCATATTCATCCTTCCTCTTGGGCTTATTTACATTCTGTTTGAAAAGTTCCCTTTAGTATTTTTTTAGTGTGTGTCTGTGGATGATGAATTTTTTCAGGTTTTGATTGTCTGAAAACAAGTTTCTTTTCTCTCATTTTTGAAGGATATTTTCACTGAGTATAGAATTATAGATTAACCATATTTTCTTTCAGCACTTTAAAGATGCTATTCCACCATCTTCTGAATTTTATTAATGTTGGAGAGTCAATTGCTAATCTTCATGTTGCTCATTTGAAGATAATGTATCTTTTATTCCCCCTCCCTCTATTGCTTTTAATTTTTTTTTCTTTGTCTTTGGTTTTCAGCAGTTTTACTATGAAGTGCTTAGGTATGGTTTTCTTTGCATTTATCATGCTTGGAACTGATGACACTTCTTGAGTATATGTTTTCATGTCTTTCATCAGTTTTAGAAAATGTTCAGCTACACTCTTTTCAAATATTGTTTCTTTCCCATTCTCTCCCTCCTTTCTTCTAGGTCTCTAATTTCATGCATTTAAGCTTTTTCACCATGTCCCATGTGTCTCTTACTCTCTTATCTATATTTTCCATTATCTTTTCTCTACATATACTTCAGTACAGATATTTTATACTGACCTATCTTCCAGCTCACTATTTCTTAGAATTAACTGAGTCTAATTTAATGTTAGATCCATCTATTGTGTTAATGTCAGTTATTTTATTTTTTAGTTCTAGGATTTTGATTGAATTCCCTTTTTAGAATATCCAAGTTTGGTGATTAGCTAACACTCTACTACAATCCCACAGATCTTTCTCATTCAGTTACATGAAGCAATAAAATCTTGCCGGAGTCCAGCTCCAGCAAGTCCAGGAGTCCCTGAAGGAGAAACGGCATCGGTGAGTGAGGACACAGACACTATCAAAGATTCTAAGTTGGCCTGTTCATTGACAGAAATATCAAGCAATATATAGGGGATTGGTTACATAAAATCATCATAAGGCACGTGTCATTCAGTGATTTATGGCATAATCTACTTCTCAGAATGTTCCCCTGCTTTCCCAACCATGAAAGGTCATCATGTTTTATTCCTCGAGATTTTTCTGTTGCTCTCATAGTTTTAGATTCTAATCTCAGGTTAAATTTCTACAAGTCACCACAATGTCTTAAAACTTGCTCAACTGGACTCCCACTTAGGCTCACTGTGAGGCATGTTTTTTCCATAATTCCCTGAAACTATTTACAGTAGAGTGAGCGGCACTCATTCTGTTGATCTTGAGTACAACAATGCTTACCGTAATTTCTATAGTAATGATTCATAAGGGGATTCTACCAAGATTTTTCCACCTGCTTTCTTGACCCACACCCCATGTTGGTCATCTCTTGTTTCTCCTGGGGGACAAGTTGGCCTGGGGGCTGTACCCTGAATTCACCTGAACTCTCTTCTATTTCCTGACCCAGGGATAATAACCCACCAGCCTCGGAGGAATGTGTAGGGTTTCATTTTCTCTCTAAATGAGGGAACTATTTTGATATAAGCTGAGTTTTATGATTGCTCTACAACTCCTAACAGTTCTTTTCCTGGGGTCATTTTCTGATTCGTGGGGGCTGTTGGGACTGGGAAAATAGTCAAATTGAGCAATAGAAGGGACATCAGTAGCCTTCCTTTTTGGAGGCCCGCTGTGCAGCACCCATCCATTGGCCTCCTGGGCTGTGCCATCAGGCAGGCGGAGTAGGCTGGCTCCCGGCAAAATCTCATTTTTGTTTAAGCCAGTTTAAGTTTGGTTTCTAGTAACATATAATTGAAAAATATTAACTGAAAGTGTTGAGATCTCCCCCTTCATGATGTCAAGATGGCTGCAGCAGGTCCATCAAATATAGACCTGACATACAAAGAAGTGGGATATGACTGTTACGCATCTTTTCTTTATAGGAGGGAAAACCTTTTCTAAGTTCCCAATTCAGAAGACCAGGGTCGTATCACAGGCCCATGCCTAAGCTAACCATGACATATATAGAATGGGATGAAGATGACGAGCTGACAAAAATCTTTCTTTATTCCTGAACTTGGGGAGAGGGTCATCTTCTCTGATCAAAGGACTACAGTAGATGAACATGCAAACAAAATTGGGCTTTCTGAGCAATAAAATATATGAGAGGGGAAAGATATTGGATAAATAATCAACAGTGTTTACCTCACCAACAGATATATTCATTTTCTGTAAAGGGGTATGTGTGTAAGAAATTATCAGGAAGGGAACATATCAATCTGTTAACATGTTTAACAATTAAAATGGGACTATAGGGTGGAATGAATGGATATTTTCACTTTTTACTGATAAAATCTGAATTAGTTTATATTACTTTGGTCAATTACATTTAAGAGACTGCTTCACCTTAAAACAGGCTGCTTAGAAATGGAACTAGGGTGAAAAGAAAAAATCAGAGGAGTATATGTTGATAGATCCCATTCCAGCCTAGTATAGTCACTCAGGTGCTATGGTAGGTTTATCTCTGCTGGGGATTTGGAGACACAAGTTTATCAGATCTTAATGCCATCAAATAGTTAAACCCCTCCCCTCACACCTGCAAAGCAGCCTTCATGTCATAAATTGGCTTCCTGTGCACATTTTCTTACAGGGAAACATTTGCTAGACTTGGCAATGTCAGAATTCTGTCCCCCTTGGGAATTCCATTTCTCTTGAATTAATACATTGGTTGTTTGGATCAGTAGGATAGGAGCTAAGTTATTATGATCTACTTTTCAGCACCCCAATATATATAGGCTATCTCTTAGTCCTGTTAAAATCAAGCTTATGACCCTGGTCCATGATTAATTGAATTCACCAAGGTAAATGTTACCTCTGAGGCCATTTGGCAGCTGGTCATCCAGCCTGCCCCGATGACACTTCTGTCTCTTCAAGCACATTTCCTTCAGGCTCGTGTGCTTTCTAGCCACATGCATCTCAACCGGCTGCATTCTTATCCCTCACTCTGTCTTTTCTTCTGTGACTGTCTAATCCTATCTTTCTCTCTTCCTATCTCACCACCCAACCTTCATTTATCCTTTCTTTTTTCTTTGTTTTTCTTAATTAACCATGGAGTTGAATAATAAAACATACCAGAACTATGTGCCAAGCACTGTGCTGGGCCATACATACAAATTATTGCTGACCTCACAATAACTCTGAAAAGTGTCCATTCCTGTTTTACAGAGGGGGAAGTAGAGGCTTATCAAAGCTAAGTAGTTATGTCTGATAATTTAAAGGGTTTTGCTGCTTAATTTTCAAAGTCAATAAATTAAGTGCTTTATATTTATTTCCTGTATTTTAGAAAATATAATTTAAACATTTATTTATAACTTCCATTTTATTTTTACATGCGAGTCTATTTTTCTGGAAAAGAATTCATCTTGGGTATGCTTATTTCTTTCTTAGGCTTGGGAGTGGGAGATGGAATGGAAGAGAAAAGAAACAATTTAGAGATGTCCCTTCAAGCAGTAGGGCTCCCCACTGCCATTTGCTCCCTCCATGTCCTGTTTTCTGAGAGCAGGGCTTGGCCCTAATTTCTCTAGAGCAATCTTAGTCTTTTCCATGGAGGATATAATCTTCTCTGACCAGCCAAGATGAATGTACTTGCTGCATATGTGCAAAAGGCTGAATAAAATTTTTAGCCCCTGTATTTGTTACTTTCAGTAACTTGGAGATGAAGGCTGAAGTAAAGTTGGATCTGCTCCCAGGAAGACCACTTCTCATATTTAGATGTTGAATCAATCTTCTCAGCTCCAATAGGTGTTCTGCCCATCATCCCAGAGACAGTGAGGTAGAAGTAGAGAGAAGCATCACTTCCATCCTACCTCATAGGGATTAGGAGGAGCCGAAGAGGAAAAATGAGTTTCGGACCAGGGTCCAGGCCCTTCCACTCTTACTCCAGGAAGTAAGATTAGCTTCTCTCCTAGAGAGTCAAATCGCTGGATCTTCGTTATAGGCTGGAGACGTAGGCAGCCAGTCCTGGGCTGAGGATCAGAGCCCCGCAGCAAAGTCCCAGGTCGCTGAAAATCGAGCGTCCAGACGCTAGTGGATTCAGCACCACGGACAGAAACAAGGCTGACTGTGGCCCGCGGGCAAATAGTTTAGCACCACGGCCAGAAAACAAACTCATCCACACAGTCGCCATCGCGAAGGGGATCTAACCTGGCACTTGGTTGACTTGAACCCCAGAACTTAAAGTTCGCAATAAGCCATGGCTTAGTTTCCTCCTAAGGCCCTCCTGAATTTCTTCCCTGAGATGTCTATTCCGCAGCTCCTGGTGGAGTGGAGTCCTCCTTCAAGCAACTCTTATTAAAAACCGGCTGATTTACATAAATCTGTATACACCGAGGCTTCTCCGTTCTGGTTTAATTATGAATTAGTTGTTCAGAGAAAGAAAGAGAAGGATTATTTCACTCCTTCTTTTCTTCTTCTCTTCCTCATTCCTAGGGTCTCAATCTGGCTATTTCATCAAGGTGTCTGCCCCTGTGTGTGGTAGGAGAGGGTGGAAACCAGACTCCCTATAGCAAGGGTTTGTTCAGAGCCACATTCTTTGTGGCTTTCCCCAGATAATTTACCCCCTCTGGTTGGCTCCCTAACAATACTTGTAAAGCTTATATAGTCTGCATTTTGTTTTAACACATAGGGTCTGAACCTCCGGGCTAAAGTCCCTGGAGCTCGCTAAGAATCTATGGCTGGTGCCTTGGAGACTGCGAAGGGAATGGGACCTGATTTTGAAGAGAGAGGTGAGGGATGATGGAGTGAGGACTCATTTTGAAATGAAAGGAGTCCTGGGTCTCTAAGCAGCTTCTAAAAATACCATCTCCCAGCGCTGGGGGGAGGGGGAGGGGAAAAAGCGAGCGTGAGGAGAATGAAGATGGAAGGAGGTGGGGGTGTAAAAGTCCTTCTTCAGGTAGATCTATTTCAGAGGCTCTGCCTGCATCCGAGGATGCCACACCTCCTTCTGCTTCCTTAGAGGGCTTCAGTCTCCTGCGGTGCCGGAGCCCCAGCCCCTCCTGATGACCTTTTTTCCCACGGTCAAAGAAGCCCAATACCTCCCGGCCACTCATCCTATTGCTGCTATCCAGCAAGTATGTCTGTGAGCGAGCAAGTGTGCATGTACAAATAGTAGACACACAGACACACCCACAGAAATGACACATGAATGCGGCTTGTAAATGGCCAGTGCTCTACGATGCCAGGAATTTTCATTCTAGTCGGTGCTCAAGACGGTATGGATGGGGCAGAGACAGGGCGATTCGCCCAGGTATCCTCAGCACAGAGCATGGCACCCAGTTAAGTGCTGGTTGGAGGGGTGAGGAGCACATATATACAAAACGTACAGACATTCAGGCCACACAGGTCATGTAAACATAGGACTCACATTCATTTTCAAGGTTTCTTCAACTACTATAGTCTCCAAAGGGAGAGGGGTTGGGTCCCCCAGGAAAAGAGCTCTGAGAAGCCACAGGGTGGAGCTTTCTCCGCTCAAGTTCAGTCCAGATGGTGGCGCTCAATAGCCGCCTCCCTCGTCCTGGAGGGCCTCAGCCCTTCCCACCACCAACGCCTTAAACTCTCAGCTCGCACATAAATGACCTTCACTAGATAGAGGTCGTGTTCCACGTTTTCTTGCTGCTTCTTTAGCCAGGTTGAACTCTGCGAGGATTGCTCCGCCTTTCCCGCAGATACCTGAGTCCCGGCTGCTGAGCTCCTCAGCAGTCCCCAGGGGTGGGAGGAGAGGGATTTTCAAAGGGGAGAACTCCGGGCTTTGAGCAGACTGGGAAAGGGGTGGTTGTGTAGAGTGCTGTGTCCTGGCAGCAGGAGCAAGAGCCTGAGGAACCAATGGGTCATGCAAGATGTACCGCCTCCCCATCCTGACGTCCACATGGTTTCCCAGTCTCGGAAGCGCTGCTGATGGAGTGGCACTCTGTTTCCCACTTTGCTTTCCTTCCTCGAGTAGATCCCGAGGTCGGACTTGGCTCCTTTCTCCTGCCGGTGTGTGTGTGCCTGCGTGTGTGTGTGTGTGTGTGTGTGCCGAGGGCTGGGAGAGAAGGGGCGGGATCGAGCCATGAGACACTAGGAGCCGCAGACTAGGAAGGAGCCAAGTGATGGGAGATAGAGGAGCTCCCCAGAGCTTGGGGTCAGGCTTCAAAGCCCTCTGCTAATATTGGGAACAAACGAGCTTCCAGGCTAGCTCAGAGGCTGCAAGTGTCGCTGCCTCCCCGATGTTCAACCCTCCTTAAGCCACGCCCACATTGTCTGTATCTCAGGAATGAGAGGCTAAGGTTTAGCTCTCTGGGCTACCGACGCCAGTTCATCCTCCTCCCCAGGAACCCTGCCATCGCTCAGCGTTGCCCCACCCCACGGTTTGGAGATTGGCGGGACCCCTTCTTGCCCACCTCTGGTTCGCTGTTCCGCCCCTCTCCTATGAAACTCCACCCGTCCACTTTCTGCTGGCGGCAATTGGTGGACCTCCAGCGGCGATGCCTAGTGATTGGCCCCCATTCATGCTGGTAACCGGTGAAATCCCGCCCCTAGCCGGCGCTGGAGTCTGGGGGCACTCTGCTCAGCTGTGCTGGGGCTGGCGCGGCTTGAGCCGCCGCCGCACTGACAGATAGGTCTGCGGACTATGGAGACCCGCGCCGGCCCACATCCGCTGCGCCTGTTTGTCTGCATGATACCGCTCTGCCTCGCTCTGCTTTTGGGACCAGGAAGGCCCGGGACAGCCGAGGAAGGTGAGGAGACTGGTGGCTGTTCTTCGAGCCTGGCATGCCAAAAGATAGGGGGCTGGAGACCCGGGGTGCTGGGAGGAGTCGTACGGAGAGACTGGCGTCTGTATTGAGGTTTGAAGCAAGCGGACAGTGGGAAGCAAAGAGCTGGAGAGACAGGAAAAAAAGATGTTTAAGCAATGGAGAAGAGAGGGGCATTGAGGAGCTCGGGCTGGAGACCTGGGAGGCTGGGGAAGAAAGAGACCAGGAATAGTGGGAGCCAAAGGCGGCGGTTGGGGGGCCGGCGAGACGGACAGGCTAGGCGATTGGAGGTGGGAGGTGTGGGGGCGGGGAGATGAAGAGAATAGAGGAGACAGGGAGATCCGGAGATGAAATCGGAGTATGGGGGTTACGGGATGAAGCCAAAACATCAGGGGCTAGGGGACTACTGTGTGGTCAGCAGAAGGTAGAGCGCTGGTTGTGGGATACTGGAGGCTAGGTGTGGGAGCTGGCTGACTTGCAGATCAGGGAGCTGTCTACAGTGCTGAATTTGGAGCGTGGACCACACGGCGCAGTCCGCGCTGACGGGTTGGGGCTGCCCGGCGATACCAGAGCCAGCGCTTGCCTCTGATTCTGGAATCGGGGGAGCTGTACACTCAACAGAATCCAGAGGCGTCACATCCAGGTGCAGAATCATGAGAAGCTAAGATCTGAGGCGTTGACCGCGGGGTTGTTCAGGGCGCTGGTTCTCTGACGCTTTCCAATATGCTGTCAATTGCCCCGAAATCAGGATGCTGTTGGCGGTCCTGCCCACTGTCGCTGACGCCTCTGGGGCCAACCGTCTTAGAGGCCCTCACCTTGAAGCCCCACCTCCTTGCTTAAGCTCTTAGATGAGTTATCTTCCAACATTTCCGGATGGCTCATGTGTCTGAGCTCCTTCTGTGCGGTCCAAACCAGTGCTTCCCTGGGACTGGGACTGAGAGCAGAATTCAGACTGCTGGCCAAATGCCTTCTGGGACAAGAAAGTTACTCCAAGCTTCTCTGGTGTAGGAGGGGTCATGGCTTTATAAAAGGAATAACACATTCTTCACAGGCAGTGGAGGTGACAGCCCCTGGGAAAGAGACTGGCTGAGATGAGAGATTTTTATTTCTCCCGCTGCTGGCAGGTCTCCCCACTTCGTTTCCCAGAGGCCCTGGAAGTCAAACTGAAAAGGTCCAAATCTTCTCCGTCCCTGGTGACCTCAGACCTCAGACCTCAGAAAAACCCTGAGTATGAGTGGATTCAAGGATGTATTCAGGAATCCTCTGATATGCTCACTTTATCCCTCCTTTTTGACACACACCTATAATTCAGGGGATGTGGGAAGGCAGGGGTTCACTGCCCCCCTCCAATTTTAGAGCCAGTCTTAGAGTACTTGCCATGGATTCTGTGGTAGGCCAAATAATGATCCCCCCCAAATATGTCCACATCTAACCCCCAGAAGCTGTGAATGTTATCTTAAATGGCAAAATACTTTGCAGATGTGGTTAAGGATCTTGAAATGAAGGGATTATCCTGGATTATTTGGATGGGCCCAATATAATCACAATGGTTCTTATAAGAGGGATACAGGAGGAGTCAGTTAGAGGAGAAGGCAATGTGATCACAAAGCAGAGATTGGAGTAATGTGCTTTGAAGATAGAGGAGGAGTCCACAAGCCAAGGAATCCAGGTGACCACTAGAAACTGAGTGCAAAGAAATGGGTTTCCCCTCTGAGCCTTCAGAAGGAACCAGTCCTGCAGACACTCCCACTTTAGACCAGTGAAACTGATTTTCTGACCTTCAGAACTGTAAGAAAATTAATTTCTGTTGTTTTAAGCCACTAACTTTGTGGTACTTTGTTACAGCAACCACAGGACACTAATACAGGCTCCTTCCCTAATCGTTGTGGCCACCTCTCTGGACTTGAGCTACTCATATCTCCTCCTGGTGGGGAGGGGTCTTCAGGCACAAAGAGGGAAAAACATGTCTGTTTCCTTCATCATCACATTCTCTATCCCCTCAGCAAATTCACAGTGCTCACCAAAGGGTCCCACCCTCCTGACCTTCTGCCTTTCTGACACCTCTCTTCTCCCCTCTTCCTAGTCATTCTTCTGGATTCCAAAGCGTCCCAGGCTGAGCTAGGCTGGACTGCACTGCCAAGTAATGGGGTAAGTGTAATCCTTCCCTCCCTGTCCTGGGGATTCTCAGGTGGCCCAGGACTCCATCCCTTTAGCTCCCCATGGTTACAGTAGGTCTAAATGCTCCTCAGAGCATGTTTTCTGGCTTCAAGCCAGAGTGGCCTATTAGGTAACCTTCAGTCTTCCCTCAGACAGCAAAAAAAAAAAAAAAAAAAAAAGGTGGTCGAGGAGTTAACTGGCTGACTAGGAACAGAAATGTGGCATCTGGATGGAGCCAATACTGGACAGTGCCTTGCATTAAGTAGATCCTTCAAGTAGTGTTGTTGATTGATTTGATTGATGGATTGACAGAACAAGCAAGGTTTGGAATCCTAAAAGAGGCTTGAAAACTTCAGATGGGGGTGGGGAGATGTGGCAGTATGACAGCATCTTGGTGTCATGGAAAGGGTACTAGGTGAAGAGCCAGGAGACTCCAGGCCCTATTCCTCGGCTTGCTACTAGCTCGGTGTGCATACCTAGTCAAGTCACTCTCCCTCCGGAGCCTAAAATTAAGGATTGGTCTCAATTATTTCCAACGTTTCTTCCAGCTCTGCATCTTATAATATGTTAGAGGTGTGTATGGGGCAGAGAGAGGAGAATGCCAAGTGATTGGAAGGTGTTTTCAACCTGAGTGACAGGTAGGGCTCGGCCTCCTGGGGGCGCCTTGGCTCAGAGCTTCACATATCTTTGTTCTCCTCCCCAGTGGGAGGAGATCAGCGGCTTGGACGAACACGACCGTCCCATCCGCACATACCAGGTGTGCAACGTGCTGGAGCCCAACCAGAACAACTGGTTGCAGACTGGCTGGATCAGCCGCGGCCGCGGGCAGCGCATATTCGTGGAGCTGCAGTTCACACTGCGTGACTGCAGCAGCATCCCCGGAGCCGCGGGTACCTGCAAGGAGACTTTCAATGTCTACTACCTGGAAACCGAGACCGACCTGAGCCGCGGGCGCCCTCGCCCAGGTGGCAGCCGGCCCCGCAAGATCGACACGATCGCAGCGGACGAGAGCTTCACTCAGGGCGACCTGGGCGAGCGCAAGATGAAGCTGAACACAGAGGTGCGTGAGATCGGTCCGCTCGGCAGGCGAGGTTTCCACCTGGCTTTTCAGGACGTGGGCGCATGCGTGGCGCTGGTCTCTGTGCGCGTCTACTACAAGCAGTGTCGCGCTACGGTGCGGGGCCTGGCAGCCTTCCCAGCCACCGCGGCAGAGAGCGCCTTCTCCACGCTGGTGGAGGTGACCGGAACGTGCGTGGCGCACTCAGAAGGGGAGCCTGGCAGTCCCCCGCGCATGCACTGTGGCGCGGATGGAGAATGGTTGGTTCCCGTGGGTCGCTGCAGCTGCAGCGCCGGATTCCAGGAACGTGGTGACATCTGTGAAGGTATCCAGCGGACTGGGAGATGTAGTGTGGGAGTGCAGTACACAGGTGGCATTTGGGAGAGCATGTGCCCTAGATGAAAGAGCCAGGAGGGGGAGTGGAGAAGCTGTGGGCTGTGAAGCCTCGAGTCCTGACATTTTGTGGCTCTTCCAGTGCGTCCAGCACGGCCCAGTGAATGAAGTTATTAGGAAGTGAATTTGAGTTCCTATAAAGGGACATGAAGGGCCTGTATTTCAGGTATTATGATAAGCACCGCACACAGGCTTTCCTTTTCCACGTCAATAAAGTAAGTCATCATTACCCATGTTTCGCAGATGAGGAAAGAGGCTCAGAGAGATTAACACCTCACTCGCAAAGTCAGGAAATGCAGAACTAGGATTTGAATCCAGATTGCCCAACTCTTAAATTCTTTCTACGCCACGTTGCCTTCCCTATGCATAAGGAAGAGCACGATCGCAGCCCAACACTACTGCTATAGGCTAGTGGGACTGGTAACGTTTTAGGGAGAGAGCTTCCTGTCACTGACAATACGCAAGTCAGAGGCTGACAAGGGAATCCTTGAGTTCAAAAAAGACAGATTGGGAGGTTGCACTAGATAACTACTAACATCCACCCAGCTCTCTAAATTAGAGTTGTGCCCCCGTGAGTGAGACCCTCCATGTTGAGTTCTCAGGTCTGTGGGAGCACCAGGACAGACTTCTTTTCTCCCCTAACTGTGGCTCTGAAGACTGACGGTGAGGATGGGGTATGGATGTGTGCGCTTAATGGAGAAAGACCAAGTGATGCTTTTTCTAAGCCAGGTCATTTTCTGAGTGCTAGGGCAACAGAAATGAATCAGGCATAGTCTCATATCTTGAGAAACTCACAGTCTAGAGGGAAAGGTGTAAAAAATTTTAAATCACAATAGGGTGATGATATATGACATAACAGTATTAATACAGTGGTGAAAGACAGAGGAGGAAGTGGCTACACTTGCTGTCATTCCTTTGTTCAATTATCCATTCAGTATGAATTGAGAACATACCATCTGCATTTATGGAGGGTTTATTACTATTTAGATGAATGTTGCCATCTCTTCCCTAGGGGAACTGGTGGTTTAATAAGGCACTTGGAGGCAGGAATCTTCCTGAGCTCTCCAGGGAGGGTTAGGATCCACCTCTGTGCTGCAATCTCTATTTCTGCAGTTACCCTATGGTATGCTGTGACCTACTTCTGTGTGTTTCCACCCCTGGAAGAGAAATTTCTTGAGCTCAGGCAATGGGTCGTATTAGTCTCAGTAGCCCTGGTGTGCATAATAGGATATGGTGTATGGTAGGTGCCCAATGGAAATGTCTTCCAGTCAGTTGAGAGCATTCTGAGTTAAGAGACTGTGTGCAGCAGCATGGAGGCAGGAGACAATGTAGCATGGTTGGGGCTGGGCAAATTATCGTGGCTGGAGCAGAGGGCATTTGGGATATGAAGGATGATGGGGCTGGAGAGGAGCAGGGACAAGTCATAAACGGCTTGGAATATGGGGATAAAGAGCTCAGACTTTATGCTTTGGACCAATGGGGAGGACCTGAAGCAGGGATCTGATATGTTCAGATTTGTATTATCAAAAGATGACTTGAGCTACAATTACAAAGAAAGGACTGGAGAAGGAAGGATTAGGGGCCAGCAGGTGAGGAAGGTAGTATAATAGTCCAGGAGAAAGGCCACAAGGTCTGAACTAAGGCAGTTGCAGAGATCATGGAGGTCATGAGGCGCCTACACAGACTTGGTGACCATGTAACACAGGAGGAGAAAGGAATCCTTTTTGACTTGTATGCTTCTGAAGGATTTAATGGACAGAGGGTCATCTCCTGGGGTAGAGAACACAAGACATGGATGGACGTAACAAATTCATGGTGTATTCAGATGGAGGTAGCTGGAAAGTGGGTCTGGAGCTCAGCAACAGAGACAGATATTTTCTTGAAGCTGTGGCTGTGGCCAGGGTGGATCGAGGAGAATGTGTGAGGTAAGAAGCACAAGGGCCAATAATAAAATCTCATAGAACAGCAGTGTTCAGAGAAAGTGGAAGAATCAGAACCCATGAGAAAAGACTGTGAGGGAGCGGCCAGAGGCTAGCGGAGACCCAGGAAAGTGTGATTTCGTGGCAGCCAAGGAAGATGGAGGTGTCTAGGAGGGAATGGCCTACAGTGTTAGTGAGCAGCCAGAGAAGGCAAACATTGGAAAATGTCTGCTTGGTGGCCCTGGTGAGAGCATTTTTGTTGAGTGATGGAGACCAGGCTGCAGTAGGTTGAGGGAGGAAGGAAGCTGAGGAGCTAGAGACAGGGGATGTAAATAACTGTCTGGAAGGCTAGATTTGAAAGGGGAAGGGAGGGGGTGTTGTGGGTGTTGTCTTGAGGAGGACATTGGTTGGAGAGCAGACTTTTACTGTAGAGGGGAACCTTGTTTCATACTGAGGGAAGGAGCTAGTGGGGTACCAACTTGAGGGTTTGGGGCACAATCTACCCCAGAGGAAGTATTTTATTACCGAGTGGGTTGGAATTGCTGGTGCACATTGCTAATAAAAAGCAGGCCATATTTTAATCAGTTTTATTGTTTTAAAATACTCTATAGACAGTACTGTTATTGCTGGCACCCTAAACGGACCTCTTTTACTGCTCCATTCCTTGTTCTGTTACTGAGAAAAGCCAGTAGAGAATCAGGAGGCAAGATGACTGATGGAATGTAGTCTGGGAGTATGTGATGGAAGAGGGGCTGGCTGGCCTTCAACAGAAGGTGGCTCATCCCCTCCTCTAGGTCTAGAAGGAAGGAAGGAGAGGAAAGATGGGTGTGGATGGAGGTATTTGTGGGTTTGAAGGCCAGACATTGAGGGAATTACCAGCGGATGGCCTCTTTTCTCCCTGTGAGGTAGGAGGAGGGCATTGTACCCATGGACACTAGGATCCTGGTCTGTTTTATTTACTGCTGAATCTCCAGAGCCTAGAATAGCACCTGGCTCATAGTAAATGTTAAAACATCATTGAATGAATGAATGAGGAGCTGAAGGAGGAAGTTTGGATACACTCTGGGCAATTGCAATCTCACACACACACATACACACACACACACACACACACACACACACACACACACACACACACACTCAGGAACCCAATCCCACTTCTTTGTGGAATTTAGGCTAATACCAGACAAAGGCACTTGTACTGGTATCAGTTCTGCCTTGGGGAGTAAGGAGCTGGAGAGAATGCCAGGGAAAGCTTCACAAGGGAGGTATCAGCTTCACAAGGGAGGTATCACAAGGGAGGTAAAAGAAGCACAGGCATTTTCCAGGGGAGAGGGGGTGTAGGACACTATAGGACAAGACTCAAAAGTGTAAAAGGATGGGTTCAGTGTGGCATGGGTGAAGTAGTTGGCACTGGGGAGCTATTGGAGGGTTTAAAGGAAGAAAGGGAAATTGTCAGGGTTGGTATTTAGAAAGTGAAGGTCTTCCAAGTGCCCTCTGCTGCGAAGTACAGCTAAGTCCACTCTAAAGGGAGATGGATGTACAGGGGCTAGAGCAAGGATGTACTCTCCCCTTCTGACTTCTCTCTTTAGCAGCCCTGACTCTTGTTCCCCATCTCCCAGCCACTAGAGGAATCATTGAAAGACTTGGGGTTTCCCTTGAGAGAAAAAATCAGAGCGTATGACCTGTATCTTCAAATCTCTGTAGGACTGCCTTGGAGCAGAGGAACCCAGGCAGATGTGCTAAGGCACCGCAGGGCACATTAGACCCTGAGATGGGATGGCATGAGGGGGTCACAGACAGGGAGGCTGACCTGGGCTCAGCATAAGGAAGCACATTGTCACCGCCAGTGCTGTTCAGCAGAGGCAGCCTCAGAATAAGGTGAGCTCCCGATTAAGAAGTATCTGAGCAAAGACTGTGCCTCCCACTAGGAAGTCTGCTGGAGTGCTGGGCCAGCCAAAGTTGAACTAGATGACCTCTGAAAGCCTGACTCTGACCTTGAGGAAGAGAGGGAGGGGCCAGCAATCAGGAGTCTGCCCCTCAACACAAACCTCTTCTAAACAGAGCCTCTCCAAGTAGAGATGGCCCATGCTGACTCTGATGGGACCAGCCAGCTCTGGACCAGCAGCCACCCACAGACTCACAGAGAGGCGAGCCTCCTGTGTTCTGTCCCTTCTGCTGGGAAACTGCAAACAGATCGTCTCTCTTATTTAACAACTGAGGTGGGCAGGCCATGGGTATTACTTGCGTTTGACATGATCTCTTGAGGCCAGAAAGGCAAGAAAGTGGCTGAGCTAACACTGCCAGGCCTCCTGGGTCTCAGCCAGGGTTGCAGCTGCCCACCAGACCATGATGTTAGTAAGTCCATGTTTGTTCTGAAGGCAGAGACTTCCAAAGGTTCCTGGGCAAAGCTGTGTCTCCCAGGACTCGAGGCAAGATAGACCCTCCCAAGCCTGGGCCTTCCAGATAATGGAAACTCTTAGCTCCCTCTCTCTTCTCCCAGACAGGCCAAAAATTTTTCCCCAGGGTTAGTTTGCATCCCTTTGTTGTACCATGTCTTCCCTGGGGCTGGAGTGCAGCCAGCCTTCCATAACCAACTAAACCAGATTAACTGCCTCCCTTCCTGGCACAGCTGGTGAGAAATTTTTTTAAGTGGGTGTTCAGCGCTTTCCACTTCCGGCCTGTGATGGAGGAACGGTCATTACTGCCATTAGTGTGTGAATGTTGTCTGTGCTGTGCTAAGTGTTTTACATGTTTTATGTCGGTTAATCCTCCAACTTTTTTGAGGTGGTATTTTACACAAGGCTCAGAGAGGTCAACCGACTTGTCCAAGGCCACACAGCAAATAAGTGGTGTTGACTCCACAGCAAACAAAGTTGTTCAGATACAAAAGCTTGTGTTCCTGACAACTCCATGTGCTGCGTGAGGCAAGGGAAATGAGAGGAACAAAGTGAGGGAGGAGATGTCAAAACTAGAAACAGGGAACTTTCTCTGGCCCTCTCCACGGTCCTCTACCTGCTTGGCTCCAATTTCCAAAGGAAATTTTCAAATGAAATTTCCAAAGGGAACCAAAGATGTCAATTGCGGATTTACCATGCATTTTTCCCAGATGGTGGTGGTGAGAAGATGAGTGCTGACAACAATGTGTGTGTGTGTGTGTGTGTGTGTGTGTGTGTGTGTGTGTGTGTGTGTGTGTGTGTAACTGGGAGTATGTGTATGTCTGGCCCTGAGTAACTGTGGAGTACCTCTCAAAGGTACCACTCTGGGAATTCCACCATTGACTAGCTGTGGGGCATTTGGTAAGTCATTTAACCTCTCTGAGCCTTAGTTTCGTCCTTTTAAAAATGAGGATAAAGTACATACAGCACCGGTTGTTGTAAGGACTAAATGAATACTCAAAGTGAAGTACTGCGCTGTTGTGGCACGCATTACCTGCTTACTGAGGGTTCAGTCATATTGGCTTGTTCCCTCAGGAGCTGCCTCCCCATGGGGCCGGGCTGGAGTAGCTGACACCCCTCTCCCATCACCATTCAAGGAGATAAACCATGGGGCAGGCAGGAAAGTGGGCGAGAGGGGAGCCGTGGGGGAGACCGCTCCTTCTGAGGCGGCTCTTCCCCGCAGCCTGTCCCCCAGGCTTTTACAAGGTGTCCTCGCGGCGTCCCCTCTGCTCGCCGTGCCCAGAGCACAGCCGGGCCCTGGAAAATGCCTCCACGTTCTGCGTGTGCCAGGACAGCTACGCTCGCTCGCCCACGGACCCGCCCTCGGCTTCCTGCACCAGTGAGTTCCCTTCCTGAATGCATTCCGGAGGGTTGGGGCTACGGGGCAATAAAGGCGTGACCGAGATTAGGGGAAAGCAGGGGTTCCACTGGGGAGTGGACAGACAGCAACCTACACGGCGGGGTGGAGGGAGGGGAGCCTGGGGGCCGGCTGGGGGCCTTGGGTTGGAAGGACCAGGCCCACAGAGTCCAGACGGAAGGGTAAGGTTAGGCTTCTCGGTGGAGCACCGAGTGGACCGCCCCCACTCGCGCCCGCCCTCACCTCACCCTACTGTCCAGCCAGGACCGCCGCCCCTCACGCTCGGTCCTCGGTCCTGTAGCCCCATCCGCGTCGCGTTCGGACCGCCGTCCACCCCATCACTGACCGAGCTCCACTCGCGTATCCCGCCCCCTCACTGAACCCCCCCACCCTCCGTTTAGTCCTCCCCGCGGCCCCGCCCGCTGACCGGCCCGCCCCCTGTGTCGCCCCAGGGCCGCCGTCGGCGCCGCGGGACCTGCAGTACAGCCTGAGCCGCTCGCCGCTGGCGCTGCGGCTGCGCTGGCTGCCGCCGGCCGACTCGGGCGGCCGCTCGGACGTCACGTACTCGCTGCTGTGCCTGCGCTGTGGCCGCGAGAGCCCGGCGGGCGCGTGCGAGCCGTGCGGGCCGCGCGTGGCCTTCGTGCCGCGCCAGGCAGGGCTGCGCGAGCGCGCCGCCACGCTGCTCCACCTGCGGCCCGGGGCGCGCTACACCGTGCGCGTGGCGGCGCTCAACGGCGTCTCAGGCCCCGCTGCCGCCGCGGGAGCCACCTATGCGCAGGTCACCGTCTCCACCGGGCCCGGGGGTAAGGCCGCCCCGCGCGCCCACCCTCTCCGCGCCCCGAGAGACCCCCGCCTCCTTGCAACCGCGTGCTCTTCCGAGGCCGCCTCCGTGTCCCATAGGGGGCCCCCGCACACCCCGCAGCCACCCCCTAATAAATCACATTCGGTGGTTCGAAACAAGCTCCCAGCCTCTCTCCCGGAGACGAAGTGACCACGAAAACCTCTGACCTCGGTGACTCCCACCGACGGTCAGCCCCCTCAAGGAAGGCCAGGTGACTCGGTGCCGCTGGGCCGAGGAGGTTATGAGCTGTTAGGTGAGTCTGAGGAAGCCAGTGGGTGCGCAGAAAGCCTTGCCCACACCAAACTCTGCAGGTCCCTCTGATTTCCTAGGGGAAAAGGTGTAAAGTCCCAATCTTTTGCCCTTCTTTTTCCAAAAATTCAGTAGGAAGCAAAATCATACTTCCTTTTTTGTCTCAAAGAGGGTTCCTGCCGTGTGTCCTCTGCATCATTCCCTGGGCCTCTGCGAGGGTTTTGCTGCATCCCTCGCCCTCTTTCCTGGTCCTAGAAAAGAGCAAGGAAGCACGTAGGGTCAGATGACGGGACGATGGAACTCAGTGGTCAGCACATAACAGTCACACTTCTGAGTCTGGAATGGAGATGAGTAAATGAAGACCTACAAACCCATTTACACTATACCTTCCTCATCCTTGAAATTTACTTTTGATTTGTCTCTCACTCAGCTGGGATACACCTTCAAGTAATCCTTTAAGTATACTTTGCAAGAAAGATAAGTGAATGATAAGGCTCTGAGTCTTTTCTTATCTGAGAAGATAGAATTGGTTTGTGTCTCTACTTGCCCGTATTCTGGCAGTTGTATTGCAGAGAAGCCTGGGGCCATAGTAATTTTCATTCTTTTGTAAGTAACTTCAGTATATATAAATACACACATGGATGTTTGTATAATTCTTTTACCTACTGGTGAAAGTAAACTTAGCCAATATTTGATCTCTTTTCACTGAGTTTGGCTGGAACACAGTAAAACTTTTGATCTTTACACCTTTTTTTGTTCCTGGAAATTTTTTTCAGTTGTTGCATTGACTAGAACTTCTGATAACTCCGGTATCTCTATTAAGAATCTCTCTAAGCCTTAGGTTGTACAGCTACTTTCTGATTCTCATGTCTTGTCACTTTATCATTTTTAGCTCTTAATCCAGTGCCTCTGCCTTTTGGGAGAGATATCCCAATTTGTCTCTTTTTCTGGAATAACAATTTTTTTCTGTTTTTTACTATCTCTATTATCTGATTTAACATTTGCTATTGCATTTACATTAAAAAAATCAATATAGAAAAAGAAAAAAATGCCACCCATAATCCTATTGCCCAGCCATATACAACTATTAATATCTTGGGATATATCCTTCCACATTTTTTTCTGTCTCTATATCCATACCTAGAACTATAAAATCCCTTTCATATATGTAATACAAAATTTTACCTGGTATTTAATGTTAACAATCCTTTTTGATATTAGACAGATTTAAAAATCATGTTAAGGAAATACTCTTGTTTCCATTTATTAATAAAATACTAAGCTTCTGATTGAATGCTGCTCTATGTTTGGTGCTGGGCAATATGATTTCCTACATTAGTCCATTTAAATGGAATGATAACCATCTTTCAAATGATGGAACTGAGGTTCAAGAGGCCAAGGAAATAGTACAAAGTCACCCAGTAAGTAGTTAGACCCATCTTTGAACTCAGGTTTGTCTACCACCAAAGCTATATGCTTTTAGCCCCTGGGCCATATAATGCTTTCAGTTTTTTTGAAGTTTCTTTAAAAATCAGGAATGGAAGTTAATTTTGTAAAATGCCTCTTAAGCATCTTACAAGATGACCACGTTTTTTCTCTTTGACCTATCAATATAATTCTGTTAACGGATTTTTCAGTGTGAACTCGTTTTTGCATTCCTAGATTATACTGTACTGGATATGGGTGTTTTATTGTTTTAATATTTTGCTGAATTACTTTGCTTATATTTTAATATTTTTTCCATTTCCACTTATAAGATCAGCTTTTTTTTTAATTGTGTTCTTTGTCAAGTTTTAGTGTTGATAATGGTGGCTTTGGAAAAGGCATCAGGAAGAATCTTTTCTTTCTCTCTGCTCTGTAACATTTTATTTATTTATTTATTTATTTTTAATTTAATTTAATTTTTTAAATAATTTATTTTGGTATCATTAATCTACAATTACATGTGCAATATTATGGTTATTAAACTACCCCCTTCATCAGGTTCCCCCCCCCACCAACTCCACTACAGTCACTGTCCATCAGCGTAGTGAGATGCTATAGAATCACTACTTGTCTTCTCTGAGTTGTACAGCCCTCCCCGTGCCCCCCCAACATTACATCTGCTAATCGTAATGCCCCTTTTTCCCTCTTATCCCTCCCTTCCCACCCATTTTCCCCAGTCCCTTTCCTTTGGTAACTATTAGTCCGTTCTTGGGTTCTGTGAGTCTGCTGCTGTTTTGTTCCTTCAGTATTTTTTCTTTGTTCTTATACTCCACATATGAGTGAAATCATTTGATACTTGTCTTTTTCGGCTTGGCTTATTTCACTGAGCATAATAATACCCTCTAGCTCCATCCATGTTGTTGCAAATGGTAGGATTTGTTTTCTTCTTATGGCTGAATAATATTCCATTGTATATATGTACCACATCTTTATCCATTCATCTTCTAATGGACACTTAGGTTGCTTCCATTTCTTGGCTATTGTAAATAGTGCTGCGATAAACATAGGGGTGCATCTGTCTTTTTCAAATTGGGCTGCTGCATTCTTAGGGTGAATTCCTAGGAGTGGGATTCCTGTGTCAAATGGTATTTCTATTTTGAGTTTTTTGAGGAATCTCCATACTGCTTTCCACAATGGTTGAACTAATTTGCATTCCCACCAGCAGTGTAGGAGGGTTCCCTTTTCTCCACATCCTTGCTGCTCTGGAACATTTTAAATAGCATAATTATCTTTCTTTGAAGACATACAAAACAGCCTGGAAAACTTCTGGGCCCTGTATCATCTTTGGGGACAAGTTTGATAATATTCTCAATCTTTTCTGTAACTTGTTCTTGAATCAGTTTTGTTCATTTGTGCTTTTGTAGAAAATCTTTCAATGATCTTTTTCTAATTTATTAACCCAGGAATGTGTATTTTAAAACTTCCCTCGGTATCTGGAATTAACTCTACTTTCTATTTCTTCATGTTGTGTGCTTGTGATTTCTTTTTTCTTATCATTACCAGAAGTTTACTTTATTGTTTATTTATGACAAATACTTATTTTAAGTTTACTTATAACAGAGAATCAACTCTTTAATTGATTAATTCCACTGTCCTTTACTTTTGTCACTAATTTCATGATTTTATCTTTATTAATGCCATTCCCCTGCTTTCCTAACAGTCTTTTTCTAGATGAATTCAGTGCTTAGTTTTTGTTTTAAAATTTAAGCCTATGAATTTTCCTCTGAGTATAGCTTTGGTCACATCCAGTATGTTTTTATGCATAATATATCACTAATATTGTCAGCTTTTTTTTGAGATATAATTCACATACCATAAGATTGTTATTTGTTCCTTTAAATATTTTAAGTTTCTATTATTTTAAATATTGAGGTACATACAATAAAATGTACAAATCTTAATGTACAATTTGATGAATTTTGACATGTGTATATACTCATGTAACCATCACCCAGATCAAGATATCAAAGATTCTCACTACTTTTTTTCCCATTCACCTATTTCACCCATCCTTAATCCCCTGTGGTAATCACCAATCTGTTCTTTGTGTTTATGAGTCTATTTAAGTTTTATTTGTTCATTTGTTTTTTTTAAATTACACACATGAGCAAAATCATACAATATTTGTCTTTCCCTGTCTGACTTATTTCACTTACCATAGTACCCTGTAGATCTATCCATGTTGTTGCAATGGCAAGATTTCATTCTCTCTAATAGCTGAGTAATTTTCCAATGTATATATGTACCACATCTTTTTTATCCGTTTATCTATTAATGGACATTTACGTTGTTTCCATATTTTGGCTGTTGTAAATAATGCTGTGATAAACAGAGGTACATATATCTTTTTGTATTAGTGATTTTGTTGTCTTCAGGTAAATTCCCAGAAATGGAATTGCTGGATCATATGGTATTACTATTTTTAGTTTTTCTTTGAGAAACCTCCATACTGCTTTCCAGTAGTGGCTGTACCAATTTGCAATCACACCAGTGGTGTATGAGAGTTCCCTTTTCTCCACATCCTCACCAACACTTGTTATTTCTTGTTTTGTTGATAGTAGCTGTTCTGTCTGGTGTGAGGTAACGACCTAAGTAACCACAATATCTCACTGTGGTTTTGGTTTGCATTTCCCTGATGATTAGTGATGTGGAGCATCTTTTCTTGGGTCTGTTGGCTACCTGTATGTCTTCTTTGGAAAAATGTCTCTTCAGGTTCTCTGCCCATTTTTTGACTGTTTGTTTTTTGGTGTTGAGTTATATGATTTCATCATGTATTTTAGATATTAGCCCCTCCTCAGATATATCATTTGCACATATATTCTCCCATACAGTAGGTTACCTTTTATTTTGTGGATGGTTTCCTTTGCTCTGCAGAAACTCTGGTTTGATGTAGTCCCACTTGTTTATTTTTGCTTTTGTTTCTCTTGCCAGGGGGAGACATATCCAGAAAAAAGTTACTAATGCTGATGTTTAATAGGACTTAGATATTTTTTAACAGGGAGTTTGAGCCCTTTGACCCCCTTAACCCATTTTGTCTACTCTCCAGTCCTGCCTCTAGTAACCACCTGTGCCTTTCACTTTCTTGAGTACTATCCTTTGAAGCTCAGAATTTTAAATTTTGATTAAATCCAGGTTATCTATTTTTCCTTTGGTTTCTTGTGCTTTTGGTTTCATGTTTAAGAAACCATTGCCTAATTCAAGGTCATGAAGATTTATACCTATGTTCTCATCTAGTATGGTAGTTTTGACTAAAATTATCTTAGAGATGGGTTTTAATTTATGGATGACTTGCTTTATTATATCTTTTTGTTTCTGATTTTACTGCTCCATGGCTAAAGAAAGAGGTCTGTACAATTTTTACTTTTTAAAGTAACTATTGAGGTTTTGTTTCTGGTTTAAGATATGGTAAATATTTAACTATCCCATGGCTACTTTAAAGAAATGTGTATTATTTTTGTACTGTAGTTCTCCTTCCCCCATATATATTTATTTCTTCTATATCCTTCTTATTGTCTACTTGATGTTCCAAAGATGGAGAGGTTCTATACTGCTTGTAATTTTATTAAAGTTCTTTATATTTGCAATGAATGTTCACTTCACTGCTTCGATTTTGCTGATGCACTTTTAGTTTCTCCACAAGCCATTCTCACCTTCTCCGCTTTTATCTCATTTCTTTTTCTTCTTGCCTGTCCTCTCTTCATGGCCTTCTGCTTCTGTTTTGTAGAGGCTGTTTTCTTTGATCTTCTGGAATATGCCAGGCTCCTTACTTGTCCCTCTGACTGTTATACTAAATCACTTAAAGATCTGCTTCTCCTGAGTCTTCAGAGTAATATTCCTGCTCGCTTATTCTGAAATATTTCCTCATATGCCCAATTTCTTGGTGTTTTCTATTTACTTGTTCTAACATGGGAATAGCTGGTGTTTGCCAGAAAACCTAAGATGTGTGAATTGTCTGTTGGGCTGGTTTGTGAGGCTTTCGGCCACGTGTAACAATAAATCTCAATCCAAAAGACATTTCACTAAAATGGTTTCTTAGCTTATTAAAGAAGAGTAGAGTTCAAGCTTGGTAAATTTGGTAGCTCTACAGTGTCCTCAAGGACCCACATTCTTTCTGTGTCTCCACTCTGGCATCCTCATCATATAGGCTGGCTTCCTTATAGTGGCAAGTTGGATGCAGCAGCTCCAGACATTGCACGCTTACTATCCAGAGCAGGAAAGAACTGTTTTGCTCTTTGTAGGTATCTTTTTGAGAGCAAGAAGCCGTTCTCAGAATCCCTCCTCTCATTAGCTGATTTCTTCTTTTGTTGGCCAGAACCACATTATAAACCCAACCCTAAAGCAGTCATTGGCAAAGTGAATGAGAGCGCACAGATGGCTTAGAACAGTCAGAATCAACCTGAGGCATTTGGAGGGAGACAGTAGACCCTGAATCAAAAATTGGACTCAGCCAGCAGGAAAGGGGGACATCGCTGTCACATAGGTTTCCAGTAGTGTTTCTGTCCTCTTGGCCCCTCTCGGCTGCTGGCTGAATCTCATCACAAATCTACAGTGGAAGAGCGGGTGCTTGGGCTCATTTTTTAGCACCATTCTCAGGATTTATCAGACTTTCATCTAATATATCTCCGTAGGACTGAAATGGAACTTCTCCTACCGCTCTATATTCTGGCCATCTGATGCTTTCAACATAGTTCAAAAAAATGACATTTCTAACCCCTTCCTATGTCTGCCCTCTGTCTGTATCTACAATGGACTGTGTCACCTCCTAAGATGCTTATTACTGCTGTCCTGCTGTGCCCATGTCTTCTCTGGGAGCTGCCATCTCCAAGTGGATTTAGGCTGAGGGCACCCCCGGGGGATGGGAAGAAAGCTTTTCCTCCAAAGCAGCTGTACAGGAGAATGATGCCTGTGCATTGTCCAGTTGACAAAGACCTTGCTTTTTTTAAGGGCCAGACGGTGGGAGGGAGGAAAAAACCCTTTTCAAGTTATTTTTAGCATGGGAAGCAATGTCACTCTGTGGGCAGCATAGCCCGGGGGTCACTACAATTGCACTTTTCGATCTAGTCCCACTGACTTTATCATAGGTGGAAATATGCCTCTCTACTCCCCTTCCATTCTGACAGTTTTCATGACTAGTTTGTAGTGATGCTCTGGGTTTTCAGCTCTTGCTGTATCTTTCTATGTTAATCAGAATGTGGGAGAGCCTGGGGGGTGGGGGACGCTAGGTGGTTACCATTTAAAACTGGAAGCCATGTTCACACAGTTTCAAAGAATGAACTACATATTCCCTTTCTTCACTTCCTTGGCCCATCACCACCTGATGCTTACGTCCCCTCAATCCCGGAAGTCCCCAGGAACCACCACACTGGTAAAGCCAGAGGGCACTTTGAATCGTCACCTTGCCCTGCCTCTTCTTAGCATATGGCACTGCCAACCCCCGGCTCCTTTGGTTGGTGAACTCGCATTGAACGCTTGCTCTGTGTCAGGTCTTGTGCTAAGCTCTTCATGTATATCACTTCCTAAAATTCTCACAGCAAGCCTAATGGGGTCATTATTGTTTCCCTGAGGAAACTGAGGCTCTTGCTCATGGAACAATAGCTTACAACCTGGAAGAATCAGGAGGGAACCTTCTTAAATGTGCCCTTCCCTGGGCTTCTGTGATGTCATTTGTTCCTAATTTTCCTCCTACTTCTCTGGTTCCTCCTTTTCAAGCTCCTCTTCCTTTTTCTGCCTCTTAAATGTCGTATTTCTCCCTTTCTGTGCATTCTCCTGGGCAGTTTCATCCAGTCACCTTCCCATGGCTCTTGGATCTCCAACTCCCTCCCAGACACCTTTTGTGAACCCTGGAACCACATATCTGGCTTCCTTTCTACCATCTCTTGGAAACCCCTCTGTTCAACACACCTAAAATGAGGCCATGATCTTTCCTACCAGTAACCTAGTGGTCTCCCCCTTAGCTCAGGCATTATTACCTTTTTTTTTTTTGGCTTTGCTGCTTGTTCATCTGACATAATGTAGATCAGCAGTCTTCACACTGGAATCACTGAGAAGCTTTAAAAAAAGATAGTAGTGCCTGAGTCCTACCACACAGAGGTTATGATTTAATTGCTTTGGGTTGTGTGACCCAGGCAACAATATATTTTTATCATGGCAAAATGTATATAACATAAAATTTACCATCTTAACCATTTATAAGTGTACAATATAGTAGTGTTAACTACAGACTTTATTGTGCAAAAGATTTCTAGAACTTTTTCATCTTTCAAAACTCAAGCTCTACAACAATAAGAACTCTTCCCACCCCAACCCCCAGCCCTTGACAACTACCATTCTACTTTCTGTTTCAAAGAGTTTGATTACTTTAGAGACTTCAAATAAGTGGAATCATGCAGTACTTGTCTTTTTGGGGATGTTTGATAAAATTCAGCAGTGAAGCCATCTGGTCCAGGACTTTTGTTCTTGGGTACTTTTTTGATTACCAATTCAATTTCATTGCTGGTAACTGGTCTGTTTCGATTTTCTGTTTCTTCCTGGGTCAGTCTTGGAAGGTTGTATTTTTCTAGAAAGTTGTCCATTTCTTCTAGGTTATCGAGTTTGTTAGCATATAGATTTTCATAGTATTCTTTAATAATTCTTTGTATTTCTGTGATGTCCATTGTGATTTTTCCTTTCTCATTTCTGATTCTGTTTATGTGTGTAGATTCTCTTTTTTTCTTAATAATAAGTCTGGCTAAGGGTTTATCTATTTTGTTTATTTTCTCAAAGAACCAGCTCTTGGTTTCATTAATTTTTTCTATTGTTTTATTCTTCTCAATTTTATTTATTTCTTCTCTGATCTTTATTATGTTCCTCCTTCTGCTGACTTTGGGCTTCATTTGTTCTTCTTTTTCCAGTTTCAATATTTGTGACTTTAGACTATTCATTTGGGATTGTTCTTCCTTCTTTAAGTAGGCCTGGATTGCTATATACTTCCCTCTTAGAACTGCCTTCGCTGTGTCCCACAGAAGTTGGGGCATTGTGCTGTTGTTTTCATTTGTCTCCATATATTGCTTGATCTCTGTTTTAATTTGTCCACTGATCCATTGATTATTTAGGAGCATGTTGTTAAGCCTCCATGTGTTTGTGAGCCTTTTGTTTTCTTTGTACAATTTATTTCTAGTTTTATACCCTTGTGATCTGAGAAGTTGGTTGGTAGAATTTCAATCTTTTTGTATTTACTGAGGCTCTTTATGTGGCCTAGTATGTGGTCTATTCTGGAAAATGTTCCATGTGCACTTGAAAAGAATGTGTATCCTGCTTCTTTTGGGTGGAGAGTTCTGTAGATGTGTGTTAGGTCCACCTGTTCTAATGTGTTGTTCAGTGCCTCTGTCTCCTTACTTATTTTCTGTCTGGTTGATGTGTCCTTTGGAGTGAGTGGAGTGTTGAAGTCTCCTAGAATGAATGCATTACATTCTATTTCCTCCTTTAATTCTGTTAGTATTTGTTTCACATATGTAGATGCTCCTGTGTTGAGTGCATAGATATTTATAATGGTTATATCCTCTTGTTGTATTGTCCCCTTTATCATTATGTAATGTTCTTCTTTGTCTCTTGTGACATGTTTGTTCTGAAGTCTATTTTGTCTGATACAAGTACTGCAACACCTGCTTTTTTTACCCTATTAGTTGCATGAAATATCTTTTTCCATCTCTTCACTTTTAGTCTGTGTGTGTCTTTGGGTTTGAAGTGAGTCTTCTGTAGGCAGCATATAGTTGGGTCTTGTTTTTTTATCCATTCAGTGACTCTCTATCTTTTGATTGGTGCATTCAGACCATTTACATTTAGGGTGATTATTGATAGGTATGTACTTATTGCCATTACAGGCTTTAGATTCATGATTACCAAAGGTTCAAGGGTAACTTCCTTACTATCTAAGAGTCTAACTTAACTCACTTAGTATGCTATTACAAACACAATCTAAAGGTTCTTTTTTTCCCTCTTTTTCTTCCTTCTCCATTCTTTATATATTAGGTATCATATTCTGTACTCTTTGTCTATCCCTTTTTATTACCTCTGGTGACAGCTATTTAACCTTAGGAACACTTCCATCTATAGCAGTCCCTCCAAAATACACTGTAGAGATGGTTTGTGGGAGTTAAGTTCTCTCAGTTTTTGCTTATCTGGAAATTGCTTAATCCCTCCTTCAAATTTAAATGATAATCTTGCTGGATACAGTATTCTTGGTTCAAGGCCCTTCTGTTTCATTGCATTAAATATATCATGCCACTCCCTTCTGGCCTGTAAGGTTTCTGTTGAAAAGTCTGATGATAGCTTGATGGGTTTTCCTTTCTTTGTGATCTTATTTCTCTCTCTGGCTGCTTTTAATAATCTGTCCTTATCCTTGATCTTTGCCGTTTTAATTATCATATGTCTTGGTGTTGTCCTCTTTGGGTCCCTTGTGTTGGCAGATCTGGCACCTCCATAGCCTGAGAGACTATCTCCTTCCCCAGACTGGGGAAGTTTTCAGCAATTACTTCCTCAAAGACATTTTCTCTCTCTTGTTCTCTTTCTTCTTCTTCTGGTACCCCTATAATATGAATATTGTTCTGTTTGGATTAGTCACAGTCCTCTCAGTATTCTTTCATTCTTAGAGATTCTTTTTTCTCTGTTCAGCTTCTTTGTATTCCTCTTCCCTAGTTTCTATTTCATTTATCGTCTCCTCCACCATATCTAATCTGCTTTTAATACCCTCCATTGTGTTCTTCAACGATTGGAACTCTGTCCTAAATTCGTTCCTGAGTTCTTGAATATTTCTCTGAACCTCCATTAGCATTTTAACGATTTTTATTTTGAAATCTCTTTCAGGAAGATTCGTGAGGTTGATTTCATTTGAATCTTTCTCAGGTATATTCATAATTTTGCTTTTAATCAGGTTCCTTTGATGTTTCATAATTTGTCTGTGGCGCCATCTAGTGCCCAGAAGCTCTACTCTCTGGAACTGCTCAGCCCCTGGAGCAGTGTGGGGGCCACAGGGGAATGGTGTTGGTGCTTGGGGGGAGGAAAGAGCTGTTTCCTGCTTCCCGGCTGCTATGCCTATCTCCACTGCCAGAACCGGTGGGCTGAACACACAAGTGTAAGCCTCTATCCCTTGTGTTTGTAGCTGCCTGCCATAGGCAGAGCTTCCCTCTGGCTGGGCTGATGCCAGGGCAGGGGTTGCCAGTTTGCAAGCCTGAGGCAGGTGCAGGGTAGCCAGGAGGAAGACACAGCAGGCTGCGTATCACGGTGAGGGGCCTTGGAGCTGCGTAGCCAGCCAGGGGGATGGAGCACCTGAAGATCGTTTAAGCTCCCAACCTGCTGGGCAGAGTGCACCCAGACAATTTTGTCTGCCTGCCCTTTCTCCTGAGCAGTAAGCTCTGTGCAATCCTGGCCCCTTTAGCAGCCCTCTTGCTTTTAGGAAGTCTCTCAGACTGCCCACCCAGATCAGCTGGATATGAATCCCTGTTTTCCATAAGCAGCTGGAATCTCCATCTCTCCAGGTATTCCTCCTGTCTTAGCTTTCCAACCCCACTAAATCACCAGAGTACCATGCAATGTGGGTTCATGCTCCCAAAGCATATCTCCAGGGCTAGGTGTTCAGCAGTCCCAGGCCTCCACCCCTTCCCCACTGTGTTTCTCTTACTCCCGCAGGTGAGCTGGGGTGAGGGAAGGGCTTGGGCCCCACCGGGTCACAGCTTTGGTACGTTACCCTATTCTGTGAGGTCTGCTTCTTTCTCCAGGTGTATGAAGTTTGGTGCAGGCTTCTTTCCTGTTGCTCTTTCAGGATTAGTTATGTTAAATTATATTTTTGTATTATATGTGGTTTTAGGAGGAGGTCTCTGTCTCACCTCTCATGCCGCCATCTTTAATCCCCTCATCATTCGTTAGTTCTAAAACTTTTTTTGTGTGTATGTGGAATCTTTGTTTTCTACACAAGATTATGTCATCTGTGAACAGAGATGATTTTACTTATTCCTTTCCAATCTGAATGCCTTTTATTTCTTTTTCTTACCTAATTGCTCTGGCTAGGATTTCTGGTACTATGTTGAATAGATATGGCAAGAGTGGACATACTTGCCTTGGTCCTGATTTTCAAGGGAAACCTTTCAGTTTTTTTCATCATTGAGTATGATGTTAGCTTTGGGCTTTTCATATATGGATTTTATTATGTTGAAGGAGTTTCTTTCTATTGCTAGTTTGCTGAGTATATTACCTCTTGACCAAACCACTAGAGTAGTTAAGTAGTTTGTCTTCCTCCCTCCTATGCTCTCTAATGTCTCCAAATCACAGAAAGCATAGAAAGAGCCTGGAGGATTAGAACCAGCCACCATGAGCTAAACTGGAGGGTAGGAAGTAGGCAAGTGTCAGGTTGGCGCTTTTCCCCCTAGGGGCCATGAAAGCTGCTGAGAGCTGTGGGGTGAGCCGGGTCTCCCTTTCCTCTAGACGCAACCCCTCAGGCCCCGCCCCTCAGGAACCTCTTGCCCCGCCCACAGCCATTTGGCCAAGCTCTGACTTCCACAGCCCCGCCCCAGTCCCTCCCACCCCCCCCATGCCCTGCCCTTCCAGCCCCCTGGCCCTGCCCCACCATTGGGTACGGATGGAGAACTCTGCATTGCTTACTTCCAGCGCCCTGGGAGGAGGATGAGATCCGCAGGGACCGAGTGGAACCCCAGAGTGTGTCCCTTTCATGGCGGGAACCCATCCCCGCTGGAGTGCCAGGGGCCAACCGCACGGAGTATGAGATCCGGTACTATGAGAAGGTGAGTCGGGGTCTGAGAGAGACCTGGGGTTGCATTCCTGGCTGTAGTCAGCCCCAGTGGCCTGCCTGCTTCCTTTTCTTCACAACGTTTTCCCATCAAACGTCCTTCATATTTTCTTTCTAAACACACCCACGAGCCACCTAAGAGGCTCCCAGGCTTGAGTTTCTTCTGGTCCCTCCACACCAAGGATG
Source organism: Smutsia gigantea (assembly GCA_032199065.1). Taxonomy (NCBI): domain Eukaryota; kingdom Metazoa; phylum Chordata; class Mammalia; order Pholidota; family Manidae; genus Smutsia; species Smutsia gigantea. The sequence goes on from JAVSCE010009568.1 coordinate 151,399, forward strand.
CCACCCCTCTTCCTCTGTACCCCAAGCCTCCGTTCACCATGTCCTGATCTCCAGTTTCACTGCTTCTGCCTAGCATGGACAGTTGGCAAAGAGCTTTCTCAGGGGGCTGATCCAAATTCTGTGTGGCTGGATCACATATATACAATTTGCAAACTGTTTTAAGAAAAGGAATGCAGAAATATATTGTTTCAAATTTTACAAAAATGTATGAGGGTGGGAGCACATTGGTAGGTCAGGTGGTGTGCTGGGGCTCTGTGGTGTTCTGGTAAATGTTTAACAACCAGCTCTCCAGAACAATGAACTGTATGAATTATTACTATACTTTTACTGATATAAAGGATGTGTAACATCTCTTATGCATAATAAAAAATATGCAGTGCTCTTAATTGTAAACTTCACGTTGCCAATTGATTCTCATAGGATGAATACTTTCGCTTTGCAGATTTTGGGGGTACAGTTGCAGTTGAACCATGATTTGATAAATGGAGTTACATCCCAATCCACTATCCCGTTTCCCCATAAATTTCTTTAAATCTGACATGAAGTCTCCTGTTAAAATGTTTCCCATCTCCGTGAAAATTTTATTCATTAAAAGTGAAACCTAGCTTTCAGCCTCAGCACTTCATGTATCAGAACTTCACTCACTTCTTAGTGACTCAGGACACTTGTTTGCTGAATCGGGTAATAGGTTTTGAATTCTAGAAGTCTACTGAGAGCTGTGAGTTGGTGGGGTGGAAAGGGGGGTGTTGAACAGAAAAGAGGAGAGAGTCCTGAGTCACTGCAGGGTGACCTAGAGGATGGGGTACCACTGACTGTGGTGGAGAGCCACTGAGTTGGGGGAGCAGGGTGGGGGTATGATGGTGAGCTTGGTTTTGCCCATGTAGCATTCAGAGAGCCCATAGGACATCAGATGGACTTGCAGATCTTTGGCTCATGGGAGAGACCTGCTGGAGAAAGAGGGAGAGGGGCTTTCAGCATAGAGCTGGTAGCTGAAGCCAGGGAACCAGAAGAGATGACCTAGGAGGGGGATGTGAGTGAGCAGAGCTGCCTGGACAGGGTTCCGAGGAGCCCTGAAGTGCAGGAGACATCAGTGAGCGACACTGGGAAGGAGCTAGGCATGCGATAGTTGCGGTTGTCACTGACCTGACGCTTGGGGATCAGCACGTAGACAAAGTCCCAAAGCTGAGCAAGGTGGAGGCTCCCAGGCCCTTAGGGGGTGTGAATTGGCTGGGAACTAAAACCCTTGAAAAGAGATGAAAGTCAAACAGGGGCTATATTTGAAAGGCTTCTCATGGAACCCAGTAACCAGGAGTATTGCGGGAGCCGCAGCGCTCCTGATCTCGACTTCTCTCTGCACAGCTCAGCCTCTGCGGGAGGGCTTGTTGCTCTTACTCAGTCCATCACAGCTGCTGAGGTTGGCGGCCTGGCACCCTCCCTGCTCCCCACCCCCCACCTGCCCCAGCTCATAGGTCCTGTGGCCATTGCCTCACAGTCTTTCAGTGAGTCATTCAGGTGCCCAGGGGAGTTCCTGATTGACCCAGCTTGGGCCAGAGTCTGGCCCAGTTCCTGAATACCACGACCAAGGACCTGAGGGCCATGGGTGTGCAGGGGCTCTAACAAAGGAGTTGTAGGCAGAGATGAAGTGGCAGCTGAATCTCCAATAGAGCCGTTATTAGGTATGTTGGGGACAGTGTGATGTGTAGAGCCCAAAGCATGGGCCCTGAAGGAATTGAGAAGATGTCCCCCTGACCCTCCCTTGATGTGACCCTCAGCATAAAAGGAGACAGAAATGCTGTTGTGAGCATTGAAGGAAGTTGGGCTTCTAAAGGGTCTTGCACAGCAGCTGGCAGTGAGCAAGCCCTCACTCTCCACTGGGGGCTTGGGCCAGCTTCCTGTGAGTCAGAGCCTTGCAGGGCATTATGGAATCAGATGACAAGGGGAAAGAGCAACTTTGTGAGCCGACAAGGGCTGGGCAGGTGTCAGGGCTCATTTTCTTGCTCTTCCCCTGAGGTGCCAGGCCCAGCTCACCCTCTGGACTGCCAGGCCCTCATGTCCATCATCCCTCCACCCCCGAGAAGGAGGACCTAGCACCTTCTCTAAAGTTTTTCTTACTTGGAGGTGGAGCTGTTCTCAGCCATGAGTACCCCAAAGTGGGCATGGGAACTTGTGGTGGAGAAAGGGGTCATGGATCCTCTGGGAGAAACCTGTGGACTCCCTGAGATGACTGGAGTCAGGTTCTTCCATGCAGCCCCTGCTCACTAAGGGTACTTCTCCCACCACCCTGCTCCTTTCCCAGGAGTGTGGGTCTGGGTCTCACTTCTCAGTCCCTCCCCAGGGTCAAAGCGAGCAGACCTATTCCACAGTGAAGACAGGGGCGCCCGCAGTCACCGTCACCAACCTGAAGCCTGCTACACGCTACGTCTTTCAGATCCGGGCCACTTTTCCAGGGCCCTCCTGGGACATCCAGAACTTCCATCCCAGCATTGAAGTGCAGACCCCGGGGGAGGGTAAGTGATGTGTGCCAGCGGAGAGGCACCTAGGCAGAGAAAGCCCAGCGTCGGACTGGGGCTGGGAGACAAATTGGGTGGGGGGCAGAGCTGGGGGTGTGTGCAATTAAGGGAGCCTGCAGAAGAGATTAATTACAGCCTAAATTCATTAATGAATTTGGAATCCACGAACTGGTGTCTGTTCAGCGACATGAATGGGATTGGGCGCCTGTCCATGGAGAGGCTCAAGCTTCTCCATGGTATTGCTAGCCCCTCCTCTTTTAATTTCCCTCCCCTGGTTCCTCTTCTCCCCACTCACCCTCAGATTCCTTTTAGTGACATGGAGCAGAGCAGTTTAGCTCTCTCTTTTGTTGTGTTGCCTGCTGCCAACCCAGCCCTCAAGATCTCACCTCTGTCTACCCTGAGCAGCTCATAAAAGCATTTTCCTGGATAAAGGCAGTTTCCCCTAAGAGGCATTCTGGCACCAGCTGTCAAGATGATAATTCTTTCCCACCTGCTACATGAGTCTAATCCAAGATAGGTAGGAAGAACTCTCAGCCCAAAGGGAAGTGGAGATAAAATGTTGAAGGAGTTTGAGTTCTGGGAAGAGAGATTGTATTTCTTGCTCGAATGCCCATGTGTGCCAGACCTCAGCCAGGTGCTGGCAAGAGGAGATTAGTGTTCTGTCCTGAGGGCCAGGGAACATGTGAGTGTGTGGAGATGGGCAGGAAAGGCATTTTAGGGTAGAGGAAGCCATCTAGACACAGGCTCATGGGTTGGGTGGAGTGAGTGTGGCAGAGGTAGGGCCTGTTAGCTGAAAAGGGCTGATGGTTTCCATTCATTTGGTGCTTCTCAGTTAGTAGACATTGCTCAGATCCCCGGCCTCCTTTGCGGTGGCTCTGGCCAAAGGGGAATGTGCCTTCCAATCTGCAGAGCACTTTTTCCAGTGAGCTGTGATTCCCCAATCGGGACCATAATGAAGGATCATGGTTCACCCTGTGTTACTTATCTATTGCTGCATAACAGACTACCCCAAAGCACAGCAACTGAAAACAGCAAAGATTCGTCATCTCACAGTGTTTGTAGGGCGGCCTACGGGTGTGTTAGCTAGGTCTGTCGGCTCAGGGCCTCTCCGCAGGCTGTGTCCTTTGGGGCTGTGCTCGCCTCAAGGCCTAGCTGGGGGAGACCTGCCTCCCTCTTGGGTTCTTGCTGGCTGTTTGCTGGAGGCACGCAGTTCCTTGCCTCCTGGGCTTCTCCCTTGGGCTATTCATAATTGAGCAACTCGATTCCTTCAGAGACCGTGAGTGAGAGAGGTGGTGCCCAAGACAGAAGCCCACTGCACGTTTCTTGTAGCCTCATCTTGGCAGTGACATCCCATCACTTTTACCATATTCTGTTCATTAGAAGCAAGTGATTATGTCTAGTCCACACTCAAGGGGAATTCCAGGAGGTGAGGGATCCAGGAGGGGCATCTCAGTGGCCACCTACCACAGCTGCCCTATCTCCATTTCCACTTCCACATGGACACATGAACTGTTTCTTTTTTTTTCTTTTATTAAATGTACACCACAGTGGTTCAACAGTCCTCTTTCCCTACCCCCTGCCCCCATCCACTGCCCTCCCCCTTGGTAGCCACTAGTCTATGAGTCTGATGCTGTTTTGTTCCTTCTGTTTTGCTTTGTTTTTATAATCCACAAATAAGTGAAATCATATGGTATCTGTCTTTCTCTGCCTGGCTTATTTCACTGAGCATAATACCATCTAGCTCCATCCATGTTGTTGCAAATAGCAGGATTTCTTTTCTTATTATGCTGAAGAGTATGCCATTGTGATATATGTACCACATCTTCTTTATTCATTCATTTACTGATGGACACTTAGGTTGCTTTCATATCTTGGCTATTGCAAACAGTGCAGTGATAAACATAGGGGTGTATGTGTCTTCTCGAATCAGGGATTTTGTTTTCTTCAGGTAAATTCCTAGGAGTGAAATTACCGGGTCAAGTGGTATTTCTGGTTTTGTTTTTTTGAGGAACCTCCATACTGCTTTCCACAGCGGTTGCACCAATTTACAGTCCCACCAACAGTGTGGGAGGGTTCCCATTTCTCCACACCCTTGTCAGCATTTGTTATTTCTTATCTTTTGGATAGTGGCTATTCTAACTGGTATGAGGTGATATTTCATTGTGGTTTTAATTTACATTCCCCTGATGATTAGCTGTGTGGAAAATCTTTTCATGTGCCTGTTGGCCATTTGTATTTCTTCTTTGGAGAAGTGTCTCTTCAGGTTCTCTGCCCATTTTTTGATCAGGTTATTTGTTTGGGTGCTGAGGTGTATGAGTTCTTTACATATTTTGGATCTTAACCCCTTAACAGATGAGTCATTTACAAATATATTCTCCCATACTGTGGGATGTCTTTTTGTTCTGCTGATGGTGTCTTTTGCTGTACAGAAGCTTTTTAGTTTGATGTAGTTCCACTTGTTCATTTTTTATTTTGTTTCCCTTGCCCAAGGAGATGTGTTTGGGAAAAAGTTGCTCATATCTATATTCAAGAGATTTTGCCTATGTTTTCTTCTAAGAGTTTTATGGTTTCATGACTGACATTCATGGACTGTTTCATTTCAGACAGGCCTGGGCAACTCCACCCTTCCTCTGCCCCAGCCAGGCTCTGGACCCTGTTCCTCACCTCTGTGAGCATAGGCTCTGAAATCTCCTCTACGACCTGGCCTTGCTGACTCTGCCTTCTTCTTCTGTCCCTCCTCACTTGCTCTGTGGCATCGCAATGATAGCCCCCGGCCTGACCGCCTCTCCCTGGCTCTCTGCGCCCGGCCCCACACCCGTCCCTGCCCAGCCACCCAGGCTCTCCCAGCAGCAGTGCCCCTCAGCCCTGCCGGGCCTCGTGCCCTGGGTGTCATGTGGTGCCCACCCTGCGTCCCCAGAACTGGGCCACCCTCCCCTGTCCCACTCCAAGGCTGCCTGCAGGCGTGTGTTTTTCTGAACTCAGTCCAATCTTTGGCTGTGCAGCACTTTCCCCGTTCCCGACAGTTATCCCAGAGCTTCACCAGTCTTCGCATCTCCTCTCCATCCCTGCTCCCCGCCCAGTGGACACCATTGCTCCTTTCCCTGGGGCAGGAGCTCTAGCTGTCTCCCTCAGGATGAAGTTCACACTCCTTGCCTAGCATTCACCCCGTCCAGAGTCTGCCTCCCCCCACCCCCACCCCAGTGCCCTTCGTCCTCCTTCCCTCCAGCTTCCTATCTGGCCACTCTGTCACCCTACAGTCTGCTTTCCAGCCACATGCCTGACTTGCCATTTTCCAGACCCAGCACATGTATCTAAGCATCATCAAAAACGCTCCCAATCTTCCATTCCAGGTTGGACGACACCTCTTGTGTGATGCCTTCTCACTGGCATTAGGAATCATTTATCGTGCCTCTGCTCAGCTCTGCACATTTCTCTATGTCTTTTTTCATTCTACAGTTAAGATTTTGTTTCTCTCTCCTTCACTGGTCTGTATACTCCTCCAGGACAGGGATTCTGGCTCATTCATTCTTGTCTCCCCATTGCTAGTGCCACCCTGGGAAACATGCTGGTTGGGTGGATGGATGGATGGTGCTGAGAGTCAGTTCGTCTAGGCTCCTCCTTTGGGGAAATAGTTCATAGCAGAGGATTTGGAATCAGGTTCAAATCTTAGGTTCATCATTTATTAGCTGTGTGACCTTGGGCAAATTACACAGCTTTGCTCCATGTCAGTTTCCTCAGCTATACAGTAGAGACAAGAACACCTTACTGGCTTGTTGTAATGATGAGACAGGCCCATTTAGTTAAGCTGCATGACACAGTGTCTTGAATGGAGTAAGTGTGGATTAAATGTTATCTCTTATTGTTGGTGGTGGTGAATGGTCAGACGGGAGGCTGTTCCCCCTGCAGAACTGCCCTGAGTCTCTCTGTGCCCATCTGAAAGGCAGAAGGGAGGCCCAGGCCCGCCTGTCTGGACCCCCACTCCTCTCTCAGAGGTGGGCTGCGTCGGACGCCCCCCCCTGCCACGCCCCGCCCCACAAAAGCAGGAGGCTCCACACCCCGCTGCAGAGGCAGAGCTGAGTGCAGAGCAGCTGTCGAAACTCTGCTGAGGGGTGAGAACAGCAGTGTGTCCTGGGGCCTCTGGGCCTGTGCCTGCCTCAAGCTTGTGGTTTTCCTCCCAGCTGCCTTGGGTTCCAGGGATCAGAGCCCTGCAGTTGTTGTCACTGTGGTGACCATCTCAGCCCTCCTCGTCCTGGGCTCCGTGATGAGCGTGCTGGCCATTTGGAAGAGGTAGGTGGCTAACCCCTGATGGGTCATATCGCTGTGCACGTTAATATGTGTCTACAAGCACTTATATCCGTACCTGCATTTGTACACATGCGGATTTGCACGTGCAAGCACGCTGTGCTGTAGGTCCAGGATGGCTAGGATGGTCCCGGCCCCCCCCCACCCCCCCACCCCCCCACTGCTCAGGAGGCAGCCGGGCGCCAGCCACGAGCTCAGCAGCTCTGGGATGAAGGGGATTTGGCTCCTTAACTCATTAAAGGTCAGAAGGCATCACTGAGGGTGGAATCAAGCTCCAGCTGCTCCAGTGTGATTAGGATTCTCCTGAGGCACTCAGAGGCCCCCCAGCCCCTGCCCCCAAGGGATCTTGAGGCCCTTGAACACAGGCAAAGGGAAGAAAGGCAGAAATTGTGCTGTGTGTATGTGTATGGGAGGGGGAAGAACAGGGAGGGGAAGCCAGAAATCCCCAACCCAGCAGAAGGAAGCTTGCAGGACGGTGGGCAGAGAAAGGGAGATGAGGAGCGGGAAAGATGTGGGGCTTGAGTCTGGCTCAGTGAAGATTCCAGCTCTTCTGCACACAGCAGAAACCTCATGGCATATATTTCCCCCTCTCCCTCCCCAAGGCCACACTCTGCTACGTGGAGAGGTACCAGCTGGGGCTGAGATCATACCTGAGGGGCTGAAATGGGCTGGGTGGCGGGAGCAGAAGAGAGAAATGGGCTGGCCAGGGAGCCACAGCTCAGCACATCTCAGCACCCCGCAACTGCCTGTGGGCTAGAGGGACAGTGAACATCCACGTGGCACGGCCTGTTTGCTTGGCCTTGAATGAGGCGCTGTGAGTGACAGAGGAGGAGTAGGCATTGTCCTGCAGGTCTGGGAGCCGGCTCTGCCTGGGCCAGGTGAGTCAGGAAGGCAGGACAAGAGTAGCCAGCTCTGTCCTCATGCTTAAGGTCCATTTGCTGGACCTGTGGGAGAAGCAGGAATGGACAGGACCTGAGAGCATCTTGTCCTGGCTGTGGGCTGAGGGGCTCAGGGAGGCAGAAGGAGGAAAGCAGAGACAAGGGAGTAAGGGGCACTTCTCCAGGCAAGACTCTGCAGGCCAGGAGCAGCTGCCCAGGATTTCCTTAGAGACAGATGCACTGCGGTAGGCAGAGTAGGCTGGGGGGATGGTGAGGTGGGCAGTGGCGGGGGGCCTTCAAAACCTGCTTAAAACCCAATGGCACTGAAGAGGTGAGGATCCACTCGTCTGGTGCCACTGGACATAGAGGCAGACCTCTTCAGTGCATGCGTCCCACCTTGGCAGACTAACATCTCCCCGTCTATCCCCTCCTCTCCCAGTCTCTGCAGTGTCTGCTCTGTGCTGTGGTCTCCTTACCTCCACATTCTCTCTCCAGTCCCTCCTGGCCCACCCAGCTTCTCCCTGAGGAGGTCATCTGTGGAAGCCTCTGATGTTCTCTGCCACTCCTCCATCCACTCAACCTTGCCCCGTTCTTCTCTGTCCCCCTCTCCTGGTATTCCCCTCATTCATGGAAGTCCTGTCACCATGCCAGGTGCTTTCTCCCAGTAGCCATTGGGTGACCTGCCCCACCCTTTGTCTCTCAGTTCTTTGGCATCATTCCCAAGGACCTTCCCTTGTGTTCCACCTCCACCTCCCTCTCTCATCTCCTGACATGGACCTGGCCGTCACTCAAATGCTGAATCCAGTTCTTCTTGGGCCTTACCGACCCCTGTCCTTGCAGAGGAGGGAGCCAGAGAAGTGGGACTAGGATAACACTGTGGCAAAGAGCTTAGTAAGCACTCAGTAAATGTTAGCCAAGATGTGGGGAAGAGGCGGACACTGTAAGTAGTAATGGGTTCCTGAGATGGCAAGAAGGGGTGGGGTTCAGGTCCTAGGTAGCAGGACTAGGAGGAAGGCACCTCCTCCAGAGCCAAAGGAGGGAAGGGTGGGTGCAGAGGCCGGCAGGTTTGAAGACTTGCTGATGGGACAGTGAAGAGCTAAAGATTTGGCTAACGAGACAGAGCAGCAGACGGGGCCAAGGGAGCAGGAACCCATTACTACTGACAGTGTCCGCCTCTTCCCCACATCTTGGCTGACATATACTGAGTGCTTACTAAGCCCTTTGCCACAGTGTTATCAGACGGGGCTGTCTTTATCCCAATTTTATTAAAGAGAAACCAAGCCACACAGTCCCACAGCTACTGAGTGGAGGAGGTGGGAAGCCAGTCTGTGGGGTCAGGTTCCAGAGCCCATGCTGTTAACCACCCATTGTGACCACTGCTTCCTATGGGACAGACAGCCGGTCCCCCCTTTCCCATCCATATCAAAACATGGTCCCTCCTCCTTGAGCCTTCATGGAACCTGTCTCCCCACATCCACTCTTTCTTTCCTTGGCTCTGGTGATAATCACCACCTCCAATTTCCCTTCTTTTTCTCTTTGATTTCTTTGATGGTTCTTTTGTGATCTCCTCTGTGGCTTCTTTCTACCCTACCTAATCTCTAAATGCTGGAGTTCCTTAGACTTGTTCCTAGTCCCACTTCTCTGGCTCCCTCCTCTCCCTGGGCAATGCTTACAGTTCCTGAATTTGGGTCTCGGGAACAGACCCCTCTTCCAAACTCCAGACACGTATATCTAACTCCCTATGCATTGATCCTTCCTGCTTATCCCATGGGCCCTGCAAATGCAAATGTCTAACTATGAACTTTTCATCTCCCCATCTTGGTAAATGGCACCACCATAAACTCTCCTGGGCAAGGACACTGAGTCATTCCTACCTTCTCCCTCTCCCTTCCTGCCTTCTAGCAATCTCTCAGTCCTGTGGCCCTGTCACCTAAATGTCACTTGAGTTCTGTCAGTTTTCTCTGTGTCCATGGTCACCCCATAGTCTGAGCCACAAACATTTCCTGTTGGGACAACAGTAGCAGTTAGGATGGTCTTTCTAAAATGCACACGGAATCATGGCACTCCACTTCTCAAACCCCCCAGGGGCTCCCCTCTGCTCCTAGAATAAAAGCCAAAGTTTTTATCTGGGCCAGCAAGGAAACCCCAAATGCCAGCCGGATGTCTTTTGGTTCACATCTGCTTCTGTCTCAGGGAGCCATCCCTGATGGCCTGGGCCAGCTCGGGTCCGTCAGATACGCGTTCCCACACTGTACCGCCTCCTCCTTCGCTTGTGGTTGACTCAGTGTTTGTTCTCATTAGACCACAGGCTGCCCCTGAGAACCAGGTTTGGCTGATTTGTTTCCCTGTGAGCAGGGGGCAGCTTGGGCTTAAAGTCAAGGGTATGGATTTGGGTGCCCCTGAAGTTACAAGAATGTTCATTGTGTCTCAAAGTTAAAATACCTAGGAATGTTGATGGGGCTGAGGGTTTAGGTCTGGGGCCAGGGTTTTATGTGCGCTGTGGGGAAAAGTTTTCAGAGCTGGACAAGTAGAGTCCCTCCCCTGGGATGCAGACCTTGTCCTTTCAAAGGGTCAAGGAGCTGTGGCCCTGGGTACTGGTGAGATGGGAAGGTCTGGGGCAGCCTGGGTCAAAGAATGACTTTGTATCTCCCCAGGCCTTGCAGTTATGGCAAAGGGGGCCGGGACGCCCACGAGGAGGAGGAGCTGTATTTCCACTGTGAGTTGTCACCCAACGACTTCCCAACCTTTTTCACTGCCATTGCATAACCCACACTCCCCAGCCTTGGAGGCCCCTTTCCTCAGGCCTGTCTCTTTCTCTCATCACCAGTCAAAGTCCCCACACGCCGCATGTTCGTAGACCCCCAGAGTTGTGGAGATCCGCTGCAGGCTGTTCATCTGTTTGCCAAGGAGCTGGATGCAAAAAGCGTCACACTGGAGAAGAGCCTTGGAGCAGGCAAGCTGGGCATCTCCAAAGCCTGGTTGGGCTGGAGCCCCACACCCACCCCATCTCCTCCCTCTCCAGAAGCCTCGCCTCCACCCACCCCACCTCTACCTTGTAAGCCCTCCCCACACAAGCCCCACCCTGTGCAGGAAGCCCCACCTCCACACCAAGCCAGATTTCGGCCTACCAAGTTGCAGGGAAAGGGATGGCAGAGGAGTCTGCCACTGCCTTCTGTCCCCATGGTCACTGCAATCTGTCCATTTAGGCCCTCTGCAGAGTACCACTGACAAAAGTTTAGTCCCAGGCCTGCATGGGAGGTAGGGAGGGGCCTTTGCAGACCTGGGGGCCAGACCTACCCAAGTTCTAGCTGTGGCACTACCACTGACAGCTGTGTGACCCGGGGCACATCCCTCTTCTGCTCTGAACCTCAGTTTCTCATCTGTGAAATGGGTATGATACTTGCCTCATTCGGAGCTGATGCAGGGACTTCACTCAGTGCAACGCCTGGTGCTCAAAGTGGGTGCTGGGTCTCTGACGGTCAGTCTCCCGGCTTCCTTTCTTCCTGTCTACAAACACTGTGCTGAGAGAAAGCAGCCTCGTTCCCCAGAGCCAGGTGCTATCCCCTGACACTGTCACCAGACAAGCAGGACAGAAACCAGAAAGGGGCGGTGTGGCAGAATAGATGCCTTCGTCATCCTTCCTGCGTCACACCAGGTTTTCATAGTCTTCCATGCCCTGGCATGTACTGTCCTTTCTTTGAGGCTTTGAAATCTCCTGCTGAGGCAGGCAGGGAGGAGTCCCCATTTCACAGAGAAGAAAACTGAGGCCAGGAGAGGGAAAGAGATAAAGCCCACATCACCTTGCTGGTGCTAGGTTTACCGGAATTTAAACTGAGGGGCTGTGAGTCCTGGGCCGGAAACGGCCTGTGGAGAAGATGCTCTCTCCTCACTTGGGCTCCCAGCCTGGCGGGGGGCCGCGGGTGGGCTCCAGGGGGCTTTCTGAGGTGCTGTTTCCCCACAGGGCAGTTTGGGGAGCTGTGCTGTGGCTGCCTGCAGCTCCCTGGCCGCCAGGAGCTCCCCGTGGCCGTACACACGCTGAGGGATGGCTGCTCGGACTCACAGAAGCTCAGCTTCCTGGCGGAAGCGCTCACCCTGGGCCAGTTTGACCACAGCCACGTTGTGCGACTGGAGGGTGTCGTCACCCGAGGTAGGGCTCGGCGCTCCACAAGTACAGGGGCGGGCATGGCAGGGCAGGAGGGGGTGTTCCTGTGCCCCCAGGCCCTTCGCTCAGCCATGAGGGGAGCCCCCCGCTGCCCAGTGTGGAGAGAAGGCCTCCGCTTTCTTTCGCTGGTTCAGGATGGCCCCTCTTACCCTGGATGAACTTCCCGACTCACAGTGACGCTGTGTGGGGCCCTCTGCGTGGACTTGGGTGATCTTTCTTGGCAGACTTGTTGCGGCTCCTGACCTTGGCCTTTGTCCTCCTAAAGACATCTCCTTCTTTGCTCTTTGGCATAGAGGACCCTGGGCTGGGCAGGAGGGTGGCAAGGTTGGGGAAGCTTGTTTCTAGCAGTCTTGGCCAGGCTGGAGCCCAGGTTGGGGGAGCACACGGAGGGCAGCAGGCAACTTAGCGTGTGTTCCCCGTCCCTGGGTACAGGAAGCACCTTGATGATTGTCACCGAGTATATGAGCCATGGTGCCCTGGATGGCTTCCTCAGGGTGAGTGGCCTGGGCCCCAGGGGGAGCTGGTAACAATGTTATTCATCCTTCACTTTTTTCTTTGGTGGAACATGCAATTGGCATCATTTTCTAAAAAGGCGCCCACTGGCCAGGCTGACCTGGTAGGGCACAGGGTAAACTGAAGCCCAGAGAGGGCCAGGTGACTTCCCTGGGGTCACACAGCCTCAGAGAGTTGGTGTGCAGCCCAGCCTCGGTCTCCTCCTACAGCGGCATGAAGGCCAGCTGGTGGCTGGGCAGCTGATGGGGCTGCTACCCGGGCTGGCATCGGCCATGAAGTATCTGTCGGAGATGGGCTACGTTCACCGGGGCCTGGCGGCCCGCCGTGTGCTGGTCAGCAGTGGCCTCGTCTGTAAGATCTCCGGCTTTGGGCGGGGGCCCCGGGACCGGGCGGAGGCTGTCTACCACACCATGGTGAGGCTCCCCTGCCCCCAGCAAGCCTGCTTGCCCCATTTCCGTCAGGTCACACTGGAGGCGCCGTCTCTACTCCCGCCCTGCCCCTGCTGGGTCAGGGTAACTCCCAACCCTGTCCACCCCCAGGTTGGGCCTGAGTAAATGCCAGGGAGGCATCACCTTGTGCTCAGCCTGTGTGCCTTCCCCAGACGTGCAGCTGGGAGAACGGAAAGCGGCTCTGGGTCTGCGGAGTTCTGCGTGGGGTGGGGAGCCCTGGGTGTGCCTGACTCCCTTCCTGCCCCTGACCTGCCTCCTCTCCCACAGAGTGGCCGCAGCCCAGCACTGTGGGCCGCCCCCGAGACGCTTCAGTTCGGCCACTTCAGCTCTGCCAGTGACGTGTGGAGCTTTGGTGTCCTCATGTGGGAGGTGATGGCCTTTGGGGAGCGGCCCTACTGGGACATGTCTGGCCAAGACGTGAGTGACCTGTGGCTCCAGCTCCTTGCCTTCCGATCCTGTTGCCCTCTGGCCATAGGCCCCAGCTCCTTGACCTCTGCCTCTGACCCTTGACCTCTTAACCCCAGGCCCCTCTTCACTGGCTACTTGCTTCCGGTCCTGCCTGGCCACCACCCAAGTCTTCCTTAGGATGGAGTGTGTGTGTGTGTGTGTGTGTGTGTGTGTGTGTGTTGGGGGGACCTAAAGCCTCCTGTCTGCCCACCACCCGCATGGCCCAGGTGATCAAGGCAGTGGAGGATGGCTTCCGGCTGCCGCCCCCCAGGAACTGCTCCTCCCCACTGCACCGACTCATGCTTGACTGCTGGCAGAAGGACCCAGGTGAGCGGCCCAGGTTCTCCCAGATCCACAGCATCCTGAACAAGATGGTGCAGGACCCAGAGCCCCCAAAGTGTGCCACGACCACCTCTCCCAGGTACAGCCGCCTTCAGTCCCCCCAGGTGCCTTCCCATCTATCCCCAGCCACAGCAGACCCAGCCGACCTCTCACCCCTCCATGAATGGCCTCCCCACATGTCCCAAGTACAACCGTCCCACCTGCCCAGGTATGACTGCTCAATCCATTGCCCCAGGCAGAGCTGATACTGCTGCCTCCCTTAGACACGTGGAACCTCTCATCCATCTTGGCCTCTTCAACTTGTCCTGGATTTTACCCCATGTCCCCCAGGTGACCACTGACTAGATAAATATACGTTGTAATAGTTGTAACAAATTTGTAGTTCCGATAAATAAAATAAGTGAAATTAGTTTTAGTTGTTGCAAATATAGGTCACCTCCCAAACTGCTAGGTATGTCCCAACCCCAGACTGTTCCCCATCCCCCCAATATCTTTAACTGTCTCAGGTGACACCTGCTCTAGGCTGCCTGGGTATCTTGAGGTCCTCAGGTGCTCTGAGAATGCCAAGCACCCCGTGTGAGGCAGGTCTGCCCTGGGGCCCGGCTGCCCCCCTCTGTCCTTTCACAGCCGGCTTCCTCAGGAGAGTGACTGGTCAGGGCGCCAGATCCCTGCCATCAGCTGACCACAGCTCCTCTGCTCCCAGGCCCCCCACCCCCCTGGCGGACCGTGCCTTCTCTGCCTTCCCCTCCTTTGGCTCTGTGGGTGCGTGGCTGGAGGCCCTGGACCTGGGCCGATACAAGGACGGCTTCGCCGCCGCTGGCTACGGGAGCCTGGAGGCCGTGGCCGCCATGACTGCCCAGTGAGTCTGCGGGACCTGGGGCCCTGCCCCTGCCTGTATGGGAGCTCCAGCCTGGCTTGGCTCTGGGCCCTTCCCCTGGGTCCAGACTTCCCTGTCGGGGGAGGGAGAGCGGGAGTGGAGGCTGAGGTAGCTGTCTGACCAGCCTTCTTCGCAGGGAACTGATGAGCCTGGGCATCTCGTCAGCAGAACATCGGGAGGCCCTTCTCAGTGGGATCAGCGCCCTGCGGGCATGCGTACTCCAGCTGCAGGGCCAGGGCGTGCAGGTGTGAGCGGCCCCCGTGCATCCAGGCCAGAATCAGTGGGAGGCCAGAGCCGGCCCTGACACAGACCCCAGCGAGCTGCACTCCACCTGTGCCCCGTGCGCACTCTCTTTCTCCAAGTGGGCCCAGAGTTTGCTTGGGGCCACAGTTTCCCCCCCATCTCACTGCCTACTCCTCCCATTCTCCCCAGTCTAAACCCCTTGGCTGGCTCAGTCTACCTGGAAGAAGATTCGGATCCTGGGGGGGACCCCTGAGATCACAGTTGGGGGGAACTCAGGGCCTCAGAGACCAAGGGGGGCAGGAGCGGGGATGGATGATAATAGCTTTAAATCGCCTGGTTCGTGCCCTCTTCCACACCCACTGGGGTCTGGGGCCACATTTTCCCACAGACCCTTTGGCCATGGAGAAACAGGGTGCGCACCTCCCTGTGCTTGGGCTCGGCGCTGACAGGGCACTGATCCTGAGGCCGTGGGCAGCAAAGTTGGTGCTGAGCTCAGGGGCTGGACCCTGAGGGCCCTAGACTCAGGACCTGATTTCTGCCTCCCCTGCCCTTGGGCTGACGGTCCAGGGTGAGGGGAAGGGTCCTGGCTAGGCCACTCAAGGTCCTGGTGCTCCCCTGAGGTCCAACCAGGCCTCCCTTGGCATTTCTTTTATAAATCCACTGGCCGGGACATCTGGGAAGAGTGTGAGGGGAGATGTTTTCTCTCTGGGGAGCCCAAGAACTTTTCACTCCGGCCTTGGGGAATGGTGAAGAGGCCCGCAGAGAGGGATCTCTCCGACAGGCTGGCCCAACCCTCACTGTGCAGAAGGGGAAAATCAAGGCCAGTGGGGATTCAGGGCCAGAGCTGGGGTCAGAACCCATGTGCCCAACTTGGCTCTGGAGAGTGAGGTAGCCCAGGGGTACTCTTAGGTGACCCCCTCTTGCACGGCCCACCCCCTGGGCTCCGCCCAGCCTCCCATGTTGCTCCTTCTCCCTCTGGCTTCTGTGGGGCGCTAGCAGACATGGCTGTGCTGGGTTGACTCCTGCGTTCCTTATCCAGAAGGGCTTTCCAGCATTGGGGTGATGTGAGCCAGGGCTTTCATAGGACGGCAGGAGGGTGGCTGGGTCTGGATAGGACCACAGGGGCTGAGTTTGTCCAGGTCACCCCTGGCATATGCCCACTCGGATTAGTAGCGTGTGGGTGGGGTGGGCGGGGAGGAGACCAGGGCAGTGGAAAGTGGTGAGGTGTAGAACTGGTCCTTGGAAGGCTCGGACTAGGTGTGGAGGTGAGCTCAGGAGCCACTAAGTCCTACCAGGTGCCTTTCATCTGCCCCAGGCCCCAGGGAGACCTTGGGGTGTGTGGGCGGGTCGAGGACAAGGCAGGTGGACACTCTTGATTTGCGTATATGCAGGGGTGTCTGGAGAGGCTTCCTGGCTTGAGAGGCTGAGGTGTAAATTGAACAGGGCCTTGAAGGGGGTGGGGGGTGTCTTTCCTTAGGGTGGGTTGACTTTTCCACAGGCAAGATGGAGGGTTTAGAACAGGAGGAGTTCAGGCAGAGGGGCTGGCATGAGGAGGACCCTGCAGTCTGGGTGGCGCAGTGACCCTCCTGGGGCACCTGTGGTGGGGCAGCCCCACGGCAGCGCCTTTGGCCTGGCCCTGCGTGCGGCAGCTCTTCTGTCCTTGGAGCACCCCTCACTCACTCACCCATCTCCTGAGACCTGCCCCCGCTCAGTGGCTTTGGGGGTACTAGGAGAACTGAGACATTGCTTCCACCTTTGACAGGGCTGGAGGATCCCATGCCAGGTGCCTTCTAGGCTCTGCCCTCTGCCTCCAGGAAGTCCAGAGAAGCATGGGGTGGGGAGAGTGTCTCTATGTCCAGATTTCCCCTTTTTGGAAGCACTGTCCCATGGTGGGTGGAGGGAGCCTCATTCCCATCTCCGGTTATATCAATCATTCTTTGAAGGTCAAAGTCCCCTCCCATGCCCCAGCTCTTCTGCAGAGGGTCCCCCTGGCTGTATGGGTAGGACTTCGGTGTCCAGGGTAGATCTTCCCTCCCCTGAGGAGTAAGGTCCCAGAATCCCGAGGGGTCCCAGGCCGTAGGCCTGCACAGGTGCCAGCATAACGCAGGCCGATGGTTCTCTGCAAGCCCTCTACAGATCTATTTTTATATGGAACTTGTTCACTGGACAGAGAGGTGGTCTGCAACCCTCTAGCACCCATCTGAGCCCATCCAGGAGGGAAGGGGCCAGTCAGGGAGGTGGTTCCTTTGACTAATCCTGGAGATGTTTTTATATTTCTTGGGTTCTATATGCAAGACAAAATAATAAAAACTTGTCTGTGATATGGTGCCTCTTTCAGTGACAATCACTTAACCATCAAGAGCTTGTGTGGGAGGGTTGCAGTCACCCCCAACCCACCATGGGTGTTCTGCAGAGTGTGTGTCTGAGATCTGCCTGTGCAGAGATGAATCCTATAGCCCCCGCCATGAAAGATCTCCCAGTCTATGGGAGACACATTTCTGAAAAAGATGACAGGACAGCATGATCAGGGCTACCACAGAGGTGAGCTCTGGGTGGCCTGGGAGTGTAGAGAAGGTGTTACCCGGCTTTGGGAGCAGTAAACCAAGGAAGGCTTCCCCAGACAGGCAGCACTCGGGTGGCAGTGCAAGTCCCTGAGATGGACACTGGGGAGGGGCAGCGGGTTGCGTGGGGATGTGGCTGGGAGGGCAGGAAGTGACGAGCTCGTTTTTGGACGTGTGTATGAGACCTGGGGGGACATTCAGGCAGAGGTGTAAGAGGCAGGCAGATACTGGGTCTGGAATTTGGCACAGATATGGGCTACAGACGGCTTTGAGGGCCACTGGTTCCCAGGTGGGGGTTGAAGCCACAGTGAGAAGGAAGTCACCCTGCACTGGCACGTGGAGAGGGAAGCGGTGGGGAAACTCCGGCCCTGGGAAGCAACCGGATGAAGAGGCGGAACCTGAGGGAGCAGCAGAGAGAAGCCAGGAAGGAGCCCTGTGGTGGAGCCAAAGAGGGGCAAGTTTTGATATTAAATACGGAGCAGCCAGGTGGGAAGTGGGTGGAAGAGCGGCGGTCGGGACAGATGTTCCTGGTGACTGTGTTTGTTCCCTAGGGCTGCTGCAACAAAGAGCCACACCTGCAGGCTTAAACCAGGGCATGCACTGTCCCACCAGTTGAGGCCAGAGTCTGATATCAAGGTGTCAGCAGAGTTGGTCCTCCTTAGGGAAGGATCTGCTGTGGGCGTCTCTCCTTGGCTTGTAGGTGGCCATCTTCTCCCTGTGTCTCTTTATACCATCTCCCCTCTATGCATGTTTCTATGTCCAGATTTCCCCTTTTTGGAAGCACACCAGCTACGCTGGGTTAGGGCTCATCCTAAAGAACTCATTTTAACCCGGTTGCCTCTGTAAAGACCCTGTCTCCCACTTCTGAAGTTCTGGCCATTAGGACTTCAACATGAATTTTGAGGGGACGCCATTCAGCCCCTTAGTTGTGGGGCAGGGGCAGAAGCCAGATGAGAAGATGGAGGAGTGGAGTTTAGGAATCTTCTCAGGGACGCTGCAAAGGGAGGAAGGTAGGATAAGAGAGGGATCAGGGCAGAGTGGGGGTGTCGGCTGAGTGCCGGAGCACTGCCTGAGCGCTCACATGTATGCATGTGCGTATACACACACACGTGTGCACACACTGATACCATGTGAACCCTGGCTTTTCTCGGCTTGCAAGTGCTTCTGCTCTTCCGGCCCAGACTGTTCATGGTCATAGCCTGGAGAAGGTCTTATGTATCCTCTTAGGCCAGGCTGTGGGAGTCGCTTAGCACTGGGGACTAGGGGGCAGGGGTGGCAATAAATAACACCACTTTTCTCCCGTCCTGTGCTCAGAAGCAATTGAGTCCTAATCACTGGGCCAGATGGAGATCAAGATACCAGTTCTTTGATAAGGCTGACTGGTGAGTGTTGCTTACTGTGTTTCTTCAGATCTAAGATGCCATCCAGTGTAAGTTGTACCCCTGAGAAACATTACAGTCAATTAAACTATGTCATGCCATCAGATGAGATGATGCATCTCAATTTCAGATGTTAACGTGTGTGAACTGTACATTTTTGGTAAGTGAGATGTGATGTGTTGGGGAAAATGTGCATTTCCCACCATTTCCCTGAATTAGACCCACCCAGTGCCAGGCTGAGCCAGATAGTCACATGCCTTCCCTCCAAGGGCCAAGCTGCTCCACCCTACTTCCTGCATGACAGAGAGCCCACCAGGGTGCCCCTTTCTTGTGGCAGGCAGACCTGCAGGAGAAACCAGGTGGCACTGATTCAAGCTGGTTATTCCTTCTGTCCCCCAGTTTCATTAGGTCAGTCACTTCTTCCCCTGGGCAGTAGTGAGTGAGTGGGTTGGAGATGTCAGCAGGGTTGCTCTACTAGTCTGCCCCTAGAGGCACGCAGCCAGGGGACGAGGACCTCCACCAACATTTAACCCAGTACCTGGCACCCAGCAAGTGGCCACTAAATGTTATTCAGGTGTGAGACACTAAGGAGCTTTACAATACATGGTTGGGGGTAGAAATGAACCTCTCTGGGTGGTGAGGCTACGGACCTGGTTGACGAAGTATTTGCTTATCCAGTGAACATGTACCCAGACCCTCCTGTGTGGAAGACAGAGAAGGTAAAGACCTCACTGCCTAAGGCAGGAGTCCGTTAAAAGCATGAAAGGCACTGCAGTAAGGATAAATCCTAGGCGGTGTGGAAGTCCCGTGGGCTGCTACCTGAACTCGTCCTTGGGAGGTGTGAGAAGGCTCACAGGGGACAGCCAGGTAGTGCGTTCACTGCCCTTACTAACCAGTGACCGAGTTCTGGAGCAGCTCCTAACAGCACCCCCATCACACTGCCCAGGACTCGAGTAAAACTCACTATATGGCACCCTCTCTAAATATCTTTGTACCCTTTGCCATTTAAGCTCAAGTGTCTGCCAATATCTGGAAAAAGCCCTGCTAGTCGCCTTAGTATATGCCCTGCCTCATTTTAGTAGCTGGGCCCCCTGGGGTCTTGTGGCAACAGAGAAGTCAGAACCTGTTTGGGTTCACGCATGACCTCATAAAGCCGACCAGCGTCTTGTGAGCAGATTATGGGTATTCCAAGCTTCGCCCCAAGGAATATGTTTTGACCAGGACTGCTTGTGTAAGTTTAACAGAAACAAAAAACCAAAACCAAACTTGTTTTCCTAGTGCAAACACCCTCTGTCCCCTCCCAGACTCCATTTGCCCCTTCTCCCCACCCCAGCACCACACTCATTTTTGACAATCAGCTGGGACACTGTTTAAAAAGCTGAGACAAGCAGGTTTACTAGTGAGACATTTGCGTCTGACCTGAAGGGGTGTATCAGCGGAGACTGTCATCTGCCTCTACCCGGATGGCTCCTGGAGTATTGTGGCATGCCACATGTCTGTGGGCCCTGGAAATTTACAGATGGGGCCTGGGATCTTCCTGCTATCTCAGTGCCAAGGGTATGTTTATGTCCTCCACTGTATCCATCAGTCAAGGGTGAGAAAACACCAACTACATAGACCCTAATATCAACTAAGGGAAAGATGATGGCAAAGGGCAGACGACAGAAAGTATAGGTTACAGATGGCAGGAAGGGAGCGGGGGAGAGTGACTTGTTCAGTAGGTAAGATGATACCCATGGGGATGATAAAGGGCCAGGAAGGTGTCTAATCCTGTAAAGGGAGGACACCTTAGCCAAAGCAAATTGGATTCCAGACCCCCATTAAGTGGGGAGCTCAGTGTAGGCTCCAGCTCTGACTGAACTGTGTCCTCCAGTCCATTTCTGAAGCCACATAAATTATCTACTATTAAAATCTTCAGCATATATGTCATGCTGAATTCTAGGTATGGGTCAACCAGTGTCACTGGGACATACTTTGTTTTTCAGTGGAGGTAAGCCCTACATTGGTATGTGAGTTCATTATCATTGGTGGAGATGGGAAGGCAACTACTTTGAGCTAAAAACTGTCTGATGCAGTGAATACATGATGCTTAGATGTCCCAAAGAACTAGCTTTTCATGAGTAACTTAATCTAACTCTTAGGGCAATCCATTGGGAATTCTTTCAACAGGAAGTGCGAAGTACAGCTTTTGGGAAGATTAGGAGGGCTTTTAGGCAAAGGATGAACCAGTTTATTGGAACTCTAGGGTTCTCTGAAACTGCCTTGGGGCCTTGAGGAAGGGCGGGGCACCAGGCTCCATGCACAGCAGCTCTGCATCCATTTGCTTTATACACACAGTGGAGGGTACAAAGTAAACTGCCCAGTGGGATGAGGTAGGTAACAAGGAGAAGAAATCTCCTTAGGATTACTTCGAATGGGAAGAGGATTCGCTAAGGGTCAAGGGAAGCTGTTCTTAGGAACAGCTGAATGTGGCTTGTCTTTCCAGATCTTATTTCTACTTTAGCAGTCATTTTTATAAAGTCTCTTAGTTTTTGAATTGTTAGCAACTAATTTGAAAAAACAAAACCCAAACAGTGAAAGTAAAAGTATGACTGGAGCCCTTTCTGGTTTGTGGGCTGGCAGTAAGATGCAACTTCTCTTTGCAACATTCCAGCCTGTGATAGTTCAGCCCATGCTTTAAACGGGGAACGTCACTACCTTCCAAGTCAGCCCTTATATGGAAGGAAGAACTACTCTATCTTTGTCACAAGACAGGAATTTATTAGGTTACCTGCTGCATTCTACTCGTTTCCTACAATTGGGTTCATTCCTACAATTAGGCAGTGGTGCAGAGTGAAATAGGGTGGTGGGGCTCTGGGTAAAGCATGTGGGATCCTAAGTGTTCCCTTGATGTCAAGCCTTTCTTAACACTGCACCAGATGAGGAGGAAAAGGTAGAGCCTCAGGTTTGGTGACTCAATTACTTGAAATGAGTAACTCTTATTTCAAATGTGGTCACTGACCAAAGTCTTCCACGTGAGCTGTCAGTGTGGGAGTGCTGGCTAGAAATTACCCCAGTTTGCTTTCTCCCACCATTAGTTCCCTGCAGACCGTTTTCAGTGCAGAGAGAATTCTAGGAAGGCAGGTCTGCCAGAGCCTTGGAACTTGGGGAGTGAGGAGCATGACTGTCACCCGTCACCCGTGTCCTGCTCTGTTCCTGGCTGATGAGCCATGAATACACCGGTCAGCTACAGACCCCTGAGCTTTTGTCCTCCCAGATGTGAACTACTCATGGGATGAAGGTGTTGGGGGAAACCTACCTGAGGTAGGCTACCTGTGCTCTGGATCTTGGGGTGAGGGTCCCCTCTTCAAATATCAGAGACTCTGCCTGAGGGAAGGTTTTTGTATCTTTTGAGGAAAGTACTTGCTCAAAGACCCAACTCCAATGGCTTTAGTTCCAAAACTGTCTCTGATTCAGGTATCACAGGTTAGAGACAACAGGCAGGCTGAATATTGATTAAAAACAAACAAATCCACATTTTTATTGAAAACAGCTACCTTTCAGTATCTCTGATTAGAAGAAATCAGCTAAGAGATACCATTACTCAAGAAAACAATATATACAGAAGTCTCAGACAAGGGAGAATGAAACAGCCTGAGGAGAACACAAGTGAAACAGGACTGGATCACTGGAACAGGTGGTAGCAAACTGATACCCAGTATGAGAAAGCTGTGCCCTCAAGCCTGGGGTGGGGACTCTCAGCTCCCAAATTCTTGGACCACGTCTCATGATTCTCTGGGGCAGAGGCACTGGCTGGAGCACAGGCATCTCTGTGCTGACTCTGAATAACTAGTCCAGGCCCAGGGCACAGGCCGAATACCGAATACATGGAATGAGGCCACCAGACAAGTCATACCTGCTCCCTAATGAAACCCGTAAGAGAGAAGCGCTCTCTGCAAAGCCTATAGACCTGGCAGGGATCACTGGACCATGGAGAGCTTAGGGATAGTTCTTCTGTGGCCAGTCACTTAAAAAAACCTAGAGTAAGCTAAGCCCTACACTGCTCTTATCCAATTCCCACTAACTAGAGAGGTAGAGGAGCAAGACATGGAAGCTGCCTCCAAACTAATTTTTGGTCTTCAGTAACAGGAATAAATGCAAAACACTGCTCCACAAGTCCACTTGATACCCACTATTGGGCAGAGCAGGATCAGATTTCAAAGCCCCCTTTGGCGTCTGCCACTGGAGAAAGAGAGGACGGGTGCTGGGGGGAGATGTGTTCTGCTGTGGTCACTACGTCGACACGTCCTGTTCTGTCCTGGCTCCATTTGTATAGCGCCTCCCAGCTTTCTGGATCTGCTCTCTCATGGCCCAGAGCCCTCAGTTCTCTGAGCTGAAACCTCCCAGCCTGAAGCACAGAGAGCAGAAATGCCAGATGCAGAGGATTCTCAGATGAGGGTGAGCAGGCAGTCTCCCAAAACACAAAGTTCTTTCACACCACCCCTACTGGAGTTAGGGCAGAGCAAAGAGGACGCTGAGTTACAGGAAGCAGAACATGGCAGCTCTGGAGCAGGAAGAAGACTGAGCCAGGAGAATGGCAGGACGTCCCTGCTGCATGGATGTAGCAGGCAGTGTCTGTGTCGCCTGGATTGGGAGGCGTGGCGTGTATAGCAAGTTTTATCTAACTGGTGGGAGAACAGTATTGTCTCACCACTTCCCGAATTCTCCAAGAGGAACATACTTCCTGCTCTGGAACTTCACACTCAAACAAACATAAATTGAAGGGAAAAGGCTCTTCAGGGTCTCAAAAGTGCCCGCGGAAGGTCCTTTCTGTCCAGTTTGGCTTCTTGGAAGAGCAGCTTCATTTCTGAGTCCGTATGCTGCTACAGATTTGGGCAAGACGGCTCTAAAAAGAAAAGGAGATAGGTCATTTGGAGAAGATGGCACTGCGCATGCCTGCCCCGTTAGCCACTTACCCAGTCTACTCAGCACTGGGTTTGGGGTCAGGCAGGCCTGCGTGAATTCTATACCTGTATCGCAAACTAATTAACTAATCTTCCTGAATCTGCATTTCTCCTCTGAACAAAGGAGCAAAATAACATCTCAAATGAGGCAGTGAAGGTGTAATTTGGCAACCATAATGCTGTAGGTCCAGGTGGACAATGAAAATCACCAGATCAGGTGGCTGGGTGTGTGTGCGACCTCATCACTGGCTGCTGTCCAGCAGGACGTGTCTGGGAAAACAGCCCCACCCGATGCCTTCCTTGGATGTGCCCTTCACAGACCCGCCCAAAGAGGGGGCCCAGGGCAGCCACGTTTGCACTTAAGAGTGCCTACCCACCACCTAAGACCAAGCTGACTGGACCCGGGAGGCCCATCTAACCAAAACTGAACCAATAAAGTTTTCCTCTCAGAATTTAAACAAAGATAAACCAGACAGTCAGTGTTGGGCACTGGAGCAATAAAGTGAGTGTTGGAAGTGTGGCTACTCAAAGACACATACAAACCAATGTTAATGGACAGCAGAGCCACAAGCCTCATGGAGACGGTCATCTGCTGAGAGGGGAGAATGAAGAAGTGCCCAGCCCCAAAGACAGAAAGGTGCTAAGGGAGCCGGCGCTCTGGAGCGGGGCCCCACAAGGGCCTGTTGCTGGTGGCCCTGCCACGCCACAGGCCTGGCCGTTCAGTGCTCTGGTTCTGTGAGCTCCTTGTGACACGCTCCTCCCTGCAGTTTCCGAACTATTGTGAGGAAGTTTCAGCTCCTGGCAGTCGATCGTGTGGAACATTCTGGCACCAACTGCCTGAATGCAGCAGGACTTTGATTCGGTTAAGGAATTTCTGTGGCAGGCTCTCTGGGATGGACCGAAACTCGTCCATTTAGGGACAGAATTGTTGCTAGGTAAGTAGGATAACAGTCAAAATCCCTTGGGGTAAAGAAGGCGACACAATTCTAAGTGTAAAGCATTAGCTCAGACCCAAAAGACAGTCCTAAGTACAGCCAGACCAAGAAGGTGTTGGAGGCATCCCAAGCATGGAGGTGAATGAGACTTACAGAGAGCTTCTTAACGTTCCCCAAGGCCTCTGGGTCCAGCTGCGCGATATCAAGCCTCTGCAAGTCACTGGCCAATAACCGCATGCTCTGTGTGGAGGGGAGGGTGGGTTAAATTGGCATGTCCCTTTAGGCAGGAATGTCCACCCAGCACCCCAGCGTGCCCCAGGGGTCACCTTGATATGGTGCAGTTGGTTGGGGGAAGTGGCAAGGCAGGTAGGAGGGGTATTAGCCCTAAGGAGACAGTGACATCAGTGCTTATTATTGGACTGGTGGGTGCATCACCCAGGTAACAAGGGTGTATACATTAACTTAGAAATGTCCTTTACGCCACATCTGAGAAGCCATCCTTCCCTCCTGGAACCTGACGTCAGCCACTTGCTCTGCTCAGTCCAGAAGGGCTCAGCCTGTGTTAGAACCCCTCAAAGTTCTGCAAAGTGGGAGGCGGCTCCTGCATCCTTTCTGGGCTGAGCACATGCGCTGACAGTGCCTTCCTCTGTGCCCCCTCTACTGTCCCCATCACCACACACAGCATGGGTATCACAGGGGACTCTGAACCTGTCTTGACTACTGAACTGCTTCTCAAGAGCAGAAACCACATCTTCTACATCTCGGGCCTGTTGTAAGACAGGTGGGCAAGTCGTAGCTGATGGAAGAAATGGAACCCAGAGCTGGGCAAGGATCTTTACAGTCTGGGCCTCTAACCTGGGGGAGAAAACTGGGTTCTGAGTCCTACAGGAATCATGTAACCAAAAGGACTTAGAGAGAATAAGTGATGGACAAATGAAAGACCTGCTGACTATGCAGCACATGGAGGCCTGGCCTCCCTACAACACTTACCTCTCCACCTCCCACTGGCACAGTGAGGAATATCTCTTTGCTGTCGGCTAGAGGGCTGCCATTCACTGAGATATTGTAAATCCGCTCTCTGGCTGCTGGAGTACGCAGGCCTGGGGTCTTGAAGACTCTACAAAGTGGGAAAACCTTTGTAAAGATGGCCTGGCAGACTGAGTGCCACCAGGCGCCAAGAGCCTTTCCAGCCCCCATCTGGCCTCAAGGCGCAGTTGTCAAGTCCCACATTTCTAAGAAGGCGAGTTCTAAATTTAGGGCGGAAAGTCTTTTTAAGCAGTAATGACTAAACACAGCTGGAGAAAGGAGGTTGTAATTATCAAACATACATCTAGTTAAAGTCAATTCTTATCCATGTAAATTTTAGGTCCAAAGCTCCATATGGATGCCATCCATCCATCCATCCATCCATCCACAAAGCCAGAAATAAACTATGGTTAATGTATTTCCAAGAATGGCTAAGTGCTTCCATCAAGAGGAATTTTCCAGGATCAAAGGAGGATGATTCAGAGATTACATCATTTTATTAATTTCCCAACTAACTTTCTCAAGGCAGTTAAAGTGTTGCTACTTATTTTTCTTTAAATGTCGTTTGCTGTATGCTCATGTGCAAAAACAAACAGTTAAGAAGAGCTGGAATTAAAAGTAGAACGTAAGTCTTCCTCACTCTCCTCCCCCAGATATAACCACTCTCTCAAGTCCCCGTGCCTCCAGAAACTTTCCATGTGCATAAAAGCAAATGGGATCGTTTAGGACACACTGTTCTGCAAGCTGCTTGGAGACGCCCGTGGTCACGGAGCTCTTCCGCATCAGCACGTGCAGACCCGCTCCTTTTATAGTGGCCTATTTAGTTGACCAGCCCTATGGAAGGGATTAACTTATGCTGCAAAACATCCTTTTTTATGTGAGATGGTGTCAATTTTCACTCCTGCCCAGGGTATAGGAGAGTACCTGCCCATTAAAAAAAAAAATTCTGGTCATAATCAGAAGAGACCAAAAAAGGCACTGGAGGCCTCCTGGTCATCAGAGAAGAATCCTTCCTCCTTTCCACCCAGTAAAGAATCATTCTGTTGCTGTACACAGGTGACCCCGCACTCAGGAGAGGCAAATACTGGGAAGCCCGATGGCTGCCCTCCTGAGAGGACTTCCCAGGCTGAGCAACCGGGAGTCTTTCCCCACCACCCTTCTTTTCTGACTGATGCTAAATGCTGGGCTCCCACCCAAACCCAGCGCAGCTCTCAATACTCACCTTGAGTCAAACCTGGGTGTCAGGCCTGGAGTGGGTTTCAGCATAGACAACTCCAGGCGGCCCACAGCTGGGGTAACAGTGTTATAATGGCTCGACCTACAGGTAGGAAATGGACATTAGGCGTGCCAACTCCCAGGTCCAAAGACAGCAGCAGGGACAGGAAAAACTCAGGGAGCACTGACCATGTCGGACACGGTGCTAAGTGCCTTACGTGAGTGTCTGCAGCCTTCCCAACAACCCTGAGAAACACCGCTGTTATCCTCATTTACAGATGCAGAAGCTCTAGCATACTGAGTTTAAATAACTTGCCCAGGATCACATAGCCACTTAGGGGGCAGCCAGACCTTTGAACTCAAGCAGTCAGACTCCAGAACTGGACTTCTCAATCAAGTTAATGGAACTGGCCTCTTAACAATCTGCAGGCCCCCAGCTGGAGTTCTTGTCCTCTTGCTGGCAGCTAGCACTGCTCAGGGAGAAACAGGAGGAGCCCGCTCCTTCACAGACATGCATCCCAGTGACTGCTTCCCAGTCCTGTTGAGATGTCCCCCTCCCAACGTACAGGTTAGTATGGAGATGCCCATGATCGTGAAGCTCAGAAGTTAGTTGGGTCCAGCATAAACCATTCAAGTCCATGGTGAGTCTTTACTTGGCAAGACCAGGAGGAACATTTCAAGACACAAACTAAAGGTATGTGGCAGGCACTTTTGTGATTGACCACAGGGTAGCTCTGCACATGGAACTATCAGGTAACTAACAAAATATGCAGCGCTTAACAGTGCAGTAGGCGCTGGACAATACCCAGCATCTGACAGTGTCTCTGCGCCTCACTGTGTTTGCATTAAAAAAAAAAAAAGTGGGGAGGATAGAGAACATGGGCTGAAGACCTGGAGGTGTTGGGTCAGATCATTTCTAGACACTCTAGATACTCAAGGATCTGGTGACTTGAAGCTCTATTGGAACATGAGCCACAAAAGCCCTTGTACTCCCATCTGCCAGGCTCTCCAGTAAAACCAAAAACACACGTCTACATTTGGAAAATCCATTACCTTTTGATTTTGCCTTTTCCTTGTATGGACTGGGTTCTCTTCTTAGATGGAGGACACCTTTTGACCTGAAGTCACAATCAAACGAAACTGAGGTTACAGGACGCCCCACAAAGGGAAAAAAAAGGTGAGGGAAGGTGAGAAAAGTACTGGGAGAGGGGGACCAGCTCTGGAAAAGAAAACCAATACTGAACATAAGACAGACTATGTCACAGAATTCAGTGACTTAAATAATTCAGAACATAGTTGATCAACTAAGGACTTAACCTAGCTGGGTCTTCAAAACAGTGTTTTTGCCAAGAGTTAAGGTAAATTCTTTTGAACTGATCGCAGCCTGGCTTGTCTCCCCCCATCCGCTTACATAAAGGGCTGCTTCAGAAGTCACTGAGGCCACCCCAGGGGCCCAAGCCAAGGAAACCTCGGCAGGTACCTGACAGGAGTCCTGAGTCCTTCAAGGTACCTGGCAAGAACCACTCCTTACCTTCCAAGACCCACCCATCTCCCTGCTTCTCCGGCTGTCCCTCTGCAGCCTGCCTCATAAGCTCCTCTTCCTACCCTCCCTCCGAGTGTCCATCCTCGCCTCCCTCTCCATGCTCTCCCTGCACAACCTCATCCACCCCCACCCCGGGACCACCACCTAAGGATCTAGGAGTCAGTGTATCTCTCAATCACCTGCTCCTCCCTGAGTTCCAGACGGAAGCTTCTATATAGGCTGGATGTTCTGGAAAAGTATTAAACACTCAACCTGCCAAACAATCAACACACTTAACTGCTCCCCTTCACTGAACCCAGCACAGTCTTGCTCGTGTGTCCCACACTCCACCGGATGGCAGTTGCCTAAAGCCAGAAACCATTTCACCATCTCTGGTTCTTCCTTTCCCCCACCAAACTCACCATTCTCCCTTTTAAAACACATCTCAAAACCATCCCTTCCTGTTTTAGAGGGTCAGTGCCTTTTCCCCTCTCCCACTTATCTGGAACACTATTCTGACATACAGATCCAGCCACGTCACTTACCATTACCTACCTGATGACACTGACACTTCCAAGCTCGCCGCACAAGGCCATTCATTATCTGGCCATTCTACCCAGCTTTCATTCCAGCTACACCAAAGTGCTTCCTGTTCCTTAAATGGATGCTTTCGTATCTCCTCCTGGAATTCCCTCCCCTTCCTTCCCCAGCTAGTGAAATCTCACTCACCTTTAAAAGTCTGGTTGTATACTAATGGGGAAGACTTGATAGCTTTCTCTTCTATGTCTATGCATTTTGTACAGACTTCTACCACTTTTGTTATTTGCCATTTAAGTGGGACCTCTGGGAGGGCAACACT
This sequence comes from Smutsia gigantea, assembly GCA_032199065.1. Classification (NCBI taxonomy): domain Eukaryota; kingdom Metazoa; phylum Chordata; class Mammalia; order Pholidota; family Manidae; genus Smutsia; species Smutsia gigantea. The sequence goes on from JAVSCE010009568.1 coordinate 180,562, forward strand.
GTATTTTACTTATTTTTGTATTTCCGTGTCTCATCAGCTCCCAGCCTAAACCTTACTTACTCTTGCAGTTTGAAGATTCTTGTTTTTACTTTCTTCTTCTTCTTCTTCCACTATCATTTCATCCATTTGTATTACCTTTCGTGCTATAAAAGACAGTTTTAACAGGGGATGAACTTCCTTATGGGCATACATTTTTATGCACTCACATTTCTTACAGGAAATAAAACTGATGTAATCTGTGATCAAGAAATAGACTCAGTATAAAAAAGATAGTTTTTTAAAATAGAGGATTTAGACAAAGGCAACTCATCAGAGTGGTTAAGTAACTCCATGTGATGCCTGGTGTGGGCAGCCCAGCATTCCGGTGAGAAAACAGAACTCTGGAGTCACACTTGAGCTTGAGGCCCAGCCCTACCACTAACCAGGTCACATGGCTTTCATAGTGGTGCCTCAGTTTCCTCATGTATAAAAGGGAGTAGTCACTTTACAGTGATATTACGAGAACCGGAATGTGTATTCCATAAGAACAGGGTCTTTGTTACTTTTATCCTGTATCCCCAACCCTAGAATTGTGCCTATGACTGTTCATTAAGTGTCTGTGGGATGAATGACTGCAAACCCTTTTTAATAGTACTGGACACGTTATAATAAGTATTATTATAGCAAAATATTATTTATGTAGACACTGAAAGGAAACTTAGGAAAAACTTTCTAACCACTACAACTGTTGAGTGATGAAGAATAGAGACTGTCTCATTGCTAAATATGTATAACCAGGAACCAGACAATCCTGAGCTGGAATTCCATGGAGAAAATTCCTGCGTTTAATCATGGGAGGGTGCAGAGATCAGACTAAACGACTTTTCAGCCTTTTTTTTTCCTGACACATTAAATAAGAATGTAATTTTTAAACTTTTCTTTTTGAAAGCAATTTACAATGTGGTTAAAGTCTAATTAATGGTTAAGAGGGCACAAAAATGATTTTTACTGTTGGTAGGCATTGGTCCTGGTTTGCTCAGTTCTCAGGGGTGGAATCAGAAGACCCCACCCCTCACCCCCAACAAGTAAGTAAAATTGGTGGAACTCAGAAGGGAAACCAGTATTACCTGAATGTAGAAATAACCCAAAGTGACCCAACAGATGATAAACATGTGGCTGAGGAACTCTAGGAACAACACCCAAGGCCAATTTACATCCTAACCTAGTGGAATGACCCTAGGAAAGTGTAAATGTTGTTTTCTTCATGCTACAAGGCAATTCTGATGGGAGGCAAGGTAGAATAAGAACTGGACAGTGCTTCTAGCCCTGGCTTGTGGAGAAGGTGCCCTGGTGGGCACCCCAAAATCCAGGTCATGGGTCAGGTTCATCCTCACATTTGGATGCGCTGAGCTACCAAAGCTTAATGACAACAATATAAAGTCCATAACAGAGCTTATCCTGTCCCGATTCCATGCTTACTAATCACAATCTGGCTTCCCAAAGACTTTCCCGACAAGACAGTATTTCTCGGAGTTTGGGGCAGGCATGTGAGATGATTTTACCCAGATGGGTCACTGAGTTGAGTAACATGGGATGACACGGTGAGGGCCTGCGTCCCTTCACATCAGGGAGTCTCAGCTGGCATCTCCGCGTCTTGTAACAGCCCCCTTAATCTTGCTGACCTCTCTGACTCGGGGGGAAGCGAACAGGCCACAGTGTCTGGTCTCCAGCACAGCTTTTCTTTTCTCCTTTTACTTTCACTTTAGCTTGTACATTGCTCTGCAAAGTTTGTTTAGTATCAGTCCTGCACACAATTAACTGAGTGCAGAACAATCACATTTTTAGATTTACAAGACTGAGAAACAGACTTTAGAGGGCAGAGGCTCCAACAGTGAAGCTTCTCTGAGCAGCCAGCCAACCACCATGAGCCTCACCTCTCTCTTGGTTCACCAAGGAATTCTAAAAAGTACTCACATTTGGCAGATTTCAGGGGTGTCTGAATAGCTTCTGCTGTTAGTTTGTTTATTTCTGTGATATCCAGGTCAGCCTGTGACAAACACAGCCAGAAAACACCCAGCATATTCCATCAAATATGAGTAATAATATTTTATGATTAAGAACAATTTAAAAAAACATATTGATACATACAAAAAATTGTAACATTATTAAACACAATATAGTGAACTCCCATAAACCCACCATACAACCCAAGACCTCAGACACTGCCAGTAACTAGCTATGTAGTCTTCCCTATCCTACTTCCTTGTCTCTCCTCAAAGGTGACCAGTCTCCAAACTGTCACTCCCCAGAGGTAACCACTACCAATCCATTTGCTTAAAAAGGTGTGTGCATATATGTACATATATTTTTTTTCACTAATTTTGTGTGCTTAAACAATATTGTTTTGTTTTTGAACACCTCTTGTGGTTGTAGTTAACTTGTCTGCACTGCTATATAACATCCCTGTGTGCCTATCACAACGGATCTATCCAATCTGCTGTCAATAGCCTTCTATTACTATTACCAACATGGCTACTTTGAACGATTTTATACATGTGTCTGATGGACATGTCCAAATTTTTTCTTAGCTGTGTGTTTAGGAACAGGGCATTACAGGGTTGTAGGGTACACAAATGTTCAGCCTTGATATTATTCCAAATTTTTTTCCAAAATGATTGCACTTGTTTATATTTCACCAGCAAACGATACAAATTCTAATGACCCACACATTCTTTGCAACACTTAATGCTGTGTCAGACTTCTCTTTTTTTTTTTTTTAAGTCTAGAGGGTGAATAAAGTTTTCTATTGTCCTCCTGGGTCTTCAAAAAGGTTTCCAGACACCATTCTAATTAAATTTTCCCCAGTGGTGACTACCAATGAGAAAGCCATGAGTAGGCTGATTTGTAGGCCTTTTCTTATAAGGCATGTGTAAATATCAGAATAGTTGTTACAGACCAGTAATGACATGGGTTTCACCCTGGATTGGTAGGGACTACATGGAGCACTCAGGGTTCTGAGGCTGTCCAGGTGCAGGAAAGAAGCAGTGTTATAACAGATCATTGATGTCTGGTTGATGGAATGCAAAGTGGTGGCCAACTTTCTGCCATCCCAGAAACACCTGGCATGTTATGAAAGAATCACTGGTCACAGGCTACCTATCACCAACCATGCAGAAGAGTTAACAGGCCTCAGACTGATCTGTAAAAAGGTCTGTTTACCTGGCTGGCCCATCCCTTGCATGAGAACTTGGACTTCAGGGTTCCCACCATTCCCCGATAAGGATGGCACACTGTGCCAGCTTTGTACAGATTAGGTTTATGCTGAACACTTGATTCCTTCTGGAAGCCTGAAACTGATTTGTGCTAGGCGAAGACACATACGTGGGCAGGCCTCAACAAAAGCCCTGGGCACTGAGTCTCTAATAAGCTTTTCCGGCAGACAACATTTCACAAGTGTAGAATTAAGTGTGTTCTATGTGCCTCCACTGGGAGAGCACTCTTGAAAGCTCAGGCTGGTTTCCTCCAGAGTTCTCCCCAGGCACCTTTTCCCTGTGCTGATGTTGCTTTGTATCCTTTCACCGTAACAAAATCATAGCCTGGAGTATGACTATATGCTGAGCCATGAGTCCTCTTAGTGAATTACCACTCCTGGAAGTGGACTTGGGAGCCCCCTCACACCTAATTATTAAGAACTTTTGTGCCAAAGTATCATTTCTTCCCTGAATTTTAAATCATATTAGCTATGGCTAGAATTCTGTCAACTTGGTGTGATGACACTGGACATATTCTGTATGTCCGATTTTTAAAAAGTGATGTGTTTGTTAATGAACGTAATTCTTCTCAGAGGTTAAGCCTCTTTGGAACATTAGATCTGAGTGGGTGTAGGGGAACATATTACACAGAGAGAAAGCATGGACTAAGGACGTATTTGTAGCTCTTGATTTTATTTTTCAGTTATCCCCATTCTCCTACAATATTTGCCCCAGACGCTCTCATTTTTTCCTGATTAAACAACTGGCTCCTAAGTACCTTTAGTCTCTTCAGGCTTGTGGAGATGCACTAGTCAGTGCTATTACGTACCCTTTGTAGTTAGATACCTTCAAATCCTGAGATTCCAAATGATCAACTCATAGAAGGATATAGATTTTTGGGTTCACTTTGTAAATCTGCTGAAGGCTTTAATAAACCTTCTCCCCAGAAAGATACAAATGCATGTACACACACATTGTCTATGATTTTAGAGTGCACGGGTCTCAGTGAAGGCCACTTACGGACTAGTTCCCAACACTCTCCAATAGAACTCTCTGCAAAAGTAGCATTGTTCTATTTCTGAGCTGCCAGTACTTGGCCACTGGTGATGGGTGGCTACTGAACATCTGAAATGTTACTAATGTGTGAGGAACTGAATTTTTAGTTTCATGTATTAAAATAGCTACATGTGGCTAGTGGCTCCTGTACTGGACAGTACAGACCTAAACTCTTAATTTTGCCTCCCATCTTACTGCCTTCAGTCCTGGTACAGGTTCTGGGATGAAGAGGGTGAGAGGGGTGGGGAATCCTGAGAATCCCAATAAGAGCACAGCTTCTACAGTATGACACAAAACAACAGTCTCTGTCCCCTAGCAGGCCAGGTCACCATGTAATGACCAGGGACTTAAAGGTACTCGGGCTTGAGGCTTTCTCTTCCCCTGCAAAGGTCAGGGCAACAAACTGCCCAGAACCTGCCAAACATAGAACTACCTCTGTTCCTAGGGCTCATCCCATTTGGGCTTCAAGTACTCAGCATTTGACAAGTGTAATTTTTCAGTTGACACGAATAGAGTATGTCCCCTGTGGAACCCTTTCTCAGTTGAGTACCCACTGGTTAGCTTTTGTGACTGGACTAAACTCTAAAACTAATCAACAGTTCCAAAACAGGACAGGTCACTTACTGTTGCTGCCTCTTCCAGGGCCTGTTTGTTTCCTCCAAGGGCTTTAAAAAGAACATGTAATTAGTTACTATCCGATTTAATGATAAATCATCTTTCCTAATATGACCAGTGATCTTTCTAAAACTGGACCAGATTAAGTCCTTAGCCCAACATTCAAGGACCTTCACAATCTAACATTTCTACAGTCTAATACTATTTCTCCAAGCTTGACTTGTCCCCCTCATGACCTGTTCTAATTCTGTTCTGTCGCACCAAAGTTCTTGTTATTTCCCACATGTGCCACTCTCTCTCAGGACTCAGTGCCTGATACTTATTTCCTCTGCCCCAAATATTCCTCTGCACCCAGGAAATTTTTAATTCATCCATTTAAATTCAGCTTAAACACAAAACTCCGCTTATTTTTCTATCACAGTAATTGCTGTGAAGTGCTGAGTTAGTTGCTCACTTTCATCATACCCAACAACTATGCAAAGCTATTTAAGTGTCCACCCTGATTTGATCTGAATTCTTTGAGGACAGAGAGAATACCCGCAGTTTGGGGCAAAAATATGATGTAAGTGGATATCGAGTAAATGTGTGTTGAATGAAGAGGTCTGTGCAAGGTTTAGATGTAGAATAAAAAGTTAGGTCCTCTAGCTAGAAGCTCTCATAAGGTCCTGTAAACAGTTAAGCACTCAGGCTTTGAACTCAAATGCTTGTGTTCAAATAGACTCTGCCATTAACTAGCTTATGAGACCTTGAGCAAATCTCTCTGGGCCTTTATTCTGTCATCTATAAAACAGGGGCAGTATTAATAATTAATAGTTATATGCTCCTTAATACATAGTTAATATACATAAATCACCTGGTACATACAGCACTATAAAAAGTGCTTACCCACCACTACTCTATTCTCTTGTTTGTTGTGCTTATAGTTTTAATTATACAATCATGTGTGAGTTCTTAAAATGAGCTTCCTCTACTAACTTGTAAGTCCTGGAGGGTAGGAACTGTAGAATGTCTGTTTTGTCCCCCAATGCATCTTCAGCACCTAACATTGTAACTAATACGTGCTCAATGACTATTTATAAAAATGTGCAAACAGATTATTAAATAAAAGGGCAAATCACAGAATCATTAAATGTCTACTGTTTGAGCAGAACATGCATTTCTATCCAGGAAAGAAGCTATATACTGATAATAGTATTAACTAATTTGTTAATAATAAGGAAAAACCAAAAAGCAGGGCTAACCTCCAGAAAGGACAGCCTCTTGCATTTCCCTGGACATTTAACAAGGGGCTGGGGAACAAGCTGGGCTTTTTCTCTGGCCAGGAAAACTCTTGGGTGCTTGCACTTCCCAATTTGATTTGCCCATTTTTAAACCAGCAATTTTCACAAGATGCAGCAAGTGGTGCATGGAGTTTTCCTTCCACCTGAACTTGGTAACAAACCAAGTTACCCATTCATTCATTTTTAAATGGTTGAATAAAATACCAAAAAAAAAAAAAGAGTATCTCATGACACATGAAATTCATGGGAAATTCACATTTCAGTGTGCCCATAAATACATTTGATTGGAATACAGCCATGCACATCACAGCTGTTTTGAGTAACAGCAGAGTTGAATATTGGTGGTGACAGTGAACCTTCTGGCCCAGAAAACCTAAAATATTTCTTTTTTGGTCCTTCAGAGAAAATGTTTGCCTACCCGCTGGGGTAGATGAGGATAAGCAAGGAGGTGAGATAGTGAGTGAGGGACGCAGTAGGGCTGCAATTTTCCTACAGTGTTCATGAAAGACTTCACGAAGGTTAAGCCTGGCCGGGTAACCACAGAGGCGCTCCAGGCCGAGGCCTGGCGAAACTCCAGCAGCTCTTACCGAAGTAGTCGAGCCAGTTCATCTCGCGCAGCGCCTTGGGGAGCCTCAGGATCTCGATGTTGTACAGGTTATCCATCTCCTTGAGGAGGTTCTGCCTGTCTGACTGAATTTGCTTGGATCGGACTTGCACTGCGGGAGGGCAGAGCCCACAGAACACCGGTCACCCGGCGGGTGAAGGAACCCGGGAATTCGTGCTGCCTGCTCCCCAACCCACCAGCCCCCCGTGATCTCCCCAGGTAGTCTCCACGACCCGGGCTCCGCCCCTTACCTTCACGGTCGAAGTCCTTAAGAAAGGAGGCGAGCTTCCGGCTCCGTAACGAGCTGGTCTTCGCCACCCGACTGCCGCCTTTCCTAGCCGGAGCCATGGCGCTTTGGTGGAGGCTGCGGGAAGCGGGGGACCCAGCCCCCGGGGTCAGCGGCGGAGACGGGAGGGAAAGTAAGGGGGCCGCGAAGCTGCGGAAGAGTGCGGAAGGGCGCCCCGGGGCGCTAGTAGGGGGATCCCTGCCCTTAGGGGCCTGAGCATAGAGGACTCTCGAGGCACGTACCTGCGGGACGCGAAATAGAAGCTGAGAAAAATAGTCACAGCTCCCGCTGAGAGGGAGCGGCGCTGTAGTGACTCCGACGTGCGGCCGCCGCCACCAAATTCAAACTGCCACAGGCTGACGAATGAGAAGTCGCCGTCCTAGGCCACAACATCCAGTCACAAGGAAGCTCCGCGATCAGGCAGCCAGTCCACAGTAGGACTACAGCACCCAGAAGGCATTGCCATATGACGACATATTTTCCGCGACTTGGCAGTCTCGTGGGGACATGCGCAGAGAGAGTGCCGGCGCTTGGTGGCGACCCTGGGAGCTTTCAAACTCCGATTGCCTTAGCTTTAGCTTTTTTCCACCGGTTTAGGGAAAGCGACCGGCAGTCTCAAGAAGAGGCAGGATTCCGGCTCCAGAAGCACGGGTCTGGAGTCAGGGCTTGGGCCCGGGGAATCCGCAGTCTGAAACAGGAAACTGCCCTAGCCCCGGACGAGCGGCCTCCGTGGGACAGTCAGGAAACTTCCCGAGGTGGGAAACGGGCCCTGCCTTCCAAGAGCTCCTCTGAAGGGTAAGACGATGCCTCGTGCCAGGAGGGATAGGCAGCCCTACGTGAGGAGACCCAGGTTTAGCTGGACCTCCCTTGAGAATGGAAACAAGTCCCACCTTTGACCCGCTACTTCCCCTACCAACTTGGGACCCAAATGCAGGTTTTTTTCCCCCCCTCTGTTCTCGTTTTTTTTTCAACAGAGGATGACTCCAGACCGACCTTTGCTTGCTGTGCAGGAGGCCCTGAAGAAATGCTTTCCTGTGGTGGAGGAGCAGCAGGGCCGGTGGTGGAGCTCTCTGAGGGCCTGCCGGCCCCTCCTGGCCTCCCTGGGCAACCTGGCTGAGCAGCTGCAGGCGGCACAGAGCCTGCGATTCGAGGATGTGCCGTCACTTCGGGCCTTCCCAGATTTAAAGGAGCGGCTGAGGCGCAAGCAGCTGGAGGCTGGTGATATTGTCCTGGACAAGTTAGGGGAGAGGCTGTAAGAGAGGTTCAAAGGCGCTTGTCTTGGCAGAAAGGTTTTCAACTGGTGTTTAATAAGTAGCTTGGATCAGTCAGAAGGGTGTTTTTCTCCTTGCTTGAGAGCATGGTATTTGGAACTGCCCTTGATTCCTTGCCATCTGTTGCAGTGGAACCTCTGTCAAAAAGCCATTTTCTGGCATTTCCCTTGTCAGGCTAGGGTGGCAGTGGTGGACTTACTAGAAGCTGCAAAGGTGGGACAAAAAAAAAAACAGTGAACAAAGCGTATTATTCTGTAGATGTAGTAGGTGTCAGAGCTAAGGGTTTTACATACATATATCTCATAACATCTTTTTAACACCTGTATAACGTAACCTTGCTTAATCCCATTTTGCAGGTGAGAAAACTGAGGCTCAAGCAGATTGCCTATGGCACAGCTAGTAAATAGTAAAGCTGGGGTTCTAACTGAGGTGTGCTGCCACCAAGGCCAGAGCTCTTAACCCCGACTTTGCTCTTCTGTACATTGGTGTCTTGGGGGCAGGAGTAGCATGTCTCTAAGCTCTCATTATGCCCAATGTTAGGCCTTCTCTCTTAAAGTTATAGGCAGTTGATGACAGAGAAGAGACAGGGCACACATATGGCCTTCCCATGACCAGAACAAAAGGAGGTTTTAATATAGAGAGTCTGTGCCATAGACTGATGGGAGAGTGTCAAAATAGGGACCTTCTCTGTATTCATTTGTACAAAGTACATTTATTAAGCACGTGTGGTGCTGGGGATACAACAGTGAACCAGACTTAGTTCTGTTGTTGAGCAGAAGAAATAGTTAATTAAATTATGTTGACATTCTAAGATAGTGAACTTTGATTTCAGTTGATGACACCTATTTGTGTGTGGGTATTAGGCTGTTATTTTAAGTCTTTTTAAAATTGTGAGTCACAGGCAAACATTTTGAAAGCTACAGTTCTAGACTAGGGCATGCGCTGCCCTTTGGGAAGTTGTAGCCTTCTTCTTGGTGGCTGGGCCCCTTGGAGTCACCAAAGGAATAATAACAATACTTAGCATGAGCTAGGCACTTCCCAAAGCTTTTTATGTACATTATTGCACTTAATCTTCACAGTAACCCTTTTCATTCATTGCATAGGTGTTTGTAGTTCTATGTAGGTGTCAGTATTCTAAGTTCTTAGGATGCACAGTGGGCAAAACAGACCGTCTTTATACATGACTGAGAATAGGTAACTTTCCTAGAATCCAGTTTGTGTACACTCAGAGCCCAAACTTCATCACTCAGTAATTTACTAAAATGGGGCCAGGGAGCATGTGAACAGTACAGGTTGGTTGCCTCGGTTTCCTCCTGCTTATTCCCTTTCACGTACATGGCATGGAACCATGTGTGAGCATTTGCTCTCCTACAGTTTTATGGCAGCCCCAGAAAGGCCTTGTGGTCTTTACTTTTTTTGACAGCTGGGCTTATCACGCAGCTTTGAGAGCCATATAACTTCAGCCTCTCCATCTTTAAGTTAGTTCTTAATTCTGAGCCACTTTTACCTCTAAGGCACCATCACTAATCTCCTTCGGCCAGTGGGTCTCATTTCGAGACAGTTTTTCCTGTTGGGACATTTGGCAGTTACCTGGAGACTTCACTGATTGTCACAACCTGGGGAGAAGGAGGATGTGGTTTGCTCCTGGCATCCAGTGGGTAGAGGCCAGAGATGCTGCTATATATCCTACAATGCCCAGGGCAGCCCTCTACCATAAAATGTTACCAGTCCAAAATGTCAGTGTGCCAAGGTTAAGGAACCTTGTCTTAGGCCTTTCTCATGATATTCCCTAATACCAGATTCTTTCCCCCAGAAACACCCTCCTTACGGTGCGTGACACGGTCAGCAGCCATGTGGAGCAAGTCCTTCAGATCTATGAGCAGCGTGCAGAAACGATGGGCATTGATGCTGTCCTACAGGCTTCAGTTGTGAGCCCCTCTGTGGCTGACATGCTGGAATGGTTGCAAGATATTGAGAGACATTATCGAAATTCGTATCCTTTGTACGTGTTTCAGGTAGTGTCCAGATCTGTTCCAGGAAGTCTTTTTAATTTCAGTTTTCATAGGGTCATGAAACTATATAGCATGGGTCTCTTTGGTTCCTGAATTTGGATTCTCCCTCAAATCATTTGTTAAGTAGCTACGACCTGTCAGGCATTGTTCTAGGTGCTGGGAGATAGGCATTAAAAGGAAAATATATTGAATGCCAGGTGGTGATAAGTGTTATGGAGAAAAATAAAGCTGGGAAAGTGAGGGGTGAAGGTGAGTTATGATTTTAAATAGGGTGGTCAGGACAGGCCTCACTGAGATAGTGATGTTTGAGGAAAGACCTGAGGAGGGTGAGGGAGAGAGCCATATGATGTTGGGGAAGAGCGTTCCAGGCAGAAGAAACATCAAGTGCAAAGGCCCTGAGGTGAGAACATGCTTAGTACATTCAAGAAATAGCAAGGTGCCAACATGGTGGGAGCAGAGTGAAGGCGGGAGCCTAACCAGAGATGTGGTCAGGGGCCAGGGCTAGACCTTGTAGGGCCTCAAAGGTCTTTGGAAGGATTTCGCCTTTTACACTGTGTGAGATGGAAAGCTACCAGAATGTTTTGAGTAGAGGACTAACATAATTTTGACAGTATCACCCTGGCTGTGTTCTGAGGAAAGACTTGAGTTGGTGCAGGGTGAGGGTAGAAGCTGAAAGACCAGCTTATTTTGGCCCTTTTCTCTTGATACTGGCCTGAATCCCGCATCTACTTGCTGGCTTAAGTTTCTGCCTTCATTTAACTAACTTCCAAATCCAACCTTTATTCTTCTTTCTGGTCTTGATTTTCAGTTTCCTGCCAATGCCTCCATCTGGATTGCTCATGGAACTGCAAACTCAGATTTCAAATTGAACTCTAGTTAGCTCTCACATTCAGCTCCCTTTTGTTTTCGTTGTAGAGTCAACCCCATATGGTCAGTTACCTCTCTGGAGACTTCAGCAGCATCTTTCCCCTTGCCTTCTCTGTTCTCTTTTTAGTTGCAATAGCAGCAGCACGTCAGGGGCAGTAGGCACAGTGACTTGGCTCACGTCATCCGGCACTTGCTGCCTGCCAGGCCCTGTTCTGAGAATGTTGACATGGTCACTTGTCAAGTCCTTTGACTCTTTGTCCCTGGTCTTTCCATATTTTCCTTCTCTATCCCCACTGCTGCTTCCATAGTTTCTTAGCTCTCCCTTGATCAAGAAGGGTCTTGACAGGTTTCTGTCTGGCTTCTTTCCCTGTGAGCTACCCCTGATTAGTGGCCTCACTCTGTATAGCTTCAGGAGGTCTATTCCGGTCCTGCTGCTTGTATAGGAGTTTTCAGTGGCTGCTCTTGCTAGAAGGGCAGAATCCCCTTACTGCTCTAAAGTGCTCTTTGTGTTCTGGCTCAGCCTGCCTTCTCAGCCACTTTTCCTCCTACTCTGCACAGTGTTCCCTACCAGCCAAGCTGGAGGGTTTACTTGTCCCTGAATCCATTCCATGCTTCCCCATTTCTGTGCCTTTGCTTAAGCTGTTCCTGCTGGAATCTTCCTGCTACCATCTAAATTGGATGTGTTCATCCTCTGATGTCGCACTTCAGTTTTATCTTTCATGTCACTTAGATTCTTTCTTTGCAGTTTCTGGCTTTTTCCTCACCATGATAAGTCCTAGATGGCAGGGGCCAGTGTTTTCCTTCCTGTGTCCCTCTAGCACAGAGCCATGAGAGTAAAGAGGCGCTCAGTAAGATTGTAGCATGAGGGAATCCTGCCACCCAGTAAATGTACTGGTTGCTGACTGTCACTGTACAACTCCCTATAGCTCTCTCCAGGCTATTTTTATCCCTCAATAAATATCCCTTATTTCATTTTCTTTTTGAGCAGTCCTTAACTTCCAGGAAGGTACCTGAGGAGAAAGTACCTCCTGTCCTCCATCCAGTGGGGAGACTTGGCAAACATCCAAGCTTTGCCCAAGGCCTGGGACCAGCTTCCGGAAGATGAACACCACGAGCTTGTGCAAGGTGCTGGTGTTTGTTTACGCCTTCATGTTTCCTCCTCTCCTTCCCTGCGTCTCACTTCTTTGGCAACATCAGAGAGATGCCTTCACAGTGCCTCTGTATCTCTTATAAATTTGGTGTTCTGTGTTCTCTGGGGAGGTGGTTTGTTAGTTTTCCTCTCTTCCTATTCCAGATACCCTATTGAATGTTTCCTTCTTCCTGGAAGATTAAAGAAGCTGTGTGTTTATCTGGAGACTAGAGGGATGCAGTTGAAGACTGACCTGCATTCTGGTATTTCTGAAGGGATGGCGGTATTGCTACCTGACATATTTGCCAACTCAATGCCTACAGTCTAAGGACTGGCTCTTGGGAGGATTGTGCTGGATGCTTCTGATGTTGGGGCTTTTCCCTGCTAGGTCATGGCTGAGAGTATATGGCCCCCTTTGCCCTTGCCTAAGGCTCAGGGGAGTGGATGGAAGTAGAGAGAATGCAGGAAAGGCAGTGCAGAAGAACACTGGTGACAGAAGCACCAGCCACAGAGTGGTAGGGAAGGAAAGGACAGGGTAGAGAATGGCACCGTCCTCAGCATCATCCAGAGCTCTGAGCCTGGTTGATGCCAGGTCCTAGTTTCGGATATTTGTGTCAGTACTGAATCCCTTCGTGAAAGAAAAAATGGCTTCAATGACTTCAAGAAAGAAGGGTGATGCTGATGGAAACAGTACAGATCTTCCTCAACTTACAATGGGGCACATCCCAATGAACCCACCTTAAGTGGGAAATAATGTGAGTCAAAAAAGCATATACTACACTGACCTACCAAGCATCATAGCTCAGCCTAGTTCACCTTTAATGTGCTCAGAAAACGTACAGTGGGGCGAATTAGCTTAAGTCATCAATACAAGGTTTGTTTTGTAATGAAGTGCTAAGAAGCGTTGAATATTTCATTATTTCATGTCGTTGAATACTGTCCTGAAAGTGAAAAACAGATTGGGCTTGATACAATGTGATTGTAAGCGTATCGGCTGTTTACTCTGGAGAAGGTGTGACTGACTGGGAGCTGTGGCTTCTGCTGCCCAGCATCAGGAGAGGTGGCCTACTGCATGTCGGGAGCCTAGGAACAGGCCAGATTTCAAAGGACAGTTTCTAAGAATGCATATCATTATCGCACCGTGTTTAAGTCGAAAAACTAAGGGACTGTTGATGGCAGTAGCTCCATATCAAGACAATGTCAGTTTCCAGAGCCTACCAGCAGGGGGAGGTGGTGCAGCATGAATTAGCCTGGATGCTGAGAAGGTGATGTTCCTCTGTTGCTCTTGCTATCTGAGAGTAGGCGGGCATAGTGGGACTCCTACATGACAGGGTTTTTTAATCAAAGCCGGCAACTCACTTGCCACATTCCTCTGATGCTGGAGTGGCTGCATGGCTGGGAGAGCACCAGCCCAGAGTCAGGTGGTCAGGGTTGTGTTTGCAGCCCAGTGTCTTCATCTGTGAAGTGATGGTGGTACTTCCAGACTTGTCAGCTTCCTAGGCTAGTGTAAAGATCTGAGTCATTGGATGTAAAGAGACTTAATAAAGAATATAAATATTTTTCAAGGAAAGTGACTTTTTAAAATTACAAAAGAGGTATGTGCTTTTAAAAAAATCATTCATAGGAAAATTGTACAAAAAGTTTTAAGTGTAGAAAAGCATAAAACAAGCTCCATCAGAAATATTTTGATATGTATCCTTTTAGTGCCCATATTCACACATTTAAAACATAATATGGTATCATTGATACATACTTTTATTTAAATAGCCTTTTTAAAAACAGAACTTAGCATAGTTTGGTCATTTTTTCATATCTAAATCCAATTCAGTACAATCATATACCATTAGATACATTATGTACTATTTTATGAATGTGTTACCTTATATTTTACATGTATTTTTCCAAATCTTCATTTTGCTACCTATAAAGATAATTGATTCTGATTTGTGAAAAAGTTTACAGAAAGTGAAAATAACTTTTTAATAATACGGTGTATATTTTTCCAGAAATTTAAAAAATCTATTATATCACATAATAGCCATAAATAAAACAACGCAAAAGACATTTGGGTATCAGGTCTTATGATGTGCTCTGGGAACAGAGATGAAAAAGAACCCTAGAAAGGTTTGTAGTTCAACCAGGGGAAGATTTAAACCAGTATTTCTCAGGCTTTAATGTGCACGTAAATCACTGGTATCATTAAAATTTAGATTTAGATTTTGTAAGTATGAGGTGGGGCTCCAGATTCTGCATTTCTAACAGGTCCCAGGTTGTGTTGATGCTGATGATCCAAGGACCAGACTGCGTGGGAAAGATAAGATTGTGATACAATAATAAAGGTGGTGTATCTGAGGTCAGAACGGAATGCCGTGGGAGAATAGAGGCGACGATAACTAGGTGCTCATGGGAACACACAGTGACAGTGACGTCTGGGTTAAGCCCTCAGGCTGGTTTTACGGGAGGGCTGGGAGAGGAGTGCATGGTATTCCATGCACAGGGGACAGGCTAAGCAAAGGCAGTGTTCGAGAAGGAGGCAGCCTGCATGTATCAGATGCGCTCTGTGGGCCAGGCATTGTGCTTGTTTGCGTTTACCCCTGTAGAACTGACAGGTGTTAATAGTTAGGTAATAGCAAGTCTAGACTGAACTAGAGTTCATAGAGGGGTGGAAGAATGGCAGGAAATGGGTCTGTAAGGGTAGACTGGAACCAGACTGTGAAGAGCCCTGAATGCCTGGCTCAGGAGTATGTACTTTATTCTGCAAATGGGAGTTGCTTGCTTATTTCCATGTGTGTGTCTGTGTGTGTATAACAGCTTTTTAAATTTCTCTCCTTGAAACAAGTAATCATCAGTACAAATCGATACAAGTATGTTTATAGTGCTCAATAATAACTGTGTATTAAGTGTAATTGTTCTTATTCTGTTCCTTAGCTTTTCTTCTATTAAAATGCTATCCTTTTAATAGTTCTTTTTAGATCTGAAATTATTTTTTGAGTAAGTGACGCACTCAACATTGTGAAAAATTTAAAGGGTACAACAGCATGTTCAGTGAAAATCTCTCCTCCCCCAGTTATTCACTTCTTTTCCCTGGAGGCAGCCAATGTTAAATGTTTCTGGTGTATCCTTACAGAAATATACTTTGCCTTTATAAATGCATGTTAAGTGTATCTTCTCAGATAGTCCCCAGCAATTCCATCTATACTATTCACACCCTTCTATGCTCTCCTCCCTTTCAGTGAGGGCTGGACTTACAGATTTGCTTCTAATGAACAGAATACTGCAGAAGTGGTGGGATGTCATTTCTGAAACTAGGTTATGAAAAAAGACTGCAGCTTCCATCTTGGGTGCCGCCGCTCCCTCTCTTGGCTCCTGGGGCAGTCAGCTGCAGTGCTGTGAGGGAGCCCTGTGGAGAGCTCATGTAAGGGACCTACACCTGCCAACAGCAACGTGAGTGAGCTTGGAAGCAGATCCTCTCTCCCCAGTTGAGCCTTCAGATGAGACCATCACAGCTTGACTATAACTTCATGAGGACCTAAGCCAAAGACAACCAGCTAAGCAGTGCCCAGATTCCTGACCCGTGGAAACAGATAATAAATGCTAGTTTGAAGTCATTAAGTGTTGGGGTAATTTGTTCCATAGCAATAGGTAACTCATAGAACAAGCAGATAAGCTTTTGTGTTTTCTCCCTAATTTTATGTGAATAGTAGCATCCTGTATACCCAATGTTGCACATTGTTTTTTCCACTTGCTGTATCTTGGAGATCGTTCTATAAGATCTATATAAAATGTTTTATTTTTTTCTAAAACGGTTTTATAGTTTTCTGTTGTATGGGTGTACCATAATGTATTTATCTAGCCCCTTACTGGTGGACATTGAGGTTGTTTCCAAGGTTTTGGTATCTGTTAGGTTTCCCAGTACTCCCACCCCTGCTCATTATGCTTTCTTCTCTTGGGATTTTTCAATTAGCTAGTTCTGTTCCACCCACTCACCTCAGTTGAAAAAGAAATCTGTTGGCATTTTTACTGGTAAATTTATAAACTAATTTAGGGAGACTCATCATAGTAGGGGTACATCTAGTGCATCTTCTTCAAGTGTACTACTGGTTTATGGGTTTAGATATCAAATGTGAGTTCTTGTCTCTGTTTCTCTCCGTTAAGGAAATAGGCTCTTGGTGGTCAG
This sequence comes from Smutsia gigantea, assembly GCA_032199065.1. Classification (NCBI taxonomy): domain Eukaryota; kingdom Metazoa; phylum Chordata; class Mammalia; order Pholidota; family Manidae; genus Smutsia; species Smutsia gigantea. The sequence goes on from JAVSCE010009568.1 coordinate 197,089, forward strand.
AACCTCCTTTCCTGTCTGTGAGACAAACTGTTGGGATGAAACTAAGAATCGGGTTTCCTTCTTTTTTCTCTCTATCCCACCCACATTTAGAAATTGACCTTAGGATTCTTCTTGCAGGCAGAGTAGGGGTTTTTCAAAGCCAGTGGGATCCTGGGCTCTAAAGAGAAGGACTTCTTCCTCCCCGAGGAGAGTCCATGCTTTATGGTGACTGCATTATGTCTGACTTTGGTTGGCATGAGAGGGTCCAGGTACCGTCTCCAACGTGTAAGCATCAGCTTGTTTATAATTCCTCCCCCTGAGAGATAGGGAGAGTGCTCATTTGGAGGAGCAGGTTCAGGGATGAGGGGAAGGGGCTAGTGCATTGACAATTTGGGAAAGCTTACTGATTTACGGGTGACCCAGACCTGGATTCAAGTTTCAGCTTAGCCCCTTATTAGCCCAGCTATGGGTATGTCATTTCCCCTCTCCAAGGTTCAGTTTCTCCATCTGTTTAATGGAGATGATGGTATATGTCCTCACAGGGTTCTAAGGTTTAAGTGAGGAGAGCTGTGAGGGCTTTTAGCAAATTTATAAACATTGAAGGGGTTGAAATTCACTTGAGATTCATCAGTCATCCACTAAGTTTGTAGCTGTAACATCTTCATACTTGACAAGCAGTGAAACAAGTATGCTTTGAGGGACATAGTTTTCTCAGTGCCCACAGCTTGTCCGTGACATTGCCACAATTTGCATGCAGATTTTCTTGGTTCTGGTCAAAGGAGCCTTTCCCTTGCACTGCTGTAAGGCAAAAGCATCCCTAAGACCTACTCAGCGGTGACCAGGGTTTGGTCTCTTGGATTCACCCTGTCCTGCATGGGACGGGATTCCTCCAGAGGTGAGTGCATCGCCCCCATCTGGCTTGGCAGTGGCACGCGAGGCGTCCATGGCCCTCTCTGTGGCTGCAGCGTTGCCAGGGACCCTCCCTTCTGGTACCGTAGCCAAGGGGGCTGCAGTGAGTCCTGAGGCCACTGGCCAGTCTTACCCTTTGGCCCTTTATGCCGGGGCTGGGAGGAGAAAGCAGTCCTTAAGGAATGACAGACTGCCCCTTCCAGGCACTCCTCCTCCCCGTCATTCCTGGAAGGCTCTTCCTTGGTTTCTATAGAATGCAAAGGAAAGTCATTTTTTCTGCGACTGGTACCTGGTACAGCATAACAGGGCTTCCGCCTCGGAGATCCTGATTCGGTGTGGGGAGAGGGGGCTCCCTATCTGCATCCTCAGGTACCCCTTACTCTGTTGCAGGGGCATTCTTTAAGAAATAGTTTTAATCCTGAGAAAAAGCACAGAGATCTGGGTAAAGTAGCCACAAAGGTTGCCCTTGACAACCTTCTGGGGGGAAACTAGCCTTCATAGCATCCTCATGGCACCTCATCTTCACCTGTCATTGCCTCCCGGCACCTAACTAGGCTCCAGCTACCCCAGTCCCTTCCTGCCGTTTGGAGAGGGATACTAAGAACTTGTATATATGGCATCATACAGTCTGCTGCATCCATAGCCATTCAGAGGCCTCCCTGTGGGCCCAGCACAAAACGAATTACTGGTAATACAAAGGTAAATAAGGGAAGTACCCAATTTAGTAGGCTAGACAGATACATCAGCCCATCATGAGATGTGCTGTCATAAAGGATGCACAGGGATAGCAGTGGATGCAGAGAGACTTTCCGTGGGTTTTTGTGGGAGGCAAGAAACGGGGATGTAAGAGTACATCCCCAGCAACTTAATTTCAGCGAGAAGCTCCCCTCTGGTTTCTAATGGAGTAAGTAATGGGCAAGGGGTCAGCACAGCCTGTTTGCTGTCACGTGAGCAGGAAGCGACCCTCTGTGCTGGGCTCTTCTCCTCCAATTCATATGCACGCAGTAGCTCTTTATTTGCACAAAGAGTGCCGGCTAATAAATCCACCACTCCACTGCAATCCCCACAGCGCGTTTATAGGCAGCAGCTGACTTTTATCAGCTAGTTTGTTCTTTCATATAAGCAGAGTTTTATGAGGGTCTCCTGAGCTGGCTCATAACGTGATGAAACGTCTGCAAAATTCGACCATAAATCCCCAGCACCTGCCAAGCAGAGGATGCTATTTTCCAGGCACATTTTGTCCAGCTGGTGGCTCTGTCCCCTTGCCCAGTTTGCATTTTTGCACTTGTCTCTTTAAACTTGGATTTGTTTTTCAGCTCTTTGCGGCCTCTTTAAAGGCAACTGAAAAATGAGGGGTAGGAAAAAGGAACTAGAAAGTTACGTCTGTGCTAAAAATTACCCCTGGCTTATGTTGCTCTGAAAGCTGGTTTTGATCTCACCGCTGAAACAGAGACATCAGGCTTCCCAGCACACGAACCCCAGGGCGGGGGACTGAAGGACAGTGCCGGCTGAGCTCGTTATTAATACTTTGATTCTTTTCTGGGCCATCACCCTTTGTACTTGCCATCCTTGGTTGTCAGTTCTGTAAATTAAAGGAACAGCTCCAGATGCCTTTTTCCCAGATGGTCTCCAAGCATGACATCTTTTCCCAGCATTCTGAGCTCCTCCAAGACAGAGATGATATTTAAATGCCCCCCCCTCCTCCAAATAAGGCAAGACCTGGACTCTCCGAGAATGCTGGTTGGCCGAGGTGGACTTGACATTTGGAAACCCTACAACTGCCTCAGTGGAGCACACTGTCCATCTAGGAAATGTTGAGGCGGCTGCAGGATTACTATATGTCGACTGGTTCTCTCTGTTCTGGTCAGGAGATCATTAGGCCAGAGGAGGACACTGTGGTCGCCCTTCATGTGGCCTCATCCTTTGAATACTTTCCCTAGACCCCCCACTTCAGGGCAGCTTTGTGGGCATGTGACCCATGTTCACAAGGGTCCCCCAACTTGGCTTTTAAGCGTCTGCTGTCACCCTGTCAAAATTTTTAATAGTTTTTGAACAAAAGGTTGGGTTCTCATTTTGTATTGGGCCCTGCAAATCATGTTGCTGGTCCTGCCCCTCTGGCCTCTGGTCCTACGGCAAGTAGCCGTCCCAGAGCTGTGCACAGGCCCTCTTGCTTCCCGAGGCCCAGTGTGAGTCTGCACGGAACAGGATACTCGCCTGGCAGTGAGGAAACCTGGCAGTGCCGACTCCTAAAGCCTTGTGTTCCCCAGTCCTCTGGTGCAGCCACTTCCTGTCATGCAACAGTATCTCTACAGGGCCCGAAGAGCGCTTCCCAGTCACACTCCTTAAGTGCTGTCAGCTGCTCCTAGCCCCTTAGTGCCTTTTAGAAAAGACTTCTAGTTAACTTCCTCCACTAGGAGGAATCTGCCTGGATAGGAATGGGGGGCTGGGTCTAGGATAGGTGGTGGAAGTCAAATGGATCGGGAGTGGACCCCCACCCCAATGACAAAGAGCCCCAGGCCAGGCTAGACAGAGCATCCTCCCTTTCCCAACCCGCCTGGCTTGGGTCCCCAGATCCACCCGGCATTGCCACACCAGCGGAAATGGTGGTTGCTGTCCCAGCCAAACCCTGGGACTGTGGCGGCAGCCCCGAATGGGCCCAGCCACCACATCAAGGGCGCAGCCCCACCCTCCTCTCCGCACCCCCTCCCCCCTTGGGCTTCTCCGCCTGTCTCCTTCCCAGAGAGTCCAGCGTGTAACCTCTGCTTGGGGCCGGGGTCAGCCACAGCCTCTGTAGCTCCTGCTGTGCGGTGAAGGTTCTGGACAGGCCACGGGGACATCTGCCACTCACCCGTGTGGGACTGGAGCAGGTGACTTGAACTCTCCAGATCCCAGTGTCTTCACTGAAAAGGGAAAAACAAACTGGGGCGGTAGACAACGGTTTCAATTTCACAGGGCCATTGCAAAAATTGAATTAGCTAATACATGTGAAAGAACTTTAAATCGTATCATAAAAATATAAGTAATTTTCCTCTGAGAAGCAGCCGGGTGTAATGGAAAGAAGGATTTGGAAGCCAGTACGTCTAATACTGTAATTACTATTTATTGAGCAGTTTCTCTGCTTCATGCTTATGTCTAGTGCTTTTATATCCATGCCAACAACCCTGTGAGGTAGGTACTATTTCCCGGTTTTATGGATAAGGAGACTGATTTAGGATGGTCAGGTGACTTCTCCAAGGTCACATAGCTGATCTGAGATTTTAATCCTGGGTGAACTCCAGTGTTCCAATCTTCTACATATCTGTCTGAGACAGACCTGGCTAGGTGTCCTCAGCCAAGTCATCTAAATGTCTCTGTGCCTCAGTCTCCTCCCCTGGGCAATGGAGACCATTATCTCTGGACAATCACTGCGATGAAGTGGGCCCACAGGTGGGGCGTCTTGAGCACACTGTCGGGCGCATCTTCTCCCTCTAGTGGCCCCGGCCTCAGGAGCTCCTCTGGGTAGGATGGTGGCTGCCTTCAGCCTTCGTGGGGGAAGCAGTGCCTCTCAGTACGGCCTGCAGTGCCCTGAGGCTGGGGGGCTGGCAATCACTCAGCAAGGGAAGCATCGCTCGGGCTGGAGCAGGAGGGGTGTCACCTGCTGGCTATGCTTCACAGGCAAGTCCCCTTTACTCAGGGCAGCCTGCGGACCTGTCTCATGTCTGTCTCTACTCCACGGAATCAGCACCATTCTCCATGAGTTGCCAAAACAGCCGAATCGCACACTCCCGCCCAGGGGAACAGCACCCAGCGCAGCCAGCCCTGCAGACGTGCTGGGAGGATGACCAGCTGCACCTGCCACGCTGCGGGTCCCTTGGCTTTGACCCAAGGCCCTGGTCTGAGGAGGCTCTAGCCTAATAGCTTCTTCCCTCCCCCCCAACCCCACGTGCCTCTAGGCCGGCTGCCTGGCCCAGCAGGAGACAGGCAAGACATGGAGTTGCCCACATTTATACCCTGTGTAACTCTCACCAAGTGAGGAATAAACAGCCTCTCCGTCAGTGAGGATTTAAGCATTTAGACCAGTGGTTCTTATTCCTGGCTGCACATTGTAGTCACTTGGGGGCTTCATGAAGCTCTGATCCTTTTGTGTTTTGGGAGCCAGCATCCGCCCCAGGGTTCTAATTGGCTGGGATGCAGGAATTTTAAGAGCACCCACCCCCATGCTCAGTGACTTTAATAGGTAGCAAAAGCTGAGAACAACTGCTTTTATACAATTCGCTCATTTAAAAATCTGATTTTGAGTGTCTGCCGTGTGTCAGGCACTCTGCTGGGCTCTGGGGAGTCTGGATCTCTGGGGCTTGCATTCTAGTGGGGAGGCAAAGTCAGCAAGAAAATGGATGATTTCAGATTGCATTAAGTTTCATAAAGAACATGGAAGTAGTAATGGGACAGAATGACGTGGAGAAGGATAAAGGGGCTGAGAAAGCTTTATGAGAGGGTGACATTTGCACTGAGACCTAAATGAAGTGACAGGGAGAGATGTATATTCTCTGGCATGGCAGTTTACAACGTTGTTTTCTAGGAACTCCAGGACCCTCCCAGGGGATCTGCAAAGTGAACACATTTTATAATACTAAGATGCTCTATGCCTTTTCTACTCATTCTCTTACGTGGGTACAAGGGAGTCTTGAGAAGTTCTGTAATGACATCACCATTCTGACAGCTAATGGGACATGTGCTTGTGTGGTGTAATGTTTTAAAACATTCTTAGATTTCTATTTTTGCAAACATTGATAGATACAGCCCACATAAACACAAGCAGAAACTCTTTGGGGTCCCCAGTTTTTAAAAGTATAATTTGAAAACTGCTGATCTGGTGGAAGAGCCTTCCAGAGGATCCCAAGGTGGGAACCAGCTTGGTGCATTCAGAAAAGAGCAGGAAGGCAAGGGTATTCTAAGAGAGAAAGGGTAAGTGGCAGAGGAGGTCTGGGGTGGCAGAGGCCAGGCATGCAGGCATCTGGAGGGAGGACTATTTCAGGCAGAGGAGTACTAGGAGGCTGTCCAGGGCTACAGCAGTAGAGGTGGAGAGAAGTCCATTCTAGAGATATTTAGAAGGTGGGATGAACAGGGCCTGGTGAGAAATCAAATGTAGTGGGGAAGGGAGAATGGCTTCAAGTTGCTGGCCATTCACCAAGGTAGGAGACACAAGAGCTGGAGGAGTTTTGGGGTGGGTGGTGGGAGACAGAATAGGAGAAGTGCCAGGGTTGGGGGACATCTGTCTGGCTTCTGGATAGATGGGTTTAGACATCACTAGAGGAGTCAGAGCTAGAGCCATAAAACTCTGGGGGAATGCATGCAGAGAGAAAAGGCAGCCAAGGAAACTCGCTGGGGACTCCCAAGCTGTGCGGCATGGCCCATATTGATGCCAGAGAACAGAGGGTCCTGGGGTTGGGAGCCAAGGACGGAGATGTTTCAGGAAGGAAAGAAGGCCTGCATCATGGCGGATGAGGACAGAACCCCACATGCTGTGACCTCTGTAAGAAGCGTTTCTTGGGTGGAGAGAACGCTAGTTTGCAGTGGGCTGAGGATGTGGAGGTGATGAGTGCAAGAAGACTTTCAGGAGGGAGAGGAGGAAGACAGCTCCAGTGAGATGCAGGGGGGTCTTTGAGGATGGGGGAGACAGGAACCATTTGTGTAGGCTGATGGGATGGTTGGTGGCACCAAGGCCCAAGGCACAGCTGGGAATGCTGGCTCAGGACCGGGGAAGGTGGGGATGGGAACAGTTGCAATGAGTCTGGGTGGAGGGAGTGTCATCTATGTGGCAGGTAGTAGGCATGGTGGTTTGCCAAGTGGGGATCAGGCAGGTGCAAGCTCAAAGAGAGAGGGGAAGGTTCGGATGGCCACTATGGACACTGGGTGAGGAAGCTGTTGGGTTCAGTGGCAAACCTGGGCTTGGCACTTCTCTGCTCCCCAACTGGAGTGGATCCAGAGGGTTCAGAAAACACTGAACAGACTGGCTTCAAGCAATGATCCCCTCAAAGAGCTCCCTGTACCTTCCCCAAATGTTTCCCAATTATCTTCTCCACATTGGTAAGAAATGGATGGAAGGGGAATGGGAATTAACATTCTGACCTGTTGTGGGAGAATAGATACTGAGAGGTGAGGAGAAGCTCTCACAAAATTCCTGAAAGCAGCCAGGACCCTCACACAGAAGTCCTGGTTCCCTGCGTCAGGACCACGGAACAGCGGGCCTTGGACAGAACCTCCTCAGCGGGGGTCTCCCATCACCCAGGCTCATGGCAGTGACTCCTGACTCCTCCCTCTTTTCTGCCTCGTTGTCCCACTCTCTTCTCCCCACCACCTCTCGAGCATGTCCCAAGGATGGTGGCACTGTCCACACCTCTCACAGGTCTGTCCCTTTTTCTCTTTTCTCACTGCTGGGACCATTGCTGGCCTCTGCCCCAGTCTCTCTCCAGTTCTCGCTCTGCCAAGAGGATCACTCTCATATATAAGTCTAACCATGTTGTCCTCTTACCCCTGAAGTCGTTTAAAGATTCCCAGAGTGCCCAGGTAGAGACCCAAACTCTTCAGCATGGTGGTCATGGGCCTGTCAAGCCCACTCATCTCTCAGGGCTTCTTAGGCCTCTCTGCCTCATGCCTTTGTCCATGGGCATTGTCCTGCCAGGGAAGCCCTTATCTACTAGGAAGGTTCTATTCAACTTTCATGGCAGGGTTGAGACATCACCTTTGTGAAGTCTGTCTTGACCCCAGTCTGAGCCACTTTCTCCATCTAAGTCCTCCAAGAGCCATGAACTCCAGTAGAACAGCCCATCCCCCTTTGGTGACCGGCTATTTACACATCCCTCTCCTTTCCCTGGATGGTGAGCTCCTCCAGGACAGGCTAGGTCTGATCCTCTGTTATGTCCCAGTGAGGAACAGAGATTGGAGCCTCGTGGGTGCTGAAATGAATGAATCTATCAATCCATGTTCTCGTGGATCTTGTGTCATCAATGTGGAAACCACTGCTATGGCTGTTTTTATTTAAAATAAAGCGTTATCTGGTTTTATACAGTCCAAAAATGCCTAAGGATTCAAAGACCCAGGGAGGGAGACTTTGCAGAGCACATGGAGGAGGACTTAGGCCCTTGGAAGCACGCACAGAGGTCCACCGGCACCCTGCTTCCCAGTGCCCCTGCAGAAGCCCTCAACGAGGCCTTTAGCCAGAACGCCTGGGGAGTCCCACCCTGCCAGCTGGGCCTCTGGACAACCTAGGCTCAAGAAGCAGTGATGGCTGGAAGGCCTTAAAAAAGTAGTAATCACTCAACATCTCAGGCTGGCACAAGTCTGCCCTGCCCAGAGGCAGGGGGCTGCATGGAATGAACCCTGCTCCAAGAGGCCCTGGTTCCCCAGCCTGCGTGACAGCCCGGACAGTTAAAATGGTTGTGCGTAGTCACATCTGCAGGTAATTTCTGCATCCATCTGCACTGGAATGGATCTCATTCAATTAATTAGAACAACACCCTCTGTCCCAGTGCCATCTTAGGAGGGAGGGGCCCCAGGGCCCCCAGAGAGCATGTTGCTCGGGCTCTCTGTCGGAACCCACTGTCTCTCAGGGGCTCCATTTGCACTGCGAGTAAGCATGAGGGGAGTGGGCATGCTCCTTAGGGGCAGCCTGGCCTCCAGCCTCCTGGGTGCGTGCACAGCGGGCTCCCAGGCCCTGCTGCCTGACATTTGCAATCGTTTAATGGGAATAACTTCCATCTTTGAACTCTGCTCAGCCTTTCATAGAGCAGCCAAACTGTCCACTCTGGACAGCACATAAATCCTGCTGGCGGGTCACTCCTGGAGCGGCTCTCCTCCTGGAGCTGCTTCCTTCCCAGAGCTTGCCAGGGACAGCTCTTTGCACCCCAGTTTGGGAAAGGCCCCAGGGAACTGATGGAGTTCAGGGGAGAGAGAGCACTGTCCTGGGAGCCAAATTCCAGAGGAGCAGAGTCCATGCTGGGTAAGTTACTTAACTCTGAGAGCTTTTCTTTGCTCATTCGTGAAAGGGGATGATACCTGCTTTTCGTAATTATTCTAAGAATTTAAAGGCCCCATCTATACCTGACACCTAGATACACAGAACGTGCTTCCTTCCATTTACATGCTAGCTGTGTGACCTTGGGTGAGGTGTGTAACTTCTCTGTGCTTCAGTTGCCTCATCTGTAAAGTGAGACCATGGTAGCATCCATCTCGTATGGCAGCCGTGAGGACGGAATGAATCACTAACACATATGAAGTGATTAGAATGGTGCCTGGCACGTGGTGAGCACTCAGCACACGTTACTGTCCTTGTTTTTCCTCCTTTGTAGGACACAGTTAAAGGAGAAAAACCTGGTGAATATATTATTGGGGTGCCTTAGAGGTTAATCCTCTCTGGTGGGGTTCCAAGCTGAGACACGTAGTTGTGGAGGAGAAAGAGGGCAGGTGGGAGGGCTGAGTTCCTGACTAACCGTTCATGTAACAAACACTTATTGAGGTCCTACTGTGTGCCAAGTACTGGGCTAAACATGCAGAGTTGATAGGGACATCTATTATTACTACTTAATGGCGACTGCCATTCATGTGATCTGCTGATTTTATGTTTCTCTTCACTGGCTCTCCATTTTTTTTAAATTACCACTGACAGGAAAAAAAGCTCCTTGACACCATTCCAGCTGAGTTTCTGGCTGTATTTCAATGGGGAACGGGTCCTGGCTAACAACTTTCTAGGATCTTCCTCTGTTTACTGCCTTCTCTCTTTTTTGAGTCTTAGCTGAAAAGTCTCTTCCTCCAGAAAGTCCTTCCCATTTCCCCTCTAGACTGGCTCAGGTGTCCTGCCTTTAGCTCTTGATTCTTTGTCTATCATTAACAACACATACCTTGAAGCTGCCTGCTTCCTTGTCTACAACATAGGATGGGCAGGCACCATATGTCTTGTTCTTAGCTCCTCTCCCGGACCTAGAGGATGCCTAGCACAGAAAAGATGCTCGACAAATAATTGTCAAGGGGGTGTGAGGCCTTTTGGGCCTGTGGCCAGGTGTAGGACCAGAACCCTTAAGAGATCATCTATCTCTGCCTTGGACAGCCCTCAGGCCTCCCCTGGCAACCAGCTCCCATGGAATGTCTCCAGGACCAATGATTTCCCTGTCTTCCTCTGGCTGCTATTCTAGTTTTTAAGCCCCTGTTGGTCAGAAAGCTCTTCCCAATGTCTACCCAAATCTCCAGGAATAACTTAAGCCTGTTGTCCAGAGCCAGGCAGCATGGAAGCAGATGGGTATCCTCCATGAATGCCACTCATTGCTTCCCCAAGGAAAATAGTTCTTGAGGGATCAGAACAGAAAAGTGAGTGGGGATGGAGGGTGGGTTGGAAATGGAACTGACAAATGTCAAGCATATGTTCCCAAGGAAATAGAATGTAGTTGTGGTGAGCACGGCTTGGCAAAGTGGGCCTATGTCTGACCAGAATCTTAAGAGCTTTCCTGGTGGAGAGGCATTGGCAATGAAGAAGGATGAGTTCTCAAGCCACGGACAGGCAGGCCTTCCAAAGTATGGGGGCTGCCAGCCGGGCGCATGGTGTGAGGCTTCAGGAATCCTGGAATGCTTACCAGGCAGTGGTGGAGGAAGCCGAGTCAGGGAGGAAGGCTCCTGAGCCTCGAGGCTGGGGTTGAAGGGAGAAACCCAGCCTGGCCTGGACAGAGGACCCAGAACCTGGGCCAGGACTGCTCACCATCCGGCAGGCCAGTGAGGGGCCTCAGGCAGGAGAGGCCGTGCAGGACGGAGGGCCCTGTCTACAGCCACTGCCGTCCTCTCTGCCCTCACCCTCATGTTCGCTAGCACCTCTACTGCGCCAGCCTGGAGAGATGCAAACACAACCTCAAGGGCTTGGAGAACACCAGCCACACCACCCTCCCCACTTCCTTACTCCTTAAAGAGATGTTTTAGTCTCTGGGCTTCCTGAAGTCCTGTTGGTTCCTTCAGCAGAGGGTGGCAGGACAGCTCTGGGCCAGGAGGCACATGACTTGCGGTCAAGTTCCAGCTTTGTGTGACCTTGGGCAAGTCTCTTCTGAGCCCTGAGTTATTTCACCTGCACAGAGTAGGTAAGGGCAAAGATTTGAAAAAAAAAATTTTTTTTTACAGCTTTTTTATTTTTTATATATCCTCCTCAAACCAGAGGATTCAGTCTATGCAGATTAAGTAAATTTACTTTATAGCACAATCTCTCACTAAACACAAATACGTTTCTGCACTTGTTTACTCATTCCTAACAACCATGCTAGATGACTCACAAAACTTTTACCGAACATTAGACAAAGTCAAACCTCTCTTTAAGCATTTTTTCTGGACAACAGCAATACAATCATAAGTCTCAAGCTGGAGGATTCAGCTAGATTCAAAGTCCCATGTAGATTAAGTCCAAAGCTCGTCCATTCCAGCCATCACGTGGCAGCTGCAGCCAGGGGGCGCATCCAGGACACAAGGACTGTAGAAGCAAATAACCATGATTGTGGGGGGCCACTTTGCTGTTATTCCAGGCATACACAGGAGCCCAGCTTCCAGGCCTTTTCTCCAAGATGCCAGAAGAGCCAGCCATCGCCGGTCCATGTGTCAGAATGTCCAGAGCCACGTTCATTTTATTCCTAATTGCTGTATCCATCCTTGCAACGCATGTCCAGTAAAGTGGGTGCCTTGATCACTCTCAATCACTGGAGACCAGCCATAGGCTGCAAAGAGACTCTCTAGGCCCCTCTTGGTGGTTTGCTGATCTGTACAATGTGCAGGGCACTCTTACCGGGCTCAGATGACTTCTTAAAAGTTCAATGGCAAGCCCCACCGACAGGCCACAGCCCACATTGTCTTTTGACCCATGTGCAACAAATGCTGATGTAGCCATTGGGCCACATCAGAGGCAGACTTTCCTTCTAGCCAGCACACCTGGGCCAGTGCATCTGCTCCATTATTCCCTTTGTTGGATCTTTTCTGGCAATGGGCTCCGTAGCCAGCAAGGCATGGTACACAGCTGCCAGTTTCTTCTTTATCAAGGTGACCTGGACCTCTGCTCTTTCCACAGTTGTAACCAGGCTCTGGCCGGCAGCAGAAGGAGCAGCAATGGCAGAAGCAGTAGCCTTAGGCTTGGGCCATGGGCTGGGGTCGGCATGACCAGCAGTGGTGATGGCGTCTCCATGACTGATGCCAGGGTTCTTGTTCATGAAGCTGAAAAATGAGCTTCACAAACACTCAAGGTAGGTGAGCAAGGTACAGGCTTTTATTTAGAAATAAAGTGAGAGGAAAGAGCTCCTGGCTCACGCCAGGAGGGGACAAGAGAGCCCCAGCTTTTTTATTTTTACCATAGTGTGGGCAGTAGGATGTGGAGAGAAATCTGAGGTGGAATGTCAATATGCAAAACAAATAAAAAGGAGCTGGGAGGGTCTGGGGTCTCCCACCTGCTCTGCTTTCCCCTTGTGTTTCCAAGCATCTCCCCCAGTCCACAGCTGAAAGCCCTGGGACCGCATGCCCTCTAAGGGACTTGCTGCTCTCCAGCTCAATGGGGCTCCCGAGCAGCTCCGGCCTAGGAGGCCCAAGGGCAGTGCTACCAGGTGGAGAGATGTCAATGCCGGTTCAGGAGTGGGGACAGGGGCCATTGGGCCATTGAGGGTTGCTCATGACGTTTCTCAAAGAGAACTTGCTTTTTGGGGGTGGTCCCAGATCCAGCTGAAGGAGCAATACAAACCCCCTTTCTCCTGAAGCTGTGCACGGAGGGAGACAGGTACCCAGATTTTCCTTAGGAGACTGCTGGGGACACACTGCCTAGAGGCAGGGGACTGATTTGATGGCCTCCAGGACCTGTGCTTTAGGGAGGGATGGCGGGAAGCAGGTGTGGAGGAAAGCTCTGAGCATGCCTCCCCCCTCCGACTCCCCCGACCCCCCGGGGGGTGACTGAGTCTTCTGGTCCAGCCTTGCTCTGCTCGAGGGGAGCTGACTGGAGAGCACCAGGCCAGACTCTGCCTCCAGCCTCTGCTCTGGAAACCCCCTCATTCCATGGGTCTGCTTAATCTGTCTTAACAGCAGGCTGACCTCCCGCCTCCATGGCCCCACACTGAGCCTGCCGCTTCTCACAGGCCTTCTTTGAAAAATAAATAAATACTTTCTCCATTATCCCATTAGCAGCTTCACAGGTTTTTCTGCTATTAGTTCCCAACTCCAGTGAAAGTGGAAACACGTGTCCCGGAGAGCCTCCGCTTGCCCACCAGGGGCTGTGGGGCGGAGGTTCAGTTCCAGGTGGGAGCCGTGCCCATTCACCTGCAGCTGCCCGCTGGAGAGAGCACGCTTCAGCACCAGCTCTGCTCCCAGGGTCTGCCAACTCCAGCACGGATCAGGGGTCTCCACACCCCAGCCAGGATGCAGCGTCCGCTCGCCACAAAGCTCTTCACTTCTGAGCCTCAGGTTCTTTTTTTAATATAGAGATTGTAATTCTTATCTTGAAGGATTGGAGGACCAAAATAATCTGAGAGAACAAGGAAGGGTCTTAAAAGGCACAAGGTGCTTTGCCAGTGGGGGTGGGGTATTTTGGGAACTATTTCACTTTTGTAGCATTTGCTCCTGCAGATTTAGAAAAGGAGGCAGCCACAGGCCTTCTCTTACCACGCTGTCCCATAGCCCAGAGGAGGGGCCTTTGAAAGCTCAGACTTTCTGGATGGCCTGCCTGCCTTCTACGCCGTGCTGAGGGTGGCCACAACTCTCTGAGAAGGTTCTGGGATGCCAGATGGCTGAGTCCTTAAGGGTGGGCAGGGAGCTTCCCGGTGGCTTCATCTGACACCCCCACCATGACCAGTGCAGGTCCTGGCACAGAGAAGAATCAGGCTGGGAGCTGGGAGTGTGTTTGTCTCCCCATTCCATCTCTTGGCGCTTTCTCCCTTCCTCTGCCTGTGTCCCCGGCCACAGGGCCCAGAGAAACGCAAGGCCAGCCCTTTGGCCTAGGTGTGCGGGAGCGCGGGCTGTTCCTGGCCGCCTACTGGGCACTGGGGATGGGAGTGGGCAGGCAGTCGCCTCTATTAGTCTGCGCAGAACCTGTCAGCGGCTGGGATCCGTCAGCATAGCCTGGGAGATCACCGCTCGGCCTCCCTGCCTCTAATCAAGCGGGACTAAGTCCCAGCTCCAGTCGCCTCTGAGACCCTCTGTCTCTTGGCTGCCACCCTGTGCCCCGACCAATGCCTCCAAGAACTTCAGTCCTGTTTTACTTCTTCTCTTGTCTGTTAGACAGGAGAAAGGAAGTGTATTTCTTGAGACAGAAGGGTGTCTCGTTGTCTCCAGGCAAGTAGAGCTGCCTGGGCCTTGGAGTCAGCCATGTTCCATTCGATGCTGAATTCAAATTGTGACTCTCCTCTTAACTGGCTTTGTGACCTTTGACAAGTGACCCAACTTCTCTGTACCTCTCATCTACTCATCTTTGAAGTACAGATAGATTATTGCTTTGCTGTGAGGATCTAGTAAGATAATGCATAAATGCAGTACCTGGCACTTGGCAAGCCCTCCAAACAGTAAGCCGTATTATCACTCTCCCTCTCTCCCTGGAGCTCAGCACCGGATGGTAGAGGGCAGCGAATGAGTGAGTGAATGCATGCCTGTCACCCGCCCCAGCTCCCCAGCCCCTCCCTCCGTTCCTGGCCGGGTGGGAGATGCAGTCAGCTCTGCCAGAGAGTGCTTCCTACACGGGAAAGGCCATCCAGACGCCTGGGAGCAGCAAGATGAATGTGCCTGGGCGGCTCAGGGCTCACAGCCTCTCTGGGCAGACAGGACCCTGGAGCACATTCCTGGGGGCTGGGGCTGGGGCTGCCCATCTGCACCACTGGACTTGCTTCAGTGCTCTGCCTGAGCCGGCCTCGTCTCACTAACCCCGCCATGCCTCACTGTGAGTCAGTGTCCACCGCACAGCAGCTCCTCGCCTTCCCCTCCCTGCTCCCCGGGAAGGCCCTTCTCTCCTACCAGCCAGCAGCTCCTGCCCCCTCTGTTCCCCCAACAGTTGAATGAGATTAGACCAGGGCATTTTTTTCACCTCTGACCTGCTAAGCCCCTCTCCAAGTCATCCTTGGAGGGTGAGATGAGCTGGGGACACCTATAACCTACCTTGGCCAGCACTGGTCCTCAAGGCAGCAGGAGTGTGGGCTGAGCCCTCTCCCTCTAGGGATCCGGGGCTCTCTCAGACAGTGGGTGGGGATGTTTGGGGAGGGTCTTGGAGCCTCTGCTGAGCACTTTGGCATCAGGTTCCTTGCTGGCTGGGATGGGGGTGGGCAGGCCCATTCCCTCTTGCCAGACATCAGTGGGGGGCTGCGCACGGCCTTGTGGGGAGCTGGCCTGGACACGGCAGGGGGCTGGACTGCATGACCTCCTGTGAGCCCTGAGGCTACAATTCATGAGTGATTCTCCCCTCTGAGCAGCTCTCCTGGGAAAGCCGGCAGGTCTGGGTCAACGGGAGGGAGTCTGGTATGGGCCATATTCAGGGGCGGATTAGCTGGGGGAGCTGCTCCCACCAGCAGGAAGGGGAGAGATAAAGCCTGTGAGCTGGAGAAGGGGGGCCCAGCACGGAGACATTCCCTCCCCTGACCCCAGGCCCATGCAAAGCCCGTGTCTGTGGCAGGGGAGGGGGCCACCCCCTTTCCCAGGGGCCTGCGTGGAGCCTGGCACTTTCTCAGGCCCTTTATTAAATTTCTCAGGAGCAAGAGGGGAGGTTATCCCTCCCCCTCTTCCCTGGGCTCCCCTCCTTTTGTCTCCCTCCCCAGGAGGGTCGGAAAGGAGCTTTTCTCATTATTGTGGTTATTAAAAAATAAATGAGCCAGAGACGGAGACACACACAGGGAGACAGAGACAGAGAGGCTGAGAGACAGAGGCAAGCAAAGAGAGACAAAGACAGGCAGAAGAGGGAGCTGGGAAGACAGAGATGGAGGTAGACAGAGACATAGAGAGACAGAGAGAAGTCAGCGGTGGAGAGATTCAGGGCAGCTTGATGTAGTGTGAGGAGCGGCGGAGGCGGAGGCAGCTGCGTTTATAAGTCACACCTGGCACACAGCAGGGCGGCCTTGGGCAAGCCACGTCGTTTCCTTGAGTCTCTGTTTCCTCATCTGCTAAATGGAAATGATCATTCTTACTCTGCAGATCACAGTGAAATGTAGAAATAATGTGTGTACAATACTGACACATGGACACGCTTGTATATACATACATGTTACATGTGTATGTGAGGCAAGGGGACAAGCAGTGCAAACCCAGTGGTGCCTGGTGAAGCCCCCAGGGCCCGTGGGCAGGGACAGAACTGTGACTTCCCTGGGGAATGACTGCTTCTGGGGTCCAATCCACAGGTTTTTCCTCACAAAGGTCCAGTCTTGGATCCTCTCCTTCCATGAGCCAATTCTTAGCTACCAAGTAGGAAACAAGCCAGAGGCAGAGAATGGCCCCTCGGGTTGTTTTGTGTTTCTTCTGTCTCCCAAGTTAAGGGATTTGAATAATGGACTTGGGAAGCAAACAGACCTGGTATTGAATTCCAGAAATGTACCATGAATTTTCTTAAGGGCAAAGGGCTGATAATGTTCATCTCATAGGTTTTTTAAAAATAGCTTTCTTGAGGTAAAAAATTCACTTGTAAAACCCACCCAGTTTAAGTGTAGAGTTGACCCTTGAGCAACACAGATTTGAACTGTGTGGGTCCACTTCTATGTGCTTTTTTTCAATAAATATATTGAAAAACTTTTTGGAGATTTGTGACAATTCGAGAAAACATCTTTCCTCTAGCTTACTTTATTGTAAGAACACAGTATATAACATATATAACATACAAAATATGTGTGAATGTACTGCCCGTGTTCCTGGCCAGGCTTCTGGTCAGCAGCAGACTGTTAGTAGTTCAGTTTTGGGGGAGTCAAAAGTCACACATGGAATTCCATCGGAGAGACAGCTCGGTGCCCCTGACCCCAGGGTCGTTTGAGGGTCAACTGTACCATTCAATGATCTTTAGTGAATGTGCAGAGCTGGACAGCCATCACCACAGCCCCACTTAGGATAGCTCCATCACACCCCGAATATCCCTGGTGCCCATTCGCAGGCCCTCCCCATTCCCACCCTGAACCGCGGGCGACTGCTATGTCGCATCTCTATGGATCCTTTTCTGGACATTTCCTAGAAATAGAATCACCCACTCCACGGCTTTTTGTGCATGACTTCTCCTGCTTAGAATCCTGCTTTGAGGCTCATTGGCGCTGGGGCCGGCAGCAGCATTCACCCCTTTTGATTGCTGAACAATCTGCTTATTATAATATTATTACTTATTACAGTCTGTATTACACACACATTGTTTCTACATTTCACTGTGATCCAACAGAGTAAGAATGATCATTTCGATTTAGCAGATGAGGAAACTGAGACTCAAGGAGATAAAGTAGCTTGCCCAAGGCCACACCGCTGTGTACCAGGGGTGTATTTATATTTATATTTATACTTATATATATATTTATATTTCTGCTATGGTTATGCCACGATTTGTCTATCCATTCACCAGCTGATGGGCATATTAATGGTTATATAACTTACTGTATGTAAAGTGATTCAGTCAGTAAATATCAGACATTTTAAATAGATTAAGGAGAGAGAGAGAGAAATTTCTTTGCAGGCTTACCAAGTGCCAGGCACAGTTGGGAGCCGTTTACAGTAATTGGCTTCCCACATCCCCCCCGCCAGTGGGGTGGGGGGCAGTACTATTACCTTCTCTGCTTTATGGAGGACACCATGTAGGTGTCCAAGGAGGCTTGGAGAGGGCCCAAGGTCGCCCCTGGTAAGTGTGGAGCAGGGACTGAGCCCAGGCGGGGGGCTGCAGCCCCACAGCTTCTCCCCAGCTGTTCATGGCGAAGGGGCCAGGAGCTGCCCACGGCCCACCTCCGGTGTGCCTTTTCCCTCCTCTACATCCCATAGGGCCTCCAAGTGTGGAGCACCTGCTGTCAGCTCTGCTCCATAGGTGCTGCATTACTGATCTGTTTTAATCCTCAGGCAACCCTTGGGCATGGGGGGTGTTGGCATTGGCACAAAGGCTCAGAGAGGTTCAGAAACTTGCCCAAGATCACACAGTTTGTGTGCAGGTGGTGGGGCCCAAATTCCAGTGTCTACATCTGTTTGACTCCCAACGCCGCTCTCCCTCTTTCTCCCTCTGCTCCTCTCCCGCACGGAGGCTGGAGCTTCACATCTGGCTCCCAAATGACCCCCCAGGAGGGAAGACAAAGGCCTGGGGATCCTGTTGCCGAGCAGGGGGCATGCAGGGGCACCGGCTGGCCTTCCTCACTCCGCTCAGGTTCCCTCAACCCCGGGGCTGCAGGGTGCTGGGCTGCTCTCTCCTCTCCTCTCCTCGCAGCTGCTTCTGGGAGACAATGTGCTTCTCATTACATCGGCGTTGGGTTTTGCAAACCGCACGTCTAATTGTGAAGGTTCGAGGGTGTGAGTAACTGTACATCTCGTGTGAGGGGGAGAGTAGTCAGCCTCTCCCACTTCCCGTGGGGGACTCGCACCACACTGGAGACAGCTGTACAGCCAGCCCCCACTGAGTGCCAGCCCAGAGGGGCAGGGAACAGCCTTCCTGAGAGGAGTCCTTCAGAGCCCGGGGCCTGCTGGGGCCGACCCTAGACCGCACTGCCTTCATCTGTGTCCACTGGAGGGGGTGGGTGGAAGAAGCATTCAGCTCTCGGCATCTCTAGCTACTTCCCTTCTGATTAGGGCTCCCTGAAGCAGGACTGGGGCTCCTCAAACCCTTCTAGAACCAGGCTCCCTCCCTCAGCCTTTCCCTACACCCAGCAGGGGAGCTCAGGGTGGGGGGACAGTGTTGATTCACAGTGAAGAGCCGTGTAATGAGCACATAACTGAGTTAGGCCCACGAAATCCTCTGAAGGCTCCGGTTTCCTCCCCACCCGTGGGTCTGTCTGAGTGACTGCGAGAGAGAGGCAGGGAGGCTTGCCTTCTCAACCTTCTGAGATCCTCTGCCAGCCTGAGCCAGGCCCTGGGTGAAGCAGGATGCTGACAGCAAGCTGCTGGAGCTCCCGGTCACTGCCCACAAACCCGCCTGTCACAGCCACAGGCACCCAGAGACCTCACCCCCTGTTACTGATGCATGCGGGTGCAGCAGTCTCCCCCAGACACACAGATGTCTGTACTTCCAGTCACACACACATCATACTAACGCACATGGACAGCAACCTTATGTAGGCACTCGGAGTCACACACTCAAACATACTTCTGGGGGCGCGTGCTCGGGCACCCACGTGTCAGCAGGCACACGCGAAGATGCACGCTGACGCCTGCTGCAGACACACTCAGGCGTGTTCTCATCCTCAGGGCAGGGGGACCGTAAGGAGCCCTAGTGTTCTAGCGCTGGAAGGGACCTTGAATGTGCCCTGGACCATCCCCTGCCTGGCGGGCTGTCCGCAGCCCTTCCCAGCTGCTGCAGGATCACCCAGGGAGGGGCCCAGCTCTTGGTCCTGGCTCTGCATTCAAAGAGTTCTCACACACCTGCCTTTTGTCAGATGGACCTTGTTGATCTGGGCCTTCAGGAGCCACCTCATGACTCAAACCCTCAGGTACTGGAGCCTGGGGCTGGCTCTCAAAGCGAAGGGGTAGATGAGCAGGAGGGACCACAAGGCGCCCTTGCCAAAGAGAAGCTTTGGTTTGGATTAGGAAGGACACCTTGCCCCATCCAAGCGGAGAACGCTCAGCTTATTTGTTTGCTCAAACAAAGGAGGAGCAAGAGTCCTGGGCCTCGGTCCCCACGATGCCCTCAGCAGTCAGGGAAAATGCAGGGGTGGGGACTAAGGCAGGGCGGGTCAGGTAACCTGAGCAGGGGGCTGATCTGGGCCCCCTAGCCGGGCCAGGATGGCTTGGGGGGAGGGGCAGGGTCCTAGGATTAGAGGGAGGAGGGAGGGAGGGAGGGAGGGAAGGGACCAGGGTCATGTGAAGGAGGAGAGGCCCAGCCCTCTCTGTGGCCAGAGGGACCAGAATGAGCGCTTGAGAATGAGCTAGAACAAGACTTGCCTCTGTTGGGACCTAAGGCCTGAGCTCCAGGGTCACCTGGGCTCCATTATTTACACCTCTCCTCCATTCCTGGGTTAAAGTCTTCCTCCCAACATCAATGACTTCTGGACTGCAGCTTGTCTCTCTGTATACAGTAACCAATTACCTGCCTCCCTCCCTAGACAGTGACCTTATTTCATATCATTCATTCATTCACCCACTCATTTGTTTGTTACTAGCTGTGTAATGGGTGGGGAGGGGCATTAATTATCTTCTCTAAAAGATGAATAATAAATAAAAGATGAATAACCCTCCTCAAGGATTGTTAAGATCAAATGAGTTATTGTGTGTAAAGCTCACACAACATCACCTGGCACAAGTAAGTGCCATGTAAACGTCACACCTGCACACCAGGCAGCAGGTACTTGGGCCAGTGCTGTGAGACACAGTGCCTGCTCTCCGCGAGCTCAGTCTTGGGGGACCAGGGGCTAGGACAGATGTCATCTTTGATCGAGTAGTCACTATAGTGTGTGAAGCAGGGATATTCGAGGTGAGAAGGACATTCAAATAGAAGTAGCCAGCTGAAGGGTGGGAAGAAGGGTGTTCTGGGTAGAGGGAATAGCATGTGCAAAGGTCTGGAGGACAGGATGTCTAGATCACTGTTATAAAATCCAGAGTCTAGCCCAGAGCCTGGCCCAGAGTAAGCCCTTGGTAAGTATCTGTTAAATGGAACCTTGATTTTTTTTCTAGCCCCTGCAGTTTACTGTCACATTTCATCCCATGGAATTTTGGTAGCAACCTTGTGACATGGGGACTAATGTACCCCCATGGTACAGAGAGAGCCACTGAGGCCCAGCAGCTTACAAAGGCAGTCAACGTCACACAACTAGTGGGTCAGTGGTAGCGCCAGTCCCCTAGACCTTCTCTTTCATCTGGCTTTGCTGGATCGGGACCTTTGAACAAAGACCCAGGCGTGGCTGGGAGGCTGGGGACAGGCCCCTGAGGCCCCTTCCTTTGAGATGCAGCCCTGGGAGCTTCTGAGACAAAATGCCTGAAGCCCAAGTTTCTGGGAGACTTTTGTCCACCCTGAGCCTGTGGTCTAACCTCCTCCCAGCCTCTCTGTGGCCTGGACCCCTCCTCACTGGGCCGACCTCTGCCTATCTCTTCTCTGAAATTCCTGGGCACTGCACCTGGCTCCTGTCAGCACAAGGCTTCCAGGCCTCTATTCCTCTGGCAGTTCTCGGGAGTGTGTGTCTACAGCTATGGCAGTTGCGGACCTGGGATGAGGCCATGTGAAAGGTGGGCAGGTGAGGCCTGCCAGGACACCCCACAGCCAACACCCGTCTCCACACGCCTGTCTGCCCCCACCAGCTCCTGCTGTAGTTTTCTTTCCAGAGCCTTCCAACTAACACATCTGGGGATAGGAAGGACAGTGCATGTGTCTTTGGTTAAGTTGAAGTCCAACAGGAGGCCTTGTGTGTACATTGTTGGGGGTACAGGGGGTACAGGGCCACGATGAGGGTGCCTGTGTGCTGGAGAGTTGCTCAGGCCTGGCTTATGGCCCTCAGCACCGTATGTGGTCAACTGTCAGCCTGTTTCCAAGTTATAAATGCTTCTTCCTTAGGGTGCCAGATCTCAGACCCTAGAACAAACACCAAGCCCACTGCACAGATGGGAAAACCTAGGCCTGTGCATGCTAGGAGGGGCCGGTGGCAGGTCTGTCTTCCCATCCTCCCAGGGAAGTCTGTCCTTCCCAGGAGCGGGGAGACCAGTCTGTCTGCCCTTCTACCCACCTGTCCACCACTCTCAACCCCCAACCCCTCCAAATGCTCCCTGGAGCCTGTCCCCAGCGACCCCTTGCCAGGGACTGCGATGAAAGGTCTATTTATTACACTTCAGCTCGGACAGTTGTTTCAGATGTTTCCAATTCCTCAGCCTGATCAGACATCTGTTCCTGGTTGAAGTCAGAGAAGAAAAAGAAAAAAGGAAAATGTGCGTTTCACACACCCTCACCCAGATGCACATGGGCTCACACATCCCTTCTCTCTCTCCTACAGACTCCCCCATCCTCGTGCACACTCATGTTGCACTCACTTCTTCTCCATCTCACGTGGGTGAACACACTCCCGTGCTTGCCTCAGCTCCCACAGATGTGCTCAGACCCTGACATACCCAATACGCGCACAGCCCAGCAGGTACACCCTCATGCCTACACACCTCCTGGCCCCACCCCCTCAAGGGGCCCCACCCCCACCCCAGGTCCTCGGCTCTCTGAACACCCTACAGGGCACAGGTGAGCCTCACAGCACCCCAGGGTGGCCAGATCAAGTCTTGGGTTCCAGTCTCCACGCTGACCGTCTGAGCCATGTGACCTTGCTCTAGTCCTCTGAGCCTCGGTTCCCCTGTTTGTAGAATGGGGTCATTGCCTTCCTTACCCCACATGACAATTGTGCTGGTTAAAACCCTGTGTGTAAGCACCTGGCCTGGTGCCTGGCAGCTAGGTAGCACTCCTGGAGCAGAACACTGGGCTTTGTTATTGTCACTATTCCCACGTTCCCCAGGCACACACACCCACACACATATTTGCACCTACACTAAACACACAGGCATAAGCTGGGACTCAAAGATCTCTGGGGTCCTGGGACCACCTCCCCACAGGCACACACAGCCAAGGGTGCATGTGTGCTCAGCGACCCAGTCCAACACATGCAAGTAAACAGAGGCACATACATTCAAAAGACCTCCCACATAACCCTCTTTAACACACACGCTTCCCTACACATTCATCCACACACCACCACAGCACATACTCACACTCTCTGACAGCTTATTCACACATTCACACCCTGTTCCATACACTGGAATGCCCAGGGGAGGGGCTGGGGATCAGCTCAGTCAGGGCAACCCAGGGCTGGACTCGCTGGGGTGGGGGCTGTGGGAGGCGCTCCACCACGCGTCAGCTTCTGTGCAGTCTGGGGACTTTACTGCAGGGGGGACCAGCCCCACTTGACTCTGGGGTCCTGGGTGGGGAGGGTGGGGGGATGATAAACACCTCCCCTAATGCCTGTGGTATGCACCCCAGCCACCCCACTTCTGGAGCAACTCTGAGCAGTTCCAGGTGGAAGGGAGGCTATGGGTGGGGGTGAGCAAATCAGTAAAGTGAAGGGTCACAGTGACACTCCTCTGCCCAGATAGTCCATTGGTTGGCACCTCCTGCCCACCAACCCTAGCCCCAGATCTGGGCCATGAACTTGGAAATGAGCCCCCATCTCTCTGCTCTCCTACCTACCCCAGTTCCTGCCAACCACAGGTGGCCTCCATCATGGCTCCGTTAGACTAGCTTGGGACCTCTCCTGCCTGGGCTGCTGCAGGTGGGCTTAGCTAACCCCTCTGCAGGACCCCCTGGGCTGCCAGTAGGATGGGCACAGTAGTGGCCTGCTGGGGGGCTGAGAAGCTCACAGAACCGGAGAGCAGGGAGAAGGAATCTCCAGGATCCCCCATTCCTCCCTCTGCTTCCTCCAAGCTGATGCTCAGCTGTCTATGGTCACAGTCCCTGCTGCCCCGACCCAGACCCCCAAAGCAGGTGGGAGGACGGATTTTCCTTCTCAGATCTTGGCGAGCCCAGAGCAGCTGGGGAACCCCCTTCCCTGGCAGCCAGCTCAGCACATGTGTGTTGGGGTCTCAGGTCAAAGCCCCACTGCCAGAGGCCACTGAAGGGCCTGTCCTTAAATAGATGCTCAATGAAAGCTTGTTGGCTTAATCCCGGAGCCAGGTGACCTGTCCCCACTCAGGAGGCTTCACCCTTGGGAATTCCCTCCCTCGACAGACGCTCCCACCTGGGCCTCCACCTCAGTAGGAGTGGGTCCTGCCAGAATGAGGAGGGGCAGTGCCTCCCTGATGGGGCACCCCCAGCTCTTGCAGTTTTTCTGCCTATCCCCCAAATCAGAAGGACGATCGGCCCTTGGGGGGAAGGTGGGTGCCGCTGGGTGGCAGGCAGGGCTGGTGATGCTTGGAGCTGCACTGTGCCTGGGGTCTTTCCTCCCAGCCACAAGGGGGGGCAGTCAGGATGCAAGCCTTTCTTCGCCTTCCCATCTGGAGGCCGAGGGCAGCACTCACTGCTACTCTGCTTTTGACCCGTGTAAACCTGCAGGGGTTGCCATCCCGCACCCACCCTGTTCTTGCCCTCGAAGAAGGCTCCTCCAGGTATTTGGGCTGGAGTCAAGGACTGAAGCGGGAGGAGAAGTGGTGAGGGCAGGGGTTCTTGCCTTGCTTCTCACCCAGGAAATAATACCAGGTGGGAGGACAGGTAAGAAACAAACATTTATTGAGTACCTGTGGTGTGCCAGGCATTGTATCAGGACAATGCGCACGGCAGTATGTGTACACCAGAATGTAACTCCACGAGGGCAGAGACTTTTCACAGTTTTGTTCAGTGTTGTAACCTCAGTGCCTAGCACAGTGCTAGACACATGGTAGGCACTCATTAAATATGTGTTGAATAAATGAATTTGTACCTGTCATTCTCTCATAACTCTATGAGTTAGGTACAACTGTTATCTCCATGTTACATTATCATCACCTGAGGCTCAGAGATGTTAAGCGACTTGCTCAAGGCCACCCAGCCAAGTAAATAGCAGAGCTGGGTCTGTCTGGCTGTAAAGCCCTTGTTCCGTCCACCTCACTCCTGAGCAGGCCCAGATGAGCACAGCTACTCTGTGCATGTAGGTGCCCTGGCATGAGAGAGTCATGTGATGGGGCGCTTCGTCCCCGCAGTCTCCTGGGTACACATACAAGTCCTTGCGTGCTCCTGTGCCTCCATGTACCTGGGTTGGGGGGGGCTCTCGTGTGTGCTCTGCATGCAGAGACCTGCCCGTGCGACAGCCGTGGCATCGGTCTACCTGCACACCCACTGAACAGGGACTGGATGTGGAATGCAAGGTGCTGGACACGGGCCAGGGCCCTCAGGCCTCTCTGGGGCACACTGACCTGGTTGGCTCCTTCTGTCTCTCCTGAACCAGTGCCCAGAGGATGTGAACGTGTGTGCATATTTTCTATCACACATAGTGTGCAAACGTGTCTGTGCATGTATGTGTGTTGAGGGTGCATGTGTATGAGTGTGAACCTGAGGTGCTTCTGCCTCAAGGACCCTGGCCTGACCTACCTTAGGGTCCAGTTCTTCACAGACAAAACAGGGTCCTAGGAAGGCTGAACAAAGCAGCCGGAAGAAGTCAGCTTTTGGCCTGGTGCCACCTGGGGGGAAGTGCGTCACAGAGCAGGCAGCTGGGGGGGGCACAAACTTGGGGAGCCCTGGGGGTTAGCAAATCCTAACCCTCTTCACCCCCTCCCAGAAGAGGAGGGGCACATCAGATCAGAGTTCAGTGAGGACACTCAGATGGCACACAGACACACACATTGATGCAAGCACACACTTATAAGCACTGATTCCCCACAAATGGGTTCACACATGCAAACAGGAACTACACAGGCTCATATCCACACAGACCCACATCACTGATAGCAGGTGGACACGCACACATGCACACCAACACAACTGAGCAGCACGCAGATCCAGACACGCATGTCACAGACACACAGGCTCATCATGGGAGCTCCTGCCTGACTCTGCTACCTGCCCCATTCACTCTTTCCCTCCACCAATACTCCTGTATCCTCAGACCTGCACTCACCCAGGCCCTGCACTGCCCTGGAGGGCCGGACTGGACCGAGCTGAGGGCTCACCACTGCCCTCCCTGCCCCACAGTCCAGAGCCAGAGCTCGAGGACCTGCCTGGCTGTCCAGCCTGCTCAGTGTACCTCTGTCTGGGGCAGCCTGGCAGAAGGCGGGGCAGACACCTGCCCACTCCCACCAGCCCCGCTAATGGAGCTTCGTCTTTCGTGACACCCATATCCCGATGTACTCTCAGGCATCTCCTGCTTCCTTTGGGTCTCTGATGGTAACTCACCTTTCTGGGACTTCCCATGCACTCTTGCCCTCGATGCAAACTTTTTCCTCCCACTGTGGCCTAACCAACTCTGGGGTGGGAGAGTCACTTTGTCCAGGGATCTTCATGGCTTGTCCACCCCTATTCAGGGCTCCCACTGTCTCCAATTCATCCTCAAAAGAGCACCATTCATCTAAATTGTATTTTCTGCAGTAGTCATCCCTCTCCTCTGCTGGGCTGCCCTCCAGGCCAGGGAACAAGTCTGTCTTGTTTGTTCTTATTTTCTAATTTTGTTTCACTTGAGTTTAGAACTTGACACTACTAAACGTTTCATAAATACTAACTGAACAAATGAAATGAGTGAGTGAATGAGTGAGAACTTTAGTCTAGTCTCCTCAGAGAGAGCCCGGTTTTGCTTGGGAGGCTGGGTGATTAGCGGCTGGGGTCTTCAGCTTGGAGTCAGGACACCTGGCTTCTAATCTCTTGGCGTGACCTTGGGCAAGTCACCTCCCCTCGCTGGACCTGGCTCCCTCCTCTGTGAGATGGAGAGCTGCTGGCCAGGCGCATCCTGAAGTCCCTCACGTGCCTCCCAGCAGGGGGCCTGGCATCTAGGTGGGGCTGGCCTTGTTTTCCAGGAGGGGCAGGGATGTGGATGAGAATCTGAGTATCCTTTACAGAATAAAGCCTGACTCTCTTGTTTGTGATTCAGGCCTTCCATAACCTCTTCTCAGCCCCAGCTGCCTCCTTATATCACACACACACACACACACACACACCCCAACGTGGGCATCAGGCAAAACAACAGCTCAGCCGAGGCTGTGAGTCCATCCTGCAAGGACAAGGGCTTTGGGCCAGTACCGGCTACTGGTTACTGACCCAGGCTCTCCCCAGAACCATGGTGAGACAGAAGAAGCTCAGGACATCAGGTCAGATGATTTGAGTTCCGAGGCATGTAATCAGTACCTCGGCCACTTATAATCAGTACACTCTTGGGCAGGTCACTTAGCCTCTCTGTGCCTCGGCTTCCTCATCAGCAAAATGGAACTGGGAATACCTTCCCAGAGGGGGAGGCTTGATCAAAAGAAGTGAGAGTGTGCACGAAGCATGCTAAATGCCCTGTGAGCCTGAAGAATGATTTATTACAAACCTGCTCTGTGCTCAGGCCCCTGAAAAGGATCTGAGAGATACAGGAAGAGTCTTCGTCCACCCGATGCCTGCTTTTTGAGACTCACGGTCTAACCAGGAGAATAGATAAAATCATGTAATCTGAAATAAAGAGCAAAGGATAGGCTAGGGGAGATAGTTGCAATGACTATGATAAGCAGATAATATTTTTGCCATATAACAACCTTGTACAACTTAAGGAAGAAAAAGCCCAGACAGAACAGTAGCAAATGATATGGATACAAAGTTCACAGGAGAGAAATTACAAGTGTTTAGAATTTACAGATTATAGCAGTAGACATTTGTAAAATATATTCCATTCTACCAATCATCAAAGAGATGCCAATTAAAGCAGTGATAACATTTCTGCCTACCAAATTAGCAAAGTATTTTTTTCCTTTAAAGAGAACACCCGGTGTAGGTAATATATGAAAAGCACAACATCAAACACCACCACCACCTTTCTCATTCATCAGTTCAATATCGCTCAGGCATATACTACATGCCAGGCACTGTTCTGGACCCTGCACCGCATGTGGGCAGCACGGGTGAAGGGGCATAGAAGCTCTCATACCAGCAGCGCAGAAAGAAGTTGTGTCTACGGCGCCAGCTGGCATGGTCCAGCTGGGGGTGCTTACCCCGATGTGGATCCAAACCCAGAGTGTGTCCTTCGTGGCGAGGCACCTCAGGGGAGCTGCCTCCGTGGTCAAGCCCCATTTCCTTGTCCTGTGCCACGAGGATGGTGATATCCAGCTCACAGCACTGTCGTACTACGTACACCACAGGTACAAAACAGGCCTGCAGTGCCTGCCCGGTCAGGGTCAGAGCCTGTGCGGTCATGAAGCCCACTGGGTGCTGTTTATCACAGGGGCAACCCACCCAAGAAGTTAACCGCAGAGGAGGGCACATATATGTTGTTATATTCACTGCTTCACTTACATAGCTGTTCAAAACGGTACTTCAAAGGATCTTTAATGATAGAGCCCAATACTTGCAAAATGACAGTTGTTACAGACTGTATGTGACAAGTGACATAATCATTGCAAAATAGCTTTTCTGGAGGGAACGAATTCTACCACAATGTTGGGGTTAAGGGCCATTCTAATCCTCCTCTATGTTTTCTAAATAGTCATAATTGCTCTTATAACTGGGAGCTAGTTTTCTATAATTCATGTTATATAATATAATTAATGGTTAATGTATTGCCAGAAGGGCCTTGTCAGGCAGGGAGTCAAAAGGCTATAGCAGTGAGAAACTTCAGGTTTCTTAAAGCAAGGGACCACTTCTTCTGTATCTTTGTTTTCCTGGCACATTGCTGAAACCTAATTAATCAATCAATCATTGAGAAAATATGTATATGCCTCAATTATATGAATATACATCAATTTTATCTGTTTTCACAACAACTTTGTAAAGCAGGAACTATATTTATTATCACATTGCACATGAGAAAGTGGAACTTGTCAAGTTCAAAGGAAAATTAACGCAGCGCTGGCATTTGAACCCAAGTCTGTCTGTCCAAAGCCCTGGGCTTAGCCGCTTTGCGGGGCTGAGCCATGGGGCAGCACGCCGCCTAGCTCTCTGGTGATGAAGACAAGAGGTGCTGAGAGGATTGACCATGCAGGGCCAGGACAGGAAGGCGGGGGCTTCTTCCAAGGCCTTGAGATGGGTGCTGGGGGATGCAGAGGTTTGGAGATGGGCTGCCTGAAAGAGGTCAGCAACGTCAGAGACAGGAGAGCCAGGGACATGAGCCAGTTTCAAGGGAAGAGTAATCTGACTTTTTCTAGGTTGAATTTGAAGAGATGACAGGCAGCTTGGAGTACTGACCAGTGCGAAGATAAGAGAATCAAGCTGGAGACAGATACATGTGGGAGCCAGGAACCGTGGAATAGGAGGGAAGGATGGCTGGAAAAGGGAGAATGTGTGCGGAGGTTGTGCTACACGCCCAAGTGTGCTGAGTGCTGTTACAGCAGGTGTGATTTGGAGGTGCCTCCCCAGTCATGCTCCCTTCTTTGGAATTGTCCCCCACCCGCAGTCCCTTCTGAAGGCACGTGCCCAGGCAGACGCCTGTGTCCCATGACCTCATCATCCCACATGCAGGTGACTGCACCAGGGGTCAAAATGAACTCGATGCAACGGGACGCTCTCTTCCTGGAATGGGCTGGGGACCCCAAGAGACAGAAGTAGGTATTAGGCAACCACACTGTGAGGTAACAAAGAGTGGAAGCCCAGCTGCTCTGACAAAAGTGGTGACAAAGAGCCATGTGGCCCCATAGAGGGACAGAGGGACAGATGGAGAATGCTGACTGTCACTGTTTCAGCCCCCAGGAAGCAGCCTTCCTCTCCTGCCATTTGTTTCCTCTCTTGGATGCTTATCTGATTGCAGGCTGCAACCTTCCAACAAACCTCCTTTTCCTTGTGCTGGCTTAGAAAGGTCTCTGCTCTTTGCCACCAAAGGACCTTGAACTGAGACAGAAACATTCTATGTTAAGTGCAAAATTCCTCTGCAGTGCTTGACTCATTAATGGCTACAAAGAGATGGTAGCTCTCATTATCTCATTTACTCCTCAAGGTCACCTGATAAGAGAGAAGGTATTCTTACAGGAAAAATGAGGAAACTGAGGCTCATTGATGCAGCCAATAAACACTCGTTGAGTCCTAGTGCTGGGGATAGCAGAGAGGCAAGGGCCTAGCTTCGAAGAGGGCCTGTATTCTAATGGAGGGGGTGAACAAAAAAACAATAAATATAAGCAAGAAAACATCAGGCAGAGATCAAGTGCTATGAAAAAAATAACACAAAATGGCCTGTTAGAGCTACTTTAGGCAAGAGAGCCTCACTGAGGAGGTGACATTTCAGCTGAGGCCTACGTGACAGAAAGGGGCAGGCCACATGCAGATCTGGGAGAGGAGCATTGAGGGCGGAAGGAAAAGCAAGGGGAAGGCTTTATGGCAGGACTGGGTTCAGTGCCCTTAGGGGCGGCGAGGGCAGAGTAGGCAAGCAGGGGCGGGCCACCAAGGTTCTGTGAACCGGGGGAAATGTTTGGCTTTACTTCTAAGTGTGGTAGGTGACCATCGGGAGAATTTAACAGCTGGACAGCCCCCCAGAGATGTCTACATCCGAATCCCCAACACCTGTGAAAATGTTTCCTACCACAGTAAAAGGGATTTTGCAGGTATTATTAAGGTAAGGATTTTTTTTTAAGTTTATTTTGATATCATTAATCTACAATTAAATGAGCAATATTATGGTGATTACACTACCCCCTTCATCAGGTCCCCCCACCAACCCCATTACAGTCACACTGTCCATCAGCATAGTGAGATGCTATAGAGTCACTACTTGTCTTCTCTGGGTTGTACAGCCCTCCCCGTGCCCCCCTAACATTACATCTGCTAATCGTAATGCCCCTTTTTCCCCCTTGTCCCTCCCTTCCCACACATCCTCCCCAGTCCCTTTCCCTTTGGTAACTATTAGTCCGTTCTTGGGTTCTGTGAGTCTGCTGCTGTTTTGTTCCTTCAGTTTTTTTTTCTTTGTTCTTATATTCCACATATGAATGAAATCATTTGGTACTTGTCTTTTTCGGCTTGGCTTATTTCACTGAGCATAATACCCTCTAGCTCCATCCATGTTGTTGCAAATGGTAGGATTTGTTTTCTTCTTATGGCTGAATAATATTCCATTGTGTATATGTACCATAAGGTAAGGATCTTAACATGGGGAGATTATCCTGGATTATCCAGGTGGGCCCAATATAATTACAAGGGTCTTTGTAAAAGGGAGGCAGGAAGATGAGAGCCAAACAAGGAGAAATGGTGACAGAGGCAAAGGTCAAAGTGATGCAAAGAAGGAGCCATGAGTCAAGAGAGGTGAGTGACCTCGGGAAGGTGGAAAAGGCAGGGGAACAGATTCTTCCCCAGACCTTCCAGAAGGGATGCAGCCCTACGAACCCATTTTAGACTTCTGACCTCTAAAACTCTTAAGATAATAAATTTGCATTGTTTTAAGCCACTGAGTTTGTGGTCATGTGTTACAGCAGCCATAGGAAACTAATACATGTTATGTATGATACGACTTATCATTTAAAAAATTCACTTTGGCTACTGTGGATTGTGGAAGTAAAAGGGAAGCCAGGAGATCACAGATGGCAGGTGATGATGGTGCTTGGAGCTGTGGATGTAGAGGAGATGGAGCCCAGCGCACGGATCCAGGATACATTCTGTATTGTGTTTCAAGAAGTGAAACAACTTGTGGATGGAGAGACCTGAGGAATAAAGGAAAAATGCCAACCAAGGATAAGAAATTTCATCTTGAGTCATTGGGTGGCTGGAGATGTTGTTTATTGAAGTGACAAAGACTGGGGGAGAAGGACGTTTAGAAGGACTAAGGGACTTAGTCCAGTAGCAAGTGGCAGACTTGGATTGGAACCTGGGTGTCTTGACTCTCAGGCTCAATATTATGGAGCCATGAGAATCATCTTATTAAGGAAAAGGGTTTGGTAGTTTTTTAGTTGACATTTAGTTAACAATTACTGTACTAGAGTTCTCCAGAGAAACAACCAATTGTGTGTGTGCGTATGTGTGCGTGTATGTGTGTGTGTATTTTAAGAAATTGGTTCACAAGAATGTGGAAGTGTAGTAAGTCCAAAATCTGCAGGGTAGGCTGACAGGCTGGAGACCTAGGGAAGAGCTGGTATTGCAGTTTGAGTCTAAAGGGCGTCTGCTAACAGAATTTCTTCTGACTCCTTGGTGATCAGTCTTTGTTCTATTAAGGCCTTCACCTGATTAGACGAGGTCCATTCATGTTGTAGAGAGTAATCCTTACTCAAAGTCTGCTAACTTAAATGGAACCTCTGATAAAAAAAAAAATACCATCACAGAAACATCTAGAATAATGTTTATACCATGGCCTAGCCAAGTTGACACATAAAATTAGCCATTGCACTTACTTTTCTTACATCAGACATTGTGCTTTTTAACCTATATTAGTTCATGGTTGAAGAGAAGGGCAGAGGGCTGGGAATAACTTTGGGCTTGCCCACAGTGAAGTACCA
This sequence comes from Smutsia gigantea, assembly GCA_032199065.1. Lineage (NCBI taxonomy): Eukaryota > Metazoa > Chordata > Mammalia > Pholidota > Manidae > Smutsia > Smutsia gigantea. The sequence continues at coordinate 229,162 of JAVSCE010009568.1, forward strand.
AGAGGAGAGGCAGGCAGAAGGACAAGGAACAGGAACCAGGACAGTGGAGAGAAGCATTCCAGAAGGGGCTGTCAAGAGCTGCAGGGACAGAGAAGGAGGAAGCCAAAGGAGTTACAGAATATAGTGATTGGGAGCTCATTGGCGACCTTAGCAATGGACTGTGTGGGGAGAGAGAGCTCGGAAAGGGAAAAGGGCTCTTTTCCTGAGTAAGCCCTGGGAACTCGAGGCCAGTAGGGGAGCAATAAAGTAAAAGATCACAAAACACAATGTCCAATAAGACAGAAAGGAAGCTGGGATAGGGAATGATGGGGTTGCTATTTACATGGAAAGGGCAGGTAAAGCCCTTCTAACAAAATGAGGTGGAAGCTGGGATAGGAAGGAAAGAAAGGAGCTGCCACATAAAGACATATGGGAAGAGCCAGCTGGCAGAGGACCTGTGCAAAGGCCCTGAGACGAGAGAGAGTCTGTAGTTATCAAAGAATTAAAAGAAGTTCAGTAAGGCTGAGGCCAAGAGAGAGGCAACAGATGAAGCTGGAGGGATGTGGCCTTATAAGGGATGGTGTTTGGATTTGATTCTAAGTGTGATGGAAAATCACTGGAAGGTTTAAGCAGGGAAGTAAATGATGGGATCTGCTTTATAACTTTTAAGGTTTTCTCTGGCTACTGTGTGAAGCCTGTGTTGGTGGGGAGTTAGAGTAGAAGCAGGGAGCCAGGCAAGGATGCTCACAGTTATCAAGGGAAGCAGCGAAGATGGCTTAGAGAGGTAGCAGTGAGGTGGGCAGTCGATGGGTTTGGGAGGTAAGGTCTGGAGGTAGACGCAACAGAATTTGCCAACAGAGTAGCTATGGGAGGTAAGGGGGGAGAGAATGAAAAACAACTCCCCGTCTCCTATTTGTCAGGCTCCCTGCTGTTTACCAAGAAGGGGGAAATCTGGGGAGAAAGAGGTTCTGGGTAGGGACCACAGGTTTGGTTTGAGGGGCAGAAAACTGAATGAGTGACTCTTGGCTGTCTCAGCTGTCTCGATGAGGGTGGGGCCTGGGTGGCTGATGGTGGACGCCAGTAGGCAAGGGCCAGTTGAGGCTGGCTACAGATATCCATGGCACTGTCCCAGGTAGCTAGAAGAGGCAGAGGGTTCTCGGGGCTGTTGAGATGCTGAGGCCAGGCCAGGGAGGGAAGTCATCATCCAGCCGGAAAGGAGCAAGAGGTCTGGAGCAGAAGGAGGGAATGGTGGGGATCTGGGGTCTGGGGGTCTTAGAGTTTATGATCTCAGAGATGGAACAGTTTGGGTGAGGCCAAGAGGGAGTGGCCATGTGAGCAGGAGTCTGAAGTGAGGTACATGAGGGTACCAGCACTATCTGGGGGGTCCAGGAGGTGTGAGAGTGGCACCGACATGGACAGTAAGGTCCCCAAATGATGTTTGAGCCTGTGATGAAAACGGGGACCTTGAAACAGACATCAAAGTCCTGTGTGAACATAAGTTCCCACAGGGTGCGTGGCAGGTAACCCAGGGAGGAGAGGACAGAGGCAGAACAGCAGGACTGGAGAACAGCAGGGGTGCATGTAGGATGGTGAAGGAAGGGTCCCAAAGGGATGGAGAGGAGAAAAGCAGGTTGATAGCCAGTCTCCTTGTGTGGGAGAACAAGTGGTTTTTCCAGACTCTGCTGGTGAGAGTGCAGTGTCCCAGGTGTAAGGGAAGACTGAGCTCCCTTACAACCTGGTAGAGAGTCTGGGAGGGCGTGCTTCTGGTGTATTCAGCTTCCAGAGGGCACAGCTGGAGAGAGATTGAGGGAGGATAGGGGAGAGCAGAGCAGTGCTCTGGGGGAATGAGCCCTGCATCCTTTCGCTCTGGGGCTCCTCACCCCCTCCAGTATCTCCTCTTCAAATTCAGCCTTCACAAGAGTTGCCAGGCACTCCTTCTAAAGTACAACTCCAATCCTGTCTCTTACCCACCTCATAAACCCCAGGGATTGCTCACTGCCCTCAGTTAAAGGCCTTGCTTTTTAGCCTGGTATATAAGGCCCTTCTGGAAAGATTTATCTGCTGCCCTCCTATCTACTTCTCTCATCCCAAATCTGCACAAAGCAGAACTCTTTATATCTCTAAGGGCACCATGATGCCTCTGGGCCTTTGCACATGCTGTTCTCTTTTGCCTGGAATGCCCTTTTCATTTCAAATGCCTAGAAAATGTCAACACATCTTTCAAAGGGCTCCTCCTTGGAGAGGCTCCTCTAAATCCCTCAAGGAGTCACTTTGCCTCGTTCACATTGCCTCATCAATCTGTTTCTCCCAGATTCATGGGAGAGCTCCTTAGGAAGACAGTGTGATATGCACTTCTCTATCCTCTGTTCCCAGCTTGGTGCCTGGGATACACTCAGTTAATACTTAATGAATGAAAGAACACAGTTCTAGCTAATTATAAGAGCCAACACATGCCAAGTACACTGTCATTCCTAGCACCATGTTAAGCTCTTTAAATGTATAATCTTGTGTTATCCCCATAAGAACTTTGGTGGGGTAGATATTGTTACTACACCCATTTACAGTTGAGGAAACTGAGCCATTAGGGAGGTGAAGTGACTTTCCCAAGCACATTGAGCTAGTCAGTAGTAGAGATGAGCTTTGAATTCAGGGCTAATTCCAGTGTCCCTGCACTTAGCCACTGTCCTATATTGCCTCTAAGAAAGAGAGAATAACAAGGTGTCAGAGAACACGGTCATGGAGACTAAGGTGTGAAGTGAGTCCGCAATAAATTGACAATAACAAAATCAGCTTTCCTTTGAGTAATTGTGATGATCACAAACACTGTGGGAGGCCTGACCAAAAGTCCATTTACCCTTCTTCAGTGCTGATAGAGTTTTGCTTTTGTCTGTGAACATCCTTACCCACGTAATTCAGGTAAATCCTGACTGGTCTAAATTAATCTTAGTAGCATCATCCTTCTTGTCTGTGATTGGTTCATTGGTGGGCATGAGATCCAGTCAACTCCTTTAAAGAATTTTTAAAAATTTGTGTAAATACACATAACACAAAATTTACCATTTTAGCCATTTTTTAAATGCCTGTTAAATCTTTAAAGGAGACAGCTAGATTTGTTGCTGGACTTGGTTGGTGAAGATGTAGTGCCTGGAGTTGCTGCAGCCATCATGTGATCAGGAGGGCAGTCACTGACACACTGAGGATGGTAGAAAGAATCTGATACTCAATGTGGCTGCTGAGCTGCTGGGTCATTCCTACCTAAACCCTCTATACCACCCTACTATGTAAGCTCTAACTTAAGTTAGTCTTCTATTATTTGTAACTGTAAGTATACTGATACAGTGACAATACAGGTGGTGGAATTGTTCTTGTCTGGTAAAGGATATAAAGTATAAGGAACTTTGCTGGTCATTAGGAGCTACTGCCCTGGCCAGGGTCCACTGACCTTTGGTCTTCTAGTGAGAATGATGATCTTGGCCCGGATGAGTGGTCATAGTGACCTGGGACATCACCTGAATAAGCTTGCAGGATCTACAAAAGGTACGATCCTGGCTGACTGGGGGTTCAGTTCAACAAACACCAGTTAAGCATGTCCATGATGCTGGGATCATACGGATGAGTCAGACATAATCCTCGACCATGAGGGGCTTACAGTGTGGTGGGAAAGACGGTTGCAGGCCAGTGTGAGTGATGTACGGGTCTACACAAGGTCCAGAGGTTGATGTGCAAGGTGGCCCGGTGAAACTTCATGAATATACTTCAAAAAATGATAAGAAATGGAGCAGAGGAAAAGGCATTTCTAGGCAGAATGAACCGCATATGCAAACTCACATGGATCTCTCCGGGAAATTAGAAATCATTTAGCATAATGGGAACTGGGCTGGCCACTTACAGGTCCTGTGTCTCTGAGCAAATTACTTGACTCTGAGGCTCAGAATTCACATTTATAAGAAAAAGAGAAAAAGGAAGAAAAATAGTTGCAAAATTAGTCACAGAATATATATGTCTAGCACAGTGCTTAGCATATATTAGGTGCACAAGAAATTCTCTTTATTGTTTACCCATTATTATCACATGGTTCTAATTCATTATCTTCTCTGACCCAGGTGGCTTTCTTCCCTTTCTCACTCATTCCTGAGCCTAGTAGCGAGGCCCCCCAACTCCCACAGACTTTTCCTCAGGCAGGAAATCCGAGCCTACTGCCTGGCCTAAGTCAGCTTCTAGGGCTGGGTGGTTTGTGTTATTCCTTCTCTCTCTCTCTTTTTTTTTCCCCTAAATGCAACAAAATAAAACCAAACAAAAAGCCCAACGCCTGGCGTGGCTTGTCAGGGAGTTATGCAAGTGTGTAAAAAAATAAAATAAAATAAACATTGAATTTTCAGCATTTGGGACTGTTTGATTAGGCACGGAGCAGAGCCAAGGGCTGGTGAGACATAGGGAAGGCTCAGGGTAGAGGGGAGAGGGGAGGCACTTGAGAAAGGATTGGAGGGGGCCCAGGACCAGCTTGGAAATGGCTGTTTGCCTTCTGCAAATTTGGCAATGCTCTGGCTGCATGAGCCCAGACACTGGGCATTTGGGACCCAACTGTGCACATTCTCTGGCCATCCACCATCCCTGTTTCCTGACCATCAAGACACACGCGGGGTCACTCCATCCATTCCCCTGTCACTGTGAAAGACCCTGTGCCCTTCCTTGTTTCAAGAGTCAGGGCTCCCCCCTCCTCTCCTGAGAAGGAGATTCCACAGCCTGTCTTGATTACTCACGGCACCCCCACCCCCCACCAAAAATCAGTACAGCTTTTCTACTCTAACTTAACTCCTGCTAAGTACAGTTTTAGCCCATTTTCCTTTATCCAATCCGAAATGAAGCTGGAGAACAGCTGTTTGCCACCCTAAGAAGTGAGTCTCCTCCCCTCCTTTCTTTAGGCTTCAACACCCCGTCAACATCATCTGGGTCACTGCAGGTGTCTGCAGCCCTTCAAGACTCATTCCACAAATATTTATAGAGTCCCTACCATTTACCAGTGCATCCTTCACTTCACCCAACCCTCAAAACACATGAGAATTGTGGAGCTCAGAGAGGTTAAGTAACATAAGCATGGTCACACAGCTGGTAAGTGATGAAGCTGGGGTTTGAATCTAGGTTTTATTCCAAAATATCCCTCACTGGTTCGCACCAGCTCCGGGGTTTTGGTGTCCTCACCTGGGTTCGCGGCATCGTAGAGCCTCACATTTCCTCTGACCCGGGAAGATGCTCTGAACACTTGACCCTTAGAGGGGGAGGGCGTGGCCAGGACCACAGGCCCTTTTGAGCTCGTTCCTTGTCACTTTCCAGGTTCCTGATAGGGAAACTGGGGTTTCGCGAGGCTCTTGGCCCTGTTCTGACCCCAAGATGCCTGGAGCTGCAGCGGGTGCTGGGCTGCGTGGGATCCCCCGGGTGCGGAGCGTGGGAGGGGAGCAGTCAAGGGCAGAGGGTCTGCGCCAGGGCCCAGAGTACATGTGCCGCTTCCAGCTCTGCGCTCTAGGCGCAGCGCCCCAGCCGCGGGCAAGGAGGTGCGGGAGGGGGGCTATGGACTCCTGGGCCTGGCGCTCCAGTCCGTTTTTTGCTGCGGATCCCAGCAAGGGGGGCCGGTTCTGGGGGTGGGACTGCAAAGGGGGGATTCCCTCCCTCGTGCGAGCGGAGGACTGGCCCCTCTCCCGACTGGGAGCTCCGGCGGAGCGGAGGCGCGACGGAGAGCACGAGCACAGGGCGGATAGTGGGGAGCGGACTGCCAGAGAGGGGCATTGCGGAGATCGAGGGCCAGACCGAGCCACCCTAGAGGACCGATGCGCCGGGTGGGGCGCTGGCCCCGGAGGGCGTGAGCCGCCCGCAGATTGAGCAATTTGGGAACGCGCGGGCGGAGCGCGGGCAAGCCGGGCGCCCAGGACAGTCCTGCGGCTGGCGGGTGAACCGACCGCGTCCTCGCCCCTCCCGGGCCTGCCTCCGCCGCAGCTGGCAGCGCGGAGGTGAGTCCCCCCTGAGCTGCCCCCTCCTCCTCCCTAGCGCCCCCTTCCCCGGGATGTGGGGCGCCGCGGGCCCTCCTGTCGGGGCTTGGCGGAGCTGAGTGCGGGGGAAGAGAGCGAGAGGAAGGGGACTTGTGACTGCAGTCGGGTCAGCGAAGGCGAGAGAGGGCACCTCTTGGAGCCTCTCCCTCAAGTCCTGCCGCCCCCCACCCCCAAGTCAGTGGGCAGTCTCTCCCAGCTGCTGCCTCGGGCTGCCCGCAACCCCGCCGTCCCCGGCGACCACCTCACTCTGAATCTGGTCGGATTGTTCTGAAGTCCCCAAGCCCACCAGCCCTATTTTCCCCCACTCCTCAATCCAGAAACCCCCGATCCCTGCTTTCATCGCCTTGGATTTCCCCGAGCCCCACAGCCCCGGGTTACCTCCACCCGAGTCCCACAGCCCGGCCATGGTCCGACGTGGCAGGCGGCGTGCGCGGCCGCCCCCCGTGAGCTGCGAGGTGGCTGGCTTCCTGGTCCGAGGGGTCCCGCGCTGAGGGAGCGATGGTATTGCTTGGTTAGGGCGCGGTGGCGGCTGTGTTCCCGCGGGGCTGCCAGGAGGACAACGATGTATTCTGGGGGCGGGTGCTTGGAGGCAGGGGTTTTCTTGTGAAACCGGCCTCTCAGACTTGGAGCGTTCCCTTGGATTTTGGAGGGCAGTCAGAGGGACTTCAAGCACGCCTCCCCTCCCCCTGCACCTGTTGGCTCTCTTCTGGTAGTGGCGAAAGAAGAGTTTTCGTGCATGGGGCACTGATGGAGGGACGTGAAGGAGCCTTTCCCCGCTGCACTTGGTGTTGGGTGGCGGCCACAGCACCTGGATCGGCTCTGGAGGACACGCCAATTGGCCCGCACTTCGTCCGCCACCCCACCAGGAAATTCTGCCCCTGCCCCCCAGGCCGCTCTCTGGCCAAAACTCTCCACCCTTAGCTTGCCCCGGGGAGGGCTAATGAGAAACTATCCGGATGGTTTTCATTTTTGGGTCTGGATCCGGCCCCGGAGGGACTACCAGTTTATCCCAATAGTGTTGAAGGCAAGAAGGTGAAAATTATTCCAGCATTTTGGGAGCATTAAGTCTCAGCCCTCAGCTCCACCCCCAGCTGTGTCCTCCTCCCCAGCATGTGTCCAGCCCTCCCAGGACCACCTAGCACAGTGGGACTTCTCTCCTTGGTCTCCCAGGCCAGCTCTGCCTCTGCGCGAGCCCCGTCCCAGCCTCCTGGGTCTATTTCCCCAGGCTGGGTCATACCCCACACCCCTCAGCTCCCTGCCCCTCACCTGCTTTCCAGACACCCAGTTCTGAGTAGCAGACCGGCTGGTCATTGACTGGGTTTCTAACCTCAAGAACCCTTAACCTCTCAGGGCCAGTAAAATGGGAATAACTCTGCTTCCCGTCCAGAGTTTGGTGAGGAGTAAATGAGCGCCTCACGTGGCAGGTGGTACAAGCTCTAGTGAATGTGAATCTTCCACCCCCACCTTGACAGAGACCAAATGCCCTTCTTTACCCTCATGGGTGCCTGAGACCTTGATCTCTGCCAGCATCTCCCATTGCTGGCTCTGCATGTGCAGAGTAATGGGCCTCAAAAAGTTATCTGCCTGTGCCATGTAGCCCAAGGCAAAGGAAATCAAATAGAGGAACTAATAGAAATGTGGCAGGCTACTTAGAAAGTCTTTAGCTCCTATTCCACCTCTCAGCCCTTGTCTGGGGTAGTCTGTGTGTATGCTCACTGGACCTGAAGCAGGAGCTGGGCAGGGACTAGCTGGAGGGACCTGAATGTAGGCACCTGTGACTCTCTGGGGCTCGAGATTCCTATTCTGAGAACTGTCCAGCTTTTAAAACCAGATTTCACATATAATTTAAACTTTAAAAAAGAAAACTAGAAGATCTGGTAATGCTGAGCCATTAAAATTTCTGCCTGTCAACAGTCAATTGGAGTTGAGTAGCATATGCTCCCTTTAGATGGGACATTCGTTCCCAGTTCACCCCCCTCCACATCCAGCTCCCACCTATCTGTTGCTTGTATGCTTGGTATAATGAGCCCTTAGCTCCTTTTCAGGGTTGATTTTATATGTTTATTTTTAAAAAGTGCTCAAATCTCCTCCCACCCAGTGATGGGTGAGGGAAGCCAATGTCACTTG
>JAVSCE010009569.1:0-85791 GCA_032199065.1 Smutsia gigantea
AGCAGCTTGTATAGCTGAATGCTATATACATTCCACAGTAGGACACTAAAAGATTCCAAGAGGGTTAATAGCATAAACAACTTTGCAAGAGATAAATGAGAAATTTTGGGGGGTTGCTTACCCCAAATTTTTGCTTAGAGACTTTGGCTTTACATATCAATGAAGTAACATGTATTTAACCCATCCAATGCAGCAAGACATTTCATACACAAAGAATAAAAAAATGTCTTTAAAGACTATTGTGCTCTGACTTAATCAACAGCCCACTGTTGACTCTATTTGTTAAAGAAAATATTCTTTCAAAGTCTCTTCCATTTGTGCAAGAGAAATGGTTCTTTATTTATATTCTTTGCTTAAAGTAACTTTCTAACAAAGCTGAACTGTATAATGTTGTACATATAAATCCAATAAAAAGCAGAGCATAGTTAAAGAAACAAAATTTTATATACCATATGCAAATCAAAAGGAAAAGAAGAATGTCAGGTACAAAAGAAACAATGGATTGAAATCAATTTCTTAAGTTTTAAATACAGAACTTTTCTTAAGTACCCAGGAACATAGTAGGTTTGTAATACCTGTCATTGCTCTCTGAGATCTTTCTACAGGTATATAATTTAATCATTCCTCCTGAAGTGTCAGGCACATAAAGGTATTATTAGTTAAGAGTGAATAGTAGTTTAATTTGAAATAGGAGACTTGAATTTTGCTTTTAACTATAAAACACAGATAAAAATTAAACTGAATATTTTATAGTTTTAAATAAACACATTTCTTGCTATTTTAATTTTAGCCAACGAGATGTTCCAAAATGTATGACAACATTTATTTTGAAACCTATTAAGTTTTAACTTTTTGTGGCAAGATAAGTGGAGTGCACCACTGAGACTTCTAACCTTTGAAATTCCTATTGAGAATAAATGCTAGAAAGTGATAGGGATTGAAATCAATTTGATAAACATTCAGTGACTGTTACATGTAAAATGTGTATAGAAAGATACGAATACCACAGTTCTTACTCTCAAGCACTGAATGAACTAATGGGTGAGGTGCACATGTGTAAATACATTATATGCAATAAGTTAAATACTAATGTAGGTTTATATACAGGGTTCAAAGTGAGAACAGATAAGGGAATAATTCATTCTAACTGAGGGATAAAAGTTTCTGAAGGAGGTGGTAGCTGAGCTGAATTCTAAAGGAAAGGTAAGTGTTTGTTCTAGAAACAAGGAATAGAAATAATTCCTCACAGACTAAAGAGTATGTGGAAAGAGAGTAAATATGAAACAGAATGATGTAACTAGTGGGTTACATAAAAAAATATTTTTAGAGTGTAAAGTATAGAGAAAAGTGAAGGACAACTCTGTTAAAAAAAAAACAGTGTTAAGTGTTCACTCAATACCACAGTATAGTATAATGACTAAGAGCTTGGGCTCTGAGGAAGACTATTTGGAATTGAATCCTGACTCCAAAGTTTAAAAGTTATGACATGGCCTTGAGAAGTCACCTAAACTCTCCATTACTCAGTTTTCCCACGTGTATAATAGTTAACAATAGTACCTAACTCATAGGATTGCTGTGGGGATTATATTAGCTAATATGTGTAAAACAGTTAAACGTTACCCGCTTGGTGATGACAACTCCATAAACAATAGCTGTTATTTTGGCAAAGACACTCCATCGGTTGTTGTGAAGACTACCATAATCTGAAATAAATAAAAACAACAACAGTGTATCAATTACTTTTTAAGACATTCAATGAATGTTAATAAGGTACTAGGGTGTTCCACATCTATGTAGGAAGTAAGTGATCATATTTCCTACCATAACAACTAAAACAGATTTTAAAAGGATAAAACACACATATATATGTATGCAGGTATAGGTATATACATTTAAGACTTCAGGGAGTACTGTAGAAAAAGAAGTCTAAAATAAATATTTTCTTTCTAGAGAGGAAAGAGGCTTTTTTTTTTTAAGCAAACACCAGTGTCATTTTCCTGTCTGTGAGAATTAGCCATATCTTAGAATAATTGGGCAAGAAATGAGCCAGCCATGGATAAAATTTTGCTGTGGTAGCAAGAAATTCAGCAGATTTTAGAAATGTTGTATGGGCTGGAATGAAGTATTGGACTTTCTTGTATCCCAAACTCAGGGCTGATTCTTCTGGCCAGGCAGTCCTTCCCCAAGAGAATTTTGCTGAGTATGGCAGCATAGGGTGGTGTGGATTGGGTTGGAAATAGGAGGAGAATCTCCATATATTGTAGTGCTTCAATCCCAACTTTCCCCTAGAGGGTGCCTGTGATTCCCCAAGACAGATCTCATTCTTAAAATATTTAGAAATTGGAGGAAAACTGAAACTCAAACTGCAACCCAGACACAACCGATCTATATTTTCCTATTTGGATCAAAATAATCAACTCCTCACCCTGGATGCCTGCAGAGAAAGGAATGTACCCTTTCTGATGAAAATTATTTTTACTCCAAATTTCTTAATTCATTTAAATATGCAATCTTGTGTAATGTCAAAAATGATGAGGACATGAAAGGAAGAGAAAAATATATAGAAGTCTCACAAATGAATCAGATATTGGAGTTAGCAGATTATAGACTTTAAAATTACTATTACAAATATGTTTTAAAAAATAGAAGAAAAATAAACAGAATAGGGAAAAATCCGTTTCTCAATTTCTTTAGAGAAATGGCACCTCTAAAGATCAAGCCAACATTCTAGAATGGTGTTTTTTTTTATTTTATTAAGAATTTATTTTATACGGAGCTTACTTTCAAACTGAAAAATGGAAGGTCAATGAACTTGAATTAGGTCAATAGAAATTACCCAAATTGAAGTACATAAAGAGAGAAATTAAAAAATCTGAACAGCTTATAAAGGACAGGTAGACAATATAGCATTTGTGTACCAGAGTTTTGAAAGAGGAAGAGAATAATTTAAAAAAATTGAACAACATATTTAAAATGCTCAGTGAACTCATGTAAAATAAGTACAACTGAAACTATATTTCATCATAGTCAAATTACTGAAGACCAAATTTAAAGAAAAAAAAAAAAGTAGACTTAGAAGAGACACGTTATACATAGAACAACAACAAAAAAGATGGTTGGCATCTCATCAGAAACAATACAAGCCACATGCTAATGAAGTGCTATCTTTAACATGATGTGAGAAAAGAAAGAATAGCTGTCAAAATAGATTTCTATACCTAGCAAAAGTCTCATTCGAAGACAAAAGGAAGACATTTCCCAACAAAACCTGAGAGAATATATTATTAAATTACACTACAATATATACTAAAGAAAACTATTAAAGAAAGTACTTCAAACTGAAATTATCACACATGGATTATCCATTTGTTTTTCTTCATTTCTCTTCATTTGTCTCTGTGAATTTAAGTTACCATGTATTGTCATTTTCTTACTCCAACTTATAGATTTTTTGAAGTTATTGTTATTTATATGAGCTATAGGGTCAACACTTTCTTCAGCCAAAGAACTTTAGTATTTCTTAGAAGGTGGGTCTGCTAACAACAAATTCTCTAAGCTTTTGTTCATCTGGAAATGTCTTAATTTTGCCTTCATTTCTGGAAGATAATTTTTCTGCATAAAAAATTCTTGGTTCACAGTTGTTTCTCTTCAGCATTTTGGACATGCCCCCTCAGTCTTTTTGCCTCCATTATTTCTGATGACAAATCAGCTGTTAATCTATTGGGATTTCCTTTTTATGTGATGAGTAATGTTTCTCATTGTTTCAAGAGTTTCTCTCTGTCCTTGTCTATCAGCATTTTGACTATAATGGGTCTGTGTATTGATCTCTTCACATTTATACTACTTGGAGTTAATAGAGTTTCTTAAATGTTTAGATTAATGTTTCTCAACCAGTTTGTCAAGTTTTTGGCCATTATTTCTTCAAATATTTTTTCTGCTCCTTTCTTTTTCTGCTCTCCTCTGGTACTATCATTATTTATGATGATACAGTTAATGATGTCCCACATTTCTCCAAAACTGTTCATTTTCCTTCATTCCATTTTTTTCTGTCATCACATTACATAATGTATATAGATCTATATTTAGTTCATTAATCCTCTCTTCTGCCAGTTCAAATCAACTGCTGAATCCTGTTGGTGATTTCTTTCATTTCAGTTATTTTATGTTTCAACTCTAGATTTACTTTTTTAAAAATAATTTCTTTTTATGGATATCCTCTATTTCATAAGAATTATCATCCTATCTTTTTTTAATTCTTTAAACATAATTCACTTTAGTTCTTTGAACTTATTTATATTTTCTCTGAAGTCCGCAAAGTTCAACATTTAGACCATCTCAAAGGTAGTTGCTATTACCTGATTTTCTTTGTCTTTGTGGGGTCATAATTTCCTGCTTCTTTGTATGTCTTGGATATAAATTTTTCATTCCTTTTTTCATGTTGTCAATTAATGTCTTTGACCATATGGTGTGCATTGTGAGTTTGATATGGCTTAGAAAAAATCTGTCTTGTTAAAGAGAAAAACTCAAAAGTCTCTAGTCATGTCTTAATATGTTACTATCAAAAAATAAAATAATTATTGCCACTAGAAACTTATACAGAAAAAATCATAAAATTCTATTATTTTAACCTTCATGAGTTTTCTCTGTATAGCATGGACCAATAAGAAAAGTTGCCCAATACCAGCAGTTGGAATGTATCCTTATATTGTTCCTTGGGATGGATCTAGAAACATTTCTGTATGTAATCACATTTCTAGCCTGTTCTTCATTCCAGGCCTCCCAAACCATTTTGTTACACCTGTATACTACTCAAAATATTCATTTTTGACCTGATATTTTATAACACATGAGGAACACCTAAGTTGTTTGACATTCTTGACACTAGTGCTGGCTTCTGATGGTGACCAGAGATTTATACTTCACTCATGCATACATTTAATTTAGACATCTAACTTCATTTTGATATTTTGAGGTATTTTGTCTTTCTGCATGTTAAATGTTACTTTTATTTCTAGCACTTTTTTCTAATTGTTTTTATGATTTAAAAAGAAAATTTTACAGCAGAGTTTTAATTGAATTGTATTTATTTAGAAAAAAGAGGTGATTGATAAAAATTACAATTGGTAAGAATCATTTGGTTACCCTACATGTACTGTCTCTAGATAGTGTTTAACTTGGCACTATCCTAACAGCCAATTTTTTCTCTTCCCAGAAAAATGTGTAAACATTTCCAAGATTGAATTAGCCTTTTGTGTAATTCATTCAGGGGTACTATAGCAGTTTTTGCAGTCCTGCATAATAGCATTCTAGAATTTCTCTAGTACATGTGTCTCTGGAACCAATAGTTGTTAATTTCCCCCAAAATAGAGAAAATAATGAAAGACTGACAAGAGAAACTATGTACTTATGTAAAAAAGCTAAATATGGTGAAATATCAATTTTGCAAATTAACCTATTAATTTAATAAAACCATAAAGAAAACATCAGAAAGTTTTTTTCATATCTGAAAAATTGTTCAAAATATTTTTGGAGGATATATATGAGACTAGCTGTGAAATATCTGAGAAGTAACATTATTGCATATGTAAAATTGAAGACTTAATAAATAGAGCAGCAAGGAAGAAAGAGATCAATAGTAAAGATGAGAAAGACCAGAAACAGATAAAAATATATTTAATAATTGAAGATACAATAAATATTATATGCCCAATCAGTGGAGGAAGAATTTTGTAACACTGGAAAATTTGTTAACCACTAGGAAAAAATAAAATTAGGTTCCTGTATATACCACCATATCAAAATTCTAGATGAACTACAGATCAAAATAAAAAGCACTAGAACAAATACTAATGTTAATTATATAATATGGAATGGAAAAATTTTATATATGACACCACCTATATGGAAAGTATAAAGGAAAAGATTGTTGGATTCCTCTATATAAATATAAAAAGTAAAAAGCCCTATCATAATTGTAGCATATTTTAGGGCAATAAGTCAACAGAACTACTATGTAAATATTTCTCATGAATCAAGAAAAAGCTACCAGTAAATACCTGGACAAAAGAGGGACACCAAAAATTAATAAAAGAGTAAAGACAAAGGTTAAACATTCTAAAATACATACATCGTTTGGCCTTTCAACTGGAAATGACATTTAAAGGAGCTTGGAATTTGGAGAAAATAAGATTTCATAATACAAACGGAATGTAAATCAGTACATTTTTTAAGAGAATTGATCACACATATCAAAAGTGTTAAAATATTTATTGCTCATTGATCTAATAATTGTATATCCGGAAATCTATCATAAGGAAACAATTATGAAAGTATGAAAGATTTAGCTACCAGAATACTTATCATTTACAACAGTGAAAAATTGGAAGTACTTTAAAAGAACTGATTAAGCAATGTATGGTACACACACAGATATAATGAATAATGGGTGGTCATTAAAAATAAAAACTTAGATGATATTAATGGCCTATAACATGAAAATATTTGTGTTAAATCATATATAATATAATCCCAGGACAGTGTGTGTGTGTCTATGTATCCAATAGTGGAAAATTATGCATGTAATTTTTTTCTCCTTTTGCCTACCTGCATTTTAACAATTAATATATATAAAATGAAGGAAATGAATAATTGCTAAATTAATTATTAATATATATATTTTTCACTGAAAGTCTCCAGTCTTTGAGTGATAGTATTTCTGTGTATCTGTGCTTCTGTGTCAGAGTCTGGATCACAATAGATCTAATATCAGTGAAATTTTACAGGGATTTTATCTTGCTCACCTTCCTGTCCACCCAAAACATTACAGTATGTTTTAAAAAACCAGTATATTTCCAGGAACGTTTTGTTGAATTTAACATCTTTCAATTTTCTTTTACTGTTGATGCACTCAGCTTAATTCTCCCTTTAGTAGCAGCAAATTCCCCAGTGGTAGAGGACTGAGACAGCTTCTCTGTGGTCCACTGTTTATTTTCACTTTTGTTAAGCTGGAGTCCTAGGCAATGATTACAACCTTGAAAACTCCCCAGCAATTCTGCTGCTTCAAAGGTGGTATTTTGCTCTTTAATTAGAATATAAGCTTCTTGAGCACCGGAACAATGCAATGTTTTTAGATCCTTTTTCTTTTCTAATGATGACTGTATTTTACACAGAATGGCAGACATTTGGGGGAGAAAAATCATGAAATGGATCAGAAAAATGTCATTTTCTTTTGTCATACTTTCTGACTTCCACAGGAGAATTTTAGCACTCACTGTTTTATCTGTGCTTTCCTGGCACATGGCATGGCAAGATGTGTATCCTGTATTTTTTCCTCTTTATCGTAATTTCTTATATACATGCCTCCCACCTCTGTCCAAAGAAAATGTTTTGAGGTCAGAGCATTTGTCTTACTCATCTCTTTATTTTCAATCCCCCACATCTCAGAGCATGTAGTGATCACTCAATAATGAATTCATGAATTAATGTTTCAGTCAATCATTCTAGTACTGGTGTGCCACTTACCAACTCTATAATTTTGGGATGGTCAATTAAGTCTTTGAAATATTTTCATTTATATAATGAAAACAATACTATCTACCTCGTAAGATTATTGAGAGGATCAAATGAGATGAGTAGAACATACTGTGTTGTTTCCCCCAAAATATTTATATTAAATACTTAATAAATACACACTACTGATTCTAATTCTAACACTGTTGCTGAATCTAAACAAACATTTTATGTGTAAAAGATTCCATTTGCAACAGGTTTAGATAACTTGTATGTTCTTTGTCCTTATTTTAACTTTCTTCCCAACTATGCTATCGTTGATGGTGGTACACTTCTACATCTTTGTAAAGAGATCATACTCTTAGGCCACATACACAGAACTTTGTTAGTTTTTCCTTCTTTATTAGATTTGATGTCCTCCAGAACACATTATCTTGTTCATATTCATGGCCTCAGGAATAAAAGGTTAGTGTCTAACATTATAGGATTTTACTACATTTTTTAAAATTAAAAATAAAGACTTAAGGATAAGAACTTTAAAAGGCCATCATGCCCTCTCCCAAAGTATGGAATAAATATTGGCATAGTTTGCAGCATTACATGTGCTGTGGAAATAATTTCTTTAAGTTCTGCTATTAAAGCTGACAGGGCCAGTTTTCTAGGTTCTGTTTCCCTAGTCTTTGTCCCGGAACTGAACTTTGGCAGGTAGGAAGTAAACTTTAGTTTGTCACTTGTATCCTGTGTAAGGAAGACCAGGGGATTTCAAAATTAATTTTGAAATATATGACAAATGGGGGTTGCCATTTCACACCTAGAGCATGAATATTTCAATGGCAAGAAGTCAGCAACTGTTAATTAAAGATGGGTATTGTTAATTGGGCCCAGTGTTGTGGTTTTGTCAGTTGCATCAGACCCTTCAGACCTATTTTCAGTGGATCTTCATGGTCTGATGAGATAAATGTCTTTTCTCTCTGGTATGGATCATAGCAATTATGACTCTGATTTTATTCCTTTATCACATTAGGTCTATAGGCATATATAATTTTTATAGAGTAGAGAAACTCACAGGGACGGAAATCTGGCTTAGTCTCTTTTCTCAACCTAAAGTATTCATTAAACATAACAATATGATAGATATTTATTCACTGCACAATCTTGTACAACATAGAAATGGAGCAGTAATATGGAAGATTCTTTTAACATCAAAAGAGAAGATTTGTTTATATAAAAGTATTTGAGATAAAATAAGAAGGATTCACTTTCTTTTAGCTTATTCCAATCTATAAACGTTCAATACCTCAATTTCTTTTTTGCAGTCAAAATGTGTAACTGACCCAATGCAATATTTTCGTGTACAAATAGTATTTCTGCAGACAAAACAAAAATAATGATAGAAGGAGTTGTGTATTGGAACAGAATAGTAACTGGGCCAATATTAGCCCCCAGATCCTACTAACATCAATTTAGCAAAACCAACCAACAAACAAAAAGCCTGAGGTATGCAGTCAGAGCTTAAACTCCATTTTTAAATCACTCCCTGTGCCAAGTAGGTTAACTTTAAAATTATATAACAAGACCTCCCTGTCTCTAATGAATATGAAGAAGTTAGAGTGTGTCTTTAGGGGACGTTTGAAGGGGACAGGGCAACAAAAGAGCTACTTAACGCTAACTTGCCCCTGTCACTTTTTCCACTTCCTCAGTAGTATTCTCTGATTCAACTATTTTGGGAGCCAGTGGCAAATACACTACAGAAAGAAATTCCCCAAAGCCATTCTAAATGTGACCATTTAAGGACGAAACATTCTTCCTCATTATCGGTGAAGTATCTATTAATCTGGGGAGAAGAAATCGCAGGGCAAAACACCTAGCTGAAACTGAAATCAGTCAAAGGGAGAAATAAAGTTTAAAACCCGTTTATTGCTTACAAAAAGCTGTCCAGCATCTCTCTCTCTCTCTCCTGCTGTGGCAGAAGCAAGCTAATCCTCCCCCCAACTTCTCAGGTTCACATATGCCCTCAGTTGCCCCAGTAATTACCTACTGATATGGAGATGGACTATTACTCTCCACCCCTTGGAAATGCCTGTTGATACGGAGATGCACTAAAGCCAGGCAAGAGATTCTGGAAATACTGCAATTTTACCCACACTAAGTAAACACTATTATCATAGTGAAGCAATCAAGTTCAATTCAATATACGAATGCTCCAATGCCTTGTCTGGCCCTCAATCTAAATTATGTACATTACTCTTTCAAAAATCCTTTTCATATCCTTCACAATATTTTTCCCAATTTTTAATTATATACACACACTCACACACACATATATACTATACTGAAAGCTTTGTAAAATAAAGTAGCACATTATTTTTATTTATGCATGGCTGTGTATAACTAGTATCTAGCATGTTATCTGGTATAGAGTTGGTATTCAGTAATTTCTTATCAAAATAATGTATGAAGGAAACAAGAAAACAACACTGGGAATTCTGGGGTGTCATTTTAGTCTGAGAAACTGGAAAGCTATGGTTGGTATTGTCACTGGCATTTTTGCTCATAATTATTACTTGAATAACTATAAAATTAGACAAAGATGTTAGAAACTATGGAAGAAACTGCTATCTTGAGGGATCTGACCTATATTTCATCCAAAGTGGAACTAGATACTCTTAAAATTCTGACAATTTTTATTTACTTACTACAAAGCAACAATGAAACAAAGCACTTACACAGTGAGCAAATAAAGAAGATTCTCACAACAAATATTTGAATCCACATCTCTGCCAATTTGTGATAAACAGTAGGTCCTATACTTAAAACTCAGTCTACCTTTCGCATAAGCACACAACAAATTCACACTCACAAAAAGCACTGTTATTTTTCCACCATTATAAATAAGCATCAATTACAAACAAGCCCTTCTAAATAGGGGTTAGGAACATTACATTTTGAAGCCATCAAAATAAGATCACTTACGTATGACCTAAAATTTCTAGTCCTAGAGGTAGGCATGTTGTTTAATGCTCACTCAATCTCTGGCTTCCTGGAGGTCTTAGCAATGATGCCATTTAACACCACTGCAAAGGTGAATTTTAATCTTAAGATTTATTTGCTAGAAAACCACTAATTCATGCTATATTCATCACTGACAGCTATCAAACAATAATTTCTGTGGGTCTACATCAGGCTGGTTGTGTTCAATCTTTTTATCTACAAGGGAAAGATTCCATATTCTTTTACCGATGCCCTGAGCCAAAAGAGACCTGAAAATAGACTTACTTACTACTGAGCCCTGGTGACCAGAAATATGGAGATAAATGTGAACTAAAAAGGTAGGATTTCATAAAGCTTTTGTCTATAATCCTTAGAGTACTTGATTCTGCTGCAGAGTTAATTAGCATACATGTGGAAGCAGTTTATGGATGCAGTTTAATCCCAAACAAATGTGAAAATAAGCTCATATTGTTTTGTGGAATGATTTACATTCATTATCATCTAGTTAAAAAAAAAACATATGTTAAAAAAAATCATTATTCCTTCCAGAAAATCGGAATAAAGCATTTCCATATTTGTACTTGTCAAAATTATGTATTTCCAGACAAGGTCATATTTCCTCAAATCAAAATAAAGTGGAAGCTTTTGTCTAAAGCTATGGTTTCCAAACTTCATCCAGGTACAGAGAGACTGCTGAATGACATAGAATTCATGATGTGAATCAACATATTTAAGTGGCTGTACATCATTAGAAAACCAAAATTACTCTACTAGTTTCTATAAAAGACATTTTGTGACTTCATTTAATGAGAGCTTTACAAAAGGCACATTAAGGAAATAGCTCTAATACTCATATTATTCTATGAAATAAAGGCTTGTATTATAAAATGGCTTGTAAAACAGTCTCATTATTTGTTTTGATTATGGTTTTCAGTGGATGCGATTTGGCCAGAGATAAAGTTGTACCTTATCATTGTCATGATGAATCAGATTATAATGAAGTTTGTTTGCTCATAGGAATCAAATATCAAAGTGAATATACCACAGACTGAGTGGCTGCCTCGGGATTCTCTGAAGTAACCTAACTGGGAGGCACAGAAGAAAAATGGAGTCTCCTCACTCCTGGTCTTCTTGAACCATTATACTAAAAACTAGGCCAAAACTCAGGTGACCTCAAGACAGGGTGGACAAGACAATGTTTACCTAGGGATATTTTATTTGTAAAGCACTTGATAGATGTGTATATACTTCAAATTCAACCCTTAAATAAATTGTTAAAATCTTACCCTGTGCCAGGCACAGGAGCAAAGTCTTTGATGCAATGGTGGACAAGGTTAATGTTCCTATTAATGTTCCTATTCTTCAGAGGGGTATGGCTTCATGGAGGAAATAGTTGTGTAATATGGAAATTACTAATATGGAATAAACATTATAATGAAATTACAGAATAGTTAAAGTCTATAGGAGAGCCACCTGCCTCATGGGTGGGAGCATGGGAGTGCATGAAGGGTGACTATTCCAGGTAGCTAACATGAAAATGAATAGAAGGCCATGTAGGTAAGAGGGGGAGTACTTCCAAAGAGATACTGTCTAGGAATGGCTGGCATTTGAAGTTTGAATGTTGGAGGTTAGTCAGGCATGATGCTAGAGAGATAAGTAGGGGTCAGACCTGGAGGCATATTAAGGACTTGGAAATTTATCCTTTGTCTTAACAACTACTTGCCTACACTGATGCCACTCTTCTGTGATACTTGTTAAATGTTTATTGTATGCTGAACAGTTAGCACATTTAGTGCACTTAGCACCTGTCTGATGTTAAAATTGCCCACCCTTTCTAGAATTTTGAATACAATGGATCTATCTTACACCCCATCTAAAAGTGGTTATGGTAGATTCAAAATGAGGCCCCCATCTTTTCTTAATTTTCATATTGTTTGTTCTCACAGCATACACCCATGGAATCTACTGGAGTAAGTTGCCCAAACTTTGTTATGCTTGAGTACAAAATTATACCACATCACCAGTAACCCATTAATTCCATCTAAATTTTACTTTTCTTGGCAGACAGCTAAAACATGGTTGCCTTTTGTTGGGAAATGCATAGAGTGGGCTTAGAATGGGCACGTGAATTTCAATTAGCTTGATTTGCGGGTGGGAAGGGAAAATTGTGTAGCAATTACAGAATTCATTCAATTTTGAAAACAAGTTAGCAGATCCAGGATATTAATTGCAGTCAGGCTGGGATGTCAAGTATTTTTCACTTCCATGCAATGTTTCTCCTCTGATAGGCCTTCCTTACCCTCTCATGAGAGCAAACAGGAAAGGCAGACAACATCATGCTTACAGAAATAGAATGCTGCAGAAAATAAAGTTACATGCTAGTGATCTTTTTTGTAAAGGATTTACTTCATAATGTGTTATTATAAGTAGCCAGTTTGAGACTTTTAAGAATACTTTGATATCATGAATTTCTTCTAAGTGAGGTCAGTATAAAAGGCAAGTCTGCTTTTATTCAAACCTCATGGGTGTTTTTAGAGTTACAAGAAAACAGCTGAGTTTTGTGAAGATAGACTCCTACCAACAGATTTGTGTGTAATATTTTCTTTCTGTGTTCCTTTTTCTAGGCAGTAGGATGAGAGCCCTCTGCGAAGGCTCCCCACAGACATGCTGGATTTTTAATCTCTATTCTTTTTAAGGGTGGAAGTGAGCATTTCCAAAATTCCACAGACATGACAGACACCATTATTTGAATGGCTCCAGCTAATAAATCAAGATTAACTTTTCAAATCAGTAGCATCACAATTCCCTGATTATCTGACTAACCATATTGGCAGATCCAAATATTATAAATGATGCCACTCTTTCTTGGTTATTTCTTTTCTTTCTGATGTTCTGTAAATTCAATTTATTTAAGAGAACTTCCTCAAAGGAAAACTTAGAAGTATAGCACTGAGCATTAATTTTTTCTTCACTTTCTGAACACCGTAGTTCAATAACAAATGTGTGGCACTTTTCTCATTCCTTACCTTCCAAAGTAGGAAGGGAAAACCTGCTTCAAATTCAACAATAATTTGTGTAATGAATTTTCATTTAATTTAGACTAGAGCACTAGTTGATTTATCTTTTATCCCTTGAATGTGAAAATCCCTTGGAACTTCCAAAGTGAGTTATTTTTATTGGTAAAAATTGGTGAGGGAGATGTTTTTGCCACAAGTCTATGCAAAGTAACTTTTATTTATTTTCCTTTCCCTCAAGTTTTTACCACTATGACTCAATAGAAAATTACATCTGAGGGGGTGCTCAAGATGGCAGCATGAGTAGGGTGGCAGAAATCTCCTCCCAAAACCACATATGTTTTGAAAATACAGCAAACAAAACTATTCCTAAAAGAGAGACCAGAAGATACAGTACAACAGCCAGGCTACATCTACATCTGCGAGAACTCAGTGTCCCACAAAAAGGGTAAGATACAAAGCGGTGACCCAGTGGGACCCGAGCGCTCCCCCACCCCAACTCACTGGCAGGAGGAAAAGAATCAGAGTGGGGAGGGAGTGGAAGCTCAGGACTGCTAAGTAACCAGCCCTGGTGATCTGCACCGAGAGCACAGATACACATTGCATGGTGTACTGAATACTAGAGAAATGGAAAAGTAAATCCAAGACAGAGACTGCAAGTGGGTCCCCACAGCCAGCTCCCCAGGGACAAAAGAAAACCGGGCGCTTTAAAAGTGTTAAAGGGACAAGGGCTTAACAGGTGTACAAAATGGTCCTAGCACATTCAGCCCAGCAGGAGGGAATCTTAAGGAACTTCAGGTGCCCTAGCCCTCTGGGTGGCAAAGCAGCTCCGAAGCCCCTCACAGCGATAAGCAGCCTGCCGTTCATTCCCCCTGAGAGCGCTGCAAGCAAACTGGCTGACCCACCACTACTGCTGATCAGCCAGGGAGCAGCCCCACCCATAGCAACCACACAAGAGTCCTCTCCCAGCATGCAGTTAACTGAGCCAGACCCAGAAGCTGCCGCCAGCATGCAGCTTCCAAGCACAGACAGAGGAAGCCGGCACAAAGTCCGGAAGGCACAAAGGGGTGCCATTGTTGCAGGAGAACACACACGGCTCACCTGCGATACCCTGCAGTGCCCTAGGCCATCTCAAGGCCCGCCCCGCCCACATCAGCTCAGGAAATTAACCCAGAGACTGCTCCCAGTGTGCAGGTAACAGGCACAGGCAGTGGAGAAGAGCAAGGCAACCAGCAAGCAGGATGGGACTTTGTTCTCCCAGTTGACACATGTGCCACCTGCCGGCGATCACTTCTATCACCATGAAAAGGCAGAAGAACCTGGTCGAGTCCAAAATCACTCAACCAATGCCAGAGAGAGGGCCTGGGGAGATAGGTATAACCAATCTTCCTGAAAAAGAATTCAAAATAAAAGTCATAATGATGCTGATGGAGCTGCAGAGAAATATGCAAGAGCTAAGGGATGAAGTCTGGAGGAATATAACAGAAATAAAACAACCAATGGAAGGACTTAAGAGCAGAATGGATGAGGTAAAAGAGACTGTTAATGGAATAGAAATCAGAGAACAGGAATACAGAGAAGCTGATGCAGATAGAGAAAAAAGGATCTCTAGGAATGAAAAAATATTAAGAGAATTCTGTGACCAATCCAAATGGAAAAATATTTGCACAATAGGGGTAACATAGAAGAAGAGAGAGAAAAAGGGATAGAAAGTGTCTTTGAAGAAATAATTGCTGAAAACTTCCCCAAGCTGGGGAAGGAAATAGTCTCTCAGACCATGGAAGCTCACAAATCTTCCAACACAAGGGACCCAAAGAGGACAACACCAAGACATATAATAATTAAAATGGCAAAGATCAAAGGCAAGGACAGAGTATAAAAGCAGCCAGAGAGAGAAAAAAGATCACCTACAAAGGAAAACCCATCATCAGACTTTCCAAAAGAAACCTTACAGGTCAGAAGAGAATGGCATGATATATTTAACGCAATGAAAAAGAAGGGCGTGAACCAAGAATACTCTATACAGCAACATTATCATTTAAATTTGAAGGAAGGATTAAACAATTTCCAGAGAGGCAAAAGTTGAGGGTATTTGCCTCCCACAAACTACCTCCACAGGATCTTTTAAAGGGACTGCTCTAAATGCAAGTACTCCTAAGGCTAAATAGATGTCATCAGAGAAAATAAAATCACAGCAAAGAAAGCAGACCAACCAAATACTAATTAAAGGCAAAAAATAAAACCAGCTATCCACAAGAGCAGTCAAGGGAAACACAAAAGAGTACAGAATAAAACACCTAACATACAGAGTGGAGGAGGAAGAATAAGAAGGAAGAGAAATGAAGAATCATCAGACTGTGTTTATAATAGCATAATAAGTAAGTTAAAGTTAGATGGTTACATAGTAAAGAAGCTACCCTTGAACCTTTGGTAACCAACCACAAATCCAAAGCCTGCAATGGCAATAAGTACATATCTGTCGATAATCACCCTAAATGTAAATTGACTGAATCCACCAATCAAGACACAGAGTAATAGAATGGGTAAAAAAGCAAGACCCATCTATATGCTGCTTACAACGGACTCCCTCACACCCAAAGACATACACAGACTAAAAGTGATTGGATGGAAAAACATATCTCATGCAAACAATAGGGAGAAAAAAGCAGGTGTTGCTGTACTTGTATCAGACAAAATAGACTTCAAAACAAAGAAAGTAACAAGAGATAAAGAAAGACATTATATAATGATAAAGGGGGCAGTCCCACAAGAGGATATAACCAATCTAAATGCCTATGCACCCAACACAGGAGCACCTACATATGTGAAACAAATACTAACAGAATTAAAAGGAGAAATAGAATGCAATGCATTCATTCTAGGAGACTTCAAAACTCCACTAACTCCAAAGGACAGATCAACCAGACAGAAAAAAAATAAAGACAGAGGCACTGAACAACACACTAGAACAGATGGACCTAACAGACATCGACAGAACTCTGCACCCAAAAGCAGCAGGATACCCATTCTTCTCAAGTGCACATGGAACATTTGCCAGAATAGACCACATACTAGGCCACAAAAAGAGCCTCAGTAAATTCAAAGAGATTGAAATTCTACCAACCATCTTTTCAGATTACAAAGGTATAAAACTAGAAATAAATTGTACAAAGACAACAAGAAGACTCACAAACACATGGAGGCTTAACAGCATGCTCCTAAATAATCAATGGATCAATGACCAAATTAAAACAGAGATTAAGCAATAGATAGAGAGAAATGACAAAAACAGCACAAAGCCCCAACTTCTGTGGGACGCAGCAAAGGCAGTTCTAAGAGAAAAGTATATTGCAATCCAGGCCTATTTAAAGAAGGAAGAACAATCCCAAATGAATAGCCTAACGTCACAATTATTAAAATTGGAAAAAGAAGAACAAATGAAGCCCAAAGTCAGCAGGAGGGAAACAATAAAGATCAGAGAATAAATAATAAAATTGAGGAGACTAAAACAATAAAAAAAAATCAATGAAACCAAGAGCTTTGAGAAAATAAACAAAATAGACAAACCCCCAGCTGGACTTATGAAGAGAAAAAGAGAATCTACACACATAAACAGAATCAGAAATGAGAAAGGAAAAACCACAATGGGCTCCACAGAAATACAAAGAATTATTACAGAATACTACAAAAATCTACCTGCTAACAAGCTGGATAACCTAGAAGAAATGGACAACTTTCTAGAAAAATACGACCTTCCAAGACTGACCAAGGAAGAAACAGAAAATCTAAATGTACCAATTACCAGCAACAAAATTGAATAGGTAATCAAAAAACTACCCAAGAACAAAACCCCTGAGTCAGATGGATTCACCGCTGAATTTTATCAGACATTCAGAGAAGATATAATACCCATTCTTCTTAAAGTTTTCCAAAAAATAGAAGAGGAGGGAATACTTTCAATCTCTTTTATGAGCCCAGCATCACTCTAATACCAAAACCAGGCAAAGACCCCACAAAAAAGGAAAATTACAGACCAATATCCCTAATGAACATAGATGCAAAAATACTCAACAAAATATTAGCAGACCAAATTCAAAAATATGTCAAAAAGATCATCCATCATGATCAAGTAGGATTTATTCCAGGGATGCAAGGATGGTACAACATTCAAAATCCATCAACATCATCCACCACATCAACAAAAAAAAGGACAAAAACCGCATGATCATCTCCATAGATGCTGAAAAAGCATTCTACAAAATTCAATATCGATTCATGATAAAAACTCTCAACAAAATGGATATAGAGGGCAAGTACCTCAACATAATAAAGGCCATATATGACAAACCCACAGCCAACATTAAACTTGACAGTGAGAAGCTGAAGGCTTTTCACCTAAGACTGGGAACAAGACAGGGATGTGCACTCTCCCCACTTTTATTCAACATAGTACTGGAGGTCCTAGCCATGGCAATCAGACAAAAGAAAGAAATAAAAGGCATCCAGATTGGTAAGGAAGAAGTCAAACTGTCACTATGTGCAGATGACATGATACTGTCCATAAAAACCCTAGACTCCACTCCAAAACTACTAGAACTAATATATGAATTCAGCAAAGTTGCAGGATACAAAATTAATACACAGAAATCTGTTGCTTTCCTATACACTAATGGTGAGCTAGCAGAAAGAGAAATCAGGAAAATAATTCCATTCACAATTGCATCAAAAAGAATAAAATACCTAGGAATAAACTGAACCAAGGAAGTGAAAGACCTATACCCTGAAAACTACAAGAAACTCTTCAGAGAAATTAAAGAGGACACTAACAAATGGAAACTCATCCCATGCTCTTGGCTAGGAATAATTAATATTGCTAAAATGGCCATCCTGCCTAAAGCAATCTACAGATTCAATGCAATCCCTATCAAAATACCAACAGCATTTTTCAATGAACTGGAACAAATAGTTCTAAAATTCATATGGAACCACAAAAGACCCCAAAGAGCCAAAGCAATCCTAAGAAGGAAGAATAAAGCACGGGGGATCTTGCTTCCCAACTTTGAGCTTTACTACAAAGCCACAGTAATCAAGACAATTTGGTACTGGCACAAGAACAGACCCACAGACCAGTGGAACAGAATAGAGAGCCCAGATATAAATCCAAGCATATATGGTCAATTAATATATGATAAAGGAGCCATGGATATACAGTGGGGAAATGACAGCCTCTTCAACAGCTGGTGTTGGTAAAACTGGACGGCTACATGTAAGAGAATGAAACTGGATTACTGTCTAACCCCATACATAAAAGTAAACTCAAAATGGATCAAAGACCTGAATGTAAGTCATGAAACCATAAAACTCTTAGAGAAAAATATAGGCAAAAGTCTCTTGGACATAAACATGCACAACTTCTTCATGAATATATCTCCCCGGGCAAGGGAAACAAAAGCAAAAATGAACAAATGGGACTGTATCAAACCAAAAAGCTTCTGTACAGCAAAGGATTCCATCAGTACAACAAAAAGAGATCCTACAGTATGGGAGAATATATTCATAAATGACATATCTGATAAGGGGTTTACATCCAAAATATATAAAGAGCTCACGCACCTCAACAAACAAAATGCAAATAATCCAATTACGAAATGGGCAGAGGTTCTGAACAGACACTTTTCCAAAGAAGAAATTCAGATGGCCAACAAGCACATGAAAAGATGCTCCACATCACTAATCATCAGAGAAGTGCAAATTAAAACCACAATGAGATATCACCTCACACCAGTTAGGATGGCCGCCATCCAAAAGACAAACAACAACAAATGTTGGCAAGGGTGTGGAGAAAGGGGAACCCTCCTACACTGCTGGTGGGAATGTAAATTAGTTCAATCATTTTGGAAAGCAATATGGAGGTTCCTCAAAAACTAAAAATAGAAATTCCATTTGACCCAGGAATTCCACTCCTAGGAATTTACCGTAAGAATGCAGCAGCCCAGTTTCAAAAAGACATATGCACCCCTATGTTTATCACAGCACTATTTACAATAGCCAAGAAATGGAAGGGACCTAAGTGTCCATTAGTAGATGAATGGATAAGAAAAGGTGGTACATATACACAATGGAACATGGATGGAGCTAGAGGGTATTATGCTCAGTGAAATAAGCCAGGTGGAGAAAGACAAGTATCAAATGATTTCACTCATCTGTGGAATATAAGAACAAAGAGAAAACTGAAGGACCAAAACAGCAGGAGACTCACAGAACCCAAGAATGGACTAACAGTTACCAAAGTAAAAGGGACTGGGGAAGATGGGTGGGAAGGGAGAGATAAGGGGGAAAAAGGGGCATTACGATTAGTACACATAATGTAGTGGGTGGGCATGGGGAAGGCAGTACAACACAGAGAAGACAAGTAGTGATTCTCTGACATCTTTCTACACTGATGGGCAGTGACTGTAATAGGGTATGTGGTGGGGACTTGATAATGGGGGGAGTCCAGTAACCATAATGTTGCTCATGTATTTGTACATTAATGAAACCAAAATAATAAAATAAAATAAAATAAAATAAAAATAAAATTACATCTGAGATCAGTCCTCCTGGCACACATAAACCCAGAGAAATAAAATACAATTTTTATGTTTGAATTTCTCTCATTGACCTCCATACTGATAGAGATGTTTTTGTTGTTTTAAAGAGAAATTGACATGTCATTCCACTGCTAAAAATCACTTAATAGATGATGTCCATTGCTTTCAGGGAAAAAAAAATCTTTTTTGATTATGTAAAATGTTCTCAATCCATACAAATAATAAATAAATACAAACATTAATAGTATAATACTTTATGCAGAGGTACTACTTTACTTAGAGTCAATTGAGAATAAAATGATCATATATTCTATACTGAAGAAAGGAAAAGGCTAATTGTTCTCTGTTATAGTAGCAAGTAACCACTATAATCAGTTTTGAGCCCATCCTAATCTATCAGGCATTTAGATTAGATACAAATCTCTCAGTAACTACACTTTGGAAAGTCAGGTGATCAGTGATGGTCTCAATCAGTAGTAAGTCTTAATCCTGCAACCATGCTTCTTAGAGTCTGCAATGAGGTAAGAACCACACCGTGGGAGTCACCCTTTCATGGCTAAAACCTCCAGCCTGAAAGTTTCCCAATCCCAAAGCTCCATATCTCCTCAAATCCCTGATAGTTCATTCAGAGAAAATATGTTTTGTAAGAACCATTCTCCTTTGCTTTCCAAGCAGTAAAGTCAGCTTTTTCTTTTAGATCTGGAGTGATAACCTTATATTTCAACAGGACTAATTTATTTAATCCTTACAATAGTACTAAAGGTAGGACCCTTATTGTTCCCATTGTACAGATAAACAAATGGAGTTTAAGAGACATTCAGTAACTTGTCCAATGTCATTCAATAAATAAACAGTAAAGAATTTGGTTCCAGATAATCAGTTTCCCGAGCCCATACTCTTAACCACTTAGCAGTCCAGAGGTCGTATCTGTAACCTACCTAGAGCACTGACAGAGCTGGTGCTCAAAGAATCACAGGTATTACTGGTATCTGTACCTTGCCTTTGTATTATTTTTCTTGCAATAACTACTTAATTAGTGGTCCCTATTCAATGCACAACTATGGATTTCTACCAATATGCTATTTTGATGTAGATATTATATTTGTAAACTAGTCTCTTTCACATTTCTTACCAAAGACTTTAATGATTGCAGAGAGCCTCTCTACATTTCTTCTTTAAGTGCTAAGTCTTCATCCTCATTGCTCAGACCCCAACATCCACACTCACTCTTGCCTGAGTAAATTACACTCTTGCAGTTTGCTGAATGCTCCACGTCTCCCCTTTCCTCTGATCTCTTTGTACACATCATTCCCTTAGCAGCACAATTCCCTTCTCATCTCAGTAATGCCTAGGGTAATACCCATCCTTCATTAACTTTTACATTTACTCTAAGAGACCTCTAACAGTGCCCTCACTTTATAGATGTCAAATTGAGATACAAAAAGATAAATTATGTGTCCTGAAGTCACACAGCCAACAGTAATGAAAGCAGCACTAAAACATGTTAATACTGACTCACAGTCCTGCTCCTTCTCTAAGGAAATATTTTCTGCCGTCTTAATCACTGATTCATTCACTCAAAACCTGTCTGGTTTCTCTATATTTTGCTTCTTTTTTTGCCCTCAAAATGGGACATACTAAAGGCTTGCCTAAAATAACACCAACTGGAAGGCTTCCTATGTAGCACTTATGCATCATAATATTCTACATCCCATTTGTCTATTTGCCCCTGAAAAGCAGCTCTGTGTTACTGATTCATAGTCATATGGCAGATGTGACGACCGTACTCAGCCTAATTTAGCAGTCCAGAGGTCCTAGCTGTGACCTGCCTGGAGCACTGGCAGAGCTGGTGCTCAAAGAATCACAGGTATTATTGTTATCGGTATCTTGCATTTGTATAATTTTTCTTGCAATAACTACTTAATTAGTGGTCCCTATTCAAGGCACACCTATGGATTTCTACCAATATGCTATTTTGATGTAGATATTATACTTGTAAACTGGTCTCTTTCACATTTCTTACCAAAGACTTAAAATTCCAAGTCTATTAAATGGAAAAATAACATACTTTCCTCCTGCTGTGTTGTAACTCTAGGGGCAAAATGTATTACAGCCTGGGGCAAATAAACCTCTGAAGCTGAAATCAGTCCAAGGGAGAAATAAAGTGGGGAAACCCCGTTTACTGCTTACAAGCAGTCGTCTACTCCTGCTCACCCCTGTCTCTCGTGACCCAGCTGCGGAGACCCCACCAGACCTCTCTGGTCCAGGCGCACACTCATTCCCCAACTCTTTGTGATCACCTATTGATATGGAGATGCACTAAGACCAGGTGAGAGATTTTGGAAATATTGCAATTTTACTACGACCCAACCCTCCAGAAATCTCACCTCATGATCTACTCCCTCCTCATCTTCCACAATGGCCCCTGTGCAAGAAAACTGGAATATTGTAAGCAGACTAATAACATACAATAGCAACAGCAATAAAATCATGATAATTCTCAAGCCAGAGGATCCAACTAGGTTCAAAGTCCTATTCAAATTAAGTCCATAGGTCACCCATTCCACAGAAGGCCAGTAGCTGAACTGGTAGGGAGCTCAGTGCACTCATTATTTGGCACCTGCTGCCAGGGAGTGGCTTCAGGCCAAGGGATTGTAGAAAAAATAGCCTTAAGGGTGATAAGATACATGTTTTAATAACACCAGCATAGGCAAATCTTGCCATTAGGTAGGATACATGCAGGAGAGTGGTCCTGTGATAGGACAGTGGCAGGAATGGGATCTCACCCTGGTCTAGTATACCAGACCTTAACCCTCCACCCTGTGGGAGTTATAGGTGGCTCAACATGTAGGGCTGTGGAAGGTACATGAACTGGCCATAAAGATAATTCAAAAATTTCCTGTAAGATGCTCTTACCTCCCAGATGTTTTGGGTACACTACACTGATCTTTGGGGGCTACTCTGCTTTTACTCCAGGAACACACAGGAGGCCAGCTTCCAGGACTTTTCCCAAGGGGCCAGAAGGGCCAGCCATCGCTGGTCCATGTGTAGAAATATCCAGGGCCATGTTCACCCAACAGAGTCTTCAGTTTAGTACAGTTGGGGCTGGCAGCAGGATGTTGCTCTGCTGGCCATATCCTGGCTTCAATAACTCCTCTGATTTGCAAATACAGTTGTACAGGAAAAGCAGCAATCTGTGTTAACATGTCCACAGGGCTCAAGGTTCCTTTTCAGGGCTTCTCATTCAAACGCTGTAGCACTGTCCATATGACCAGCCCCATAGACTATCAGAGTCTGACTTCAGGCCAGATTTCAACAAATCACTGTATCTTTTTATCATGCTGCCCTGGTATGGTTATATGGTACATGAAACTTCCATTTTATTCTAATTGCTGCACCCATTCTTATAACGTATGTCCGGTAAAGAGGGTGCTTTGATGACTCTCAATCACCTGTGGACAGCCATAGGCTGCAAAGAGATGCTCTAGGCCCCTTTTGGTCATTTGCTGATCTGCACAACATGCAGGAAAAACAACCAACAGTCCAGTAGCTGTGTCCACACAAGTCATGGCATACTGATACCCTTATGATATGGGCAGAGGCCCAATATAGTCTGCCTCCTGACAAGGGTATCATCTCTTTTACTATTGTCCCATGATGCTGTGGGACTCAGTGTACCAAGTCCCTCTGAGAGCACACAAGGTACTCCTTCTGGGCTCTGCTGACTTCTTCCAAGGTCAACGGCAAGCCCCACCGATGGGCTACATCCTACATTGTCTTTTGCCCTACATGCAACAAATATTGATGTAACCATTGGGCTACATCAGAGGCATGCTTTCCTTCAGCTGATGCACCTGGGCCAATGTGTCTGCTTCATCATTCCCTGGGGATGCCAAAGGCAAATGGCCAGTCACATGATATATGATAACTGTCTTAGTCTGACCAGAGGCCATAGATCATGACCCAACTCTTGCCCCCAAAGGGGCTGGTGACCAACCATCCAGCTGGCATGGTACCATGTTGGCAGCCACAGGATGAAGCCTTGAGAGACGGCTCAGGTGTCAGCACAGAAAACTATAGGGGAAGCTTTCTGGGTGATGATGAGTCATACTGCCCACAACTCAGCCCATTGACTGCTCTTATCCTCTCTTCTCTGTCCTCCATCCATATTGGCTCAGTCTTAGGATGGAAAGCCACAGCCCTCCACTTTGGGGACTGCCACAACTGAAGCCATCTGTATACTAAACATCTTCAGGTATAGAGGCTTTCCCCTGCTGGTAAGAACTCTCAGCTATCAATGGCTCAAAAGCAAGTTCTTCCTGCTTTCCGCTGGTATAGGTCACTGGCCCCAATAATCACTGGAGTTCTCCACTTAAGGGGCTAGTATAAGAGGGCATCTACACTACTGTGAGTATGCACCCCATTTGGCCAGTGTACGCTTCTGTGCCACACCACTCCGTGGCCTTTGGGTCCAGTCTCACACCCACCCCATGATGGAATAAGTGGTTATCACCTTGGTTGGACCTGTTCCAGTGATGGGCTTCATAAACAGCAAGGCAGGGTACACAGCAGCCAATTGCTTTTCTATCAACGTGTACCAGACCGCTGCTCCTTTCTATAGTGGTGACCAAAATCCAATAGGTTGGCATGTCCATTCAAGCTGCTGCCAAAGATCCCATCCATAACCATCTTTGGTTACATGACCATCTAGCTCACAGGGTCTTGATGAGTCCACTACACTCAAGGCCTGTATGGCCTTGACTGCTCGCTTAGCAGCAGTAAAAGCAGCTGCACATGTCTCATTCCAGTCCCACCTGATGCCCTTTCATATCAACCAGTACAAGGGCTTCAGAATTTGTGTTAAGTGTGGGATAAGCACTCTCCAGTAGCCCAAAAGACCCAAAATCTCTTGTAATACTGCCACAGTGGTAGGGGTAGGGAAAGCCTGGACCTTGTCTATGACTGCTTCGGGATAACTTTAGTTTTACCCGACCAGACAACCC
Organism: Smutsia gigantea; assembly: GCA_032199065.1. Lineage (NCBI taxonomy): Eukaryota > Metazoa > Chordata > Mammalia > Pholidota > Manidae > Smutsia > Smutsia gigantea. Next base: position 25,108 of record JAVSCE010009569.1, read on the forward strand.
CAAGAACTTTACTGATAAACCAGGTCCCTGAACCTTGGTTCTTTTCATAGTCCATCCTTTCTCCTGTAGATGTTACAGCAGTCTAGAAACTCCTAAATCTCCAAGAGAAACAGACGTGAGCATAATATCATCAATGTAGGGATCAGCTGCACATTTTTCAGTTTCTTCCACGTGGCCAAGTCCTGGGCTACAAGTCCGTGACAAATGGTGGGAATGTGGAGGTACTCCTGTGGAGGGACAGTCAAAGTCTTCTGTCTGCCAGCCTTCCCACAGGAAAGCAAACTGTTGCTGACTTTCCTGTGCTATGTCAGTAGAGAAGAAAGCATCAGCAAGGTCCACACATAATGATGCATCCCTAGTTCATGACTGAGGGTGTCCATAAGGGCTGCTATAGAGGACACAGCAGCATGTAAAGGGGATGTGACTTTATTCAATTCCCTGTAATCCACAGTCATATGCCAGGAGCCATCTGGCTTTTTCACTGGCCACATTGGGGAATTAAAAGGACTAAGAGTGGGCTTTATGATGCCCACTTTCTCCAATACAATACTGTAGTTTCTCCAACTTCCTTGTGCCCTCCAAGCAATTTATACTGCTTAATATTTGTCACTTGACAAGGTACAGGCAGAGCTACAGGTGGGTGCTTAGCATGTCCCCTCAGAACCGCCTTTACCACACACACCCTCAGTCTGAATTCACCTACAGTGGTCTGTAACCACAGGCCCTGCAGGATATCTACCCCCAAAATATATTCAGGGGTGGTAGAAATGTACACAGTATACTCCTTTGGGGGTAAATGCCCTATCCCTACTGGGATTTGGGCTTTCTTCACTCTAATTGCCTTACCTACATAGCCATCTATCACAGTGGGGGTCCCAGCAAAATGATCAGGGTTGCCATAAATCAGAGAATGTTCATCCCATGTCCACCAGCACCAGGACATGTTGTACATTCATAGGGGACCGATGAATTGCTAATTCTACATGTGGCCTCCAGTTCCCAGCACATCCCCAAAAGTGGGGGCCTTGATCAGCCCTCAGTCTAACTGCAACACCCAATCGTTCCCCTATGGGGGAGAGGGCCCAGGCAGAGCCTCAGTACTGTTCCCCAGGAAGTCTTGCCAGGACACAGGCTGGATGTGAGGCTTTGTCCCCAGCTTCTGTGTCCTGGACCTCAGTGGCTGGAACTGCTGCTCTGGCTTTAATTGGTGTCACAGTTCTAACAAAATCCTATTGGGCTGCCCATCAATTTTTTCTTTCACTACTACATCCTTTATCATATCAACTCACATCTGGGTCCTTGAGACCTTCACAGGGCCCTTTGCACCTCCTTTCAGTCATAGCCTTTACTTCCTCTGTGCTCTTATTGTTTCAACCTCCCCCAGATCTGCTGAAGTATGAGTAGGCGAACTTATGGGTTACCTTATAAGGGGGACATGAGTAGTCACTAAGGACCCAAAAAGAGATGGGAAAGCTGTATGGAGCACCAGATTTCTCATTCCTATGGTGAACAACTCCTCACTGGGGCCCTGGGTGTCCATATATACATGATATTTTATGCCCAACTCCTGTAACACTTGGTGGAGCTCTGCATACATTTTCCAGCTAGTGGATAAGTATGGTAAATCACCGCGATTAGGCCAAACTGCCCTGATGGCTGCTGTCAGCCAATCCAGAAACTCCTGGTTCCCTGGGGTGTGATGGGCACTTTGCAACCACTGCTGGAGGGAAGGGTGAGTTGTCAGGAAAGCCAGTCTACCCATTTCAGAATCCAACATAACAATGTTTTCCACCCCATATCCCTAATACCCAAAAGCCATGTCGGCAGAGGTTCTGACCGCTTCTGCTGAAACCGGATGCTCATGTCCACCAGCTCATCCTGGGTATGGGGCAGAACACAGAGTGCTCCACAACCTGGGAGAGGGCTTCTCCTACCCCTGAAGGCCTGCAATTGTGTTTTCATTTTCTTAGTTACAACCAGGTAGGCCTTTAAAATGGGAGAGGCTGGTGCCTCGCACAGTGTCCTCAGCAGCAGATAAGCCCTTGACCACATCCACTCATCCTTCCTTGATATTTCCTCTACCATCTTCAGGGCTAAAGGCACAACTCCTTCCTCCCCCTCTCCCACAGCCTCCTGTAATGCAGATTCTCCTTCTGCCTCCTCCCTCACTGCTTACACATCTTCCAGGAGTGCGACCCATCTTCTCAATAACTGTCTCTCTTCCTTAAGAGCATCCCATAGGTCATCGCCCAGCTCCTCAAGTGATGCTGAAGCCTGCCTCTCTCCTGCCTCTCTCTGAAGTCTCTCTCTCTCTCTCTCTCTTCAGTAGCCCTCTTCTCTTTCCTTGATAACCCTCTCTCTCTCTTTGACAGCCCTTTCCACTATCTTGCGGAGAGGGCATTCCGCAATCCCGGCTGCTACACAGCCACTCAGGGCCTCTAAGCAATCTTCTAGTTCATGGAGGGCTAATTCCACAGCTTTCAGTGTCTCCACCCTTCCCCAATTCTGGGAATGCCCTACCCCTCTAGGAGATGCTTTGCCTTAGACCAATTTCCCACTAGGGTCTCCCCAAGAGGAGCCCCATAGATGGGGGGTTCTCAGGTGAAGCCACAGCATCCACCACTGCCAGAGGGAAGGGTGACTCATCAACCCCCCTCTGCAGCAGCCACTGGGGTCTCCCCACCATCCACATGGGGGTTTCCGGGTATCTCCCCACCATCTCTAGGGTCATCCTACCCAAGCATGCACCCTTGAAGACAGATTTAGGGTTCAGAGGTCCTTTTGACTACTGTCAGGAGTAACTCTGGGGGGAAAATGTGTTTCCAGCCTGAGGCAAATAAACCTATGAAGCCAAAATCAGTCAAAGGGAGAAATAAAGTGGGAGAAACCCATTTATTGCTTATAAGCAGTCATCTACTTCTGCTCCTCTGTGTCTCCTGTGACCCAGCTTCGAAAGCCCCAACAAACCTCTCCTGTCCAGGGGTGCACTCACTCCCCACTCCCTTTGTAATCACCTATTGATATGGAGATACAGTAAGGCCAGGCTAGAGATTCTGGAAATATTGGAATTTTACTAACAGGTGCTTTGGAAGATTAAAAATCATAATTCATATAATGTGCTTAGCACAATCACCAACATCTAGACACCCCCAAGAAATGGTGGCTTGGTGTCCTATATTAATCACACCTATTTATCTCTTACAAAATACATTATAAATGGTAATATATTTTCAAAGAAGGGCCTGCTTTCTGGTCACTTGCTAGTGGAAGCCAACTTTGCCCTTCCCAAAAGATGGGTGCTTTTTAAAACTAGTCAACATTTTCTTGAATATAAATATTTGGCTGGTTCTTAACTCTATGTAGAATTAAATCAAAATGGGTTACACAAAAACTGGGAAGAATCTGTGCCCCTAGTTAAGCCACTAAAAATCCTTCATAAATAAATAAATAAATAAATAAATAAAGCACCTCATTTCAATTTCCAACACAATATTGCCAAACTAGTCTTTCTGAAGTATAGCTTTAACATGGATTATTCTCCTCAGACTTGCAAGGGCTTTCCATTTCTTCCCAAATACAGTCCAGATTCATCATCTTTTTGTTCATTTCATGATCCATCTTCCTAGTGCTTTTTGCCCATCACTTTCCTTCCAAATTTCAGCATCTTTCTGGACTATCTGCTTTAACTGTAGATGCATGATGAGTCCCACCCGCTTGCCTTTCTCCACATGTTCTGGACAGCTTTAAAGCTCTTTTCCTCACATCTCTCCATGTCCATTTAACATCTGTCAGGATCTTGCACAGCACTAGGAAGCCCTCACAGGAACTGGAAATAATCGTCCTTCTCTGACAAACTAATCTCTTAGCTCTCTTGAAGTGTTTCTTGCTTCCTACTTTACAGTACAGTCCACTTGAATGACTGGTTTCTTTTCCTAGACTATAAGATATTTAAGTTCAAAGTCCATGTCTTTTTCAACATTCGATCATACCCAGTGTGAGTAGAGTACTTTGAACACTGTACATACTCAGTACATTTGTGTGTTCTATCAATTTACATTTGCATATCATAAATTATCAGCCTAAGGGTCCCCTCAAAATTTCTTCTAGTATTATAACCATTTTAAAAGACATTGAACTCTAATTTTTCAATGCACAAATTCAGCATTCAGTAGAGATGCATATAAACACTGAAGAGTATAAATCCTAAATCAAAATTTACTTTAGGACTTGATTTACATCTACTGATACATTTTTTGTAAAATATATCAGAAGTTACACCCAAACTTTAACACATCCAGACTCTGTCTTAGGTACTTTAAAAGGAGATAAGAAAATTTCAAGTGGTTTAAACTTGATAATTCAATTTTTGGGCAATCCAAATCTAAAACCGGGTATATCTGTAATGTATTTAGAATACTGTTTGGTTCACAGTAAGTACTCAATAAAGGTTTATTAAATAAATTAATTAAAAGTCCTTGAAAATATTGGGAGTATGTGCTTACAAAACAATCTTATAATATATTGAAATTATCTTCTATTGTAAATTTTAGTTTTCCTGTCTGTTTTTTTCCAGTCTATTATTTTTTTAAATTCTGTGACAAATAGTACTTTAAACTGCTTATTTTAACACTTGAGCACTATCTGAAATGTCTGTAGAGAGCAATCATTCAGCCTGAGAACCCTGAGAACTAGCATTGCAATTTATTCTCAAAAACTACCACAAAAAAATTAATCAACATTGTTAACATATCCATGATCATAAGTTTTGCCACCCCATAGGGTGTTACACTTGCACTGAGCTTAATGTAATCCTGAGAAAGATCTCAGAAAATTTAATGGAACAATGTAAAATAAGACTCCCAGATAAAAGTAAATCGTTTTCTTGTAAGGAATTGGAAAGTGATCATGTTAAACTAAATTGCTTCTGCCTCACCTGCAGATATTTTTCTACCCTTTTATGTCTTCCTTTCCAGAGCTACTTCTCACTCCAGTTCCCACTTGCTGAATGTTCTGCTATTAAACATCACTTCTACGGATGTGTCCTTCTCTCTGCCCCTTGTCAGTTCATTCAAGGAATAAACCCACCTCTCCCTTAGTTTTCCATAAAATACTACCCATTCATGTATAGTATGTGCACATCACAAATTTTACTGAATGTTGTAAAGAAATGGGCTTTATACTGCAACTATCCAAAGAAATTAAAATAAAAATGGTACATAGGTCTGTTAGAAAAAGAAGAAAAACTTTGTGGCATGTTACATAGTCCAAGTAGCTCTTTCTTCTTCCTTTACTCCCTTTTTCAGCTCCCCATGCTCTTATTCATTATTACGTAAAGTAGCTACCCTCTTTTTGTGTTATCTTTGGTCACATTCCCTAAATCTTGATTTATCACCCCTGCCCACCCTATCATTGTAAGAATTTATCAAAGTATTATCCTAAACCAAGAGGAACCAAACCAAGATAAACCAAAGTATTATCTCCTCCTAGGAGGAATCTTGGTGCCAATTGTCAAGATTACTTTAAAGCCTGCAACAGGTATAATCTCTGAACCCTCCTCAGCCACACTCCTGGACAGGTGTTATCTGGAGATGGTATCCTGGAATTTGTAAATTGAGATGTTAACCAAGCATGACCTCTGGGTGTGAAGGTGAGTAATATCATCAGCCAGTAACGGTCTCTTGTCGCTTCTCTCCAAAAGAGGCAAAATCTGTCCCTTTCACTGAGTCCCCATCTTGGCAATTTGAATTCTGTTTACTTCTATTTCCAGGCAGATACCTATTTTCTTTCTATTAATGTCTACATAACCTTACTCCTACTTTGTGAACAAATCCTCACTTTGAAACTCTTCCAGGGTAGAAGAGAATCATTTGATTGGGATGAAACAACTTACTTTAAGAAAACAAAAAGCTGTTTTCCTCACCTACTTTCTTTATCAAGAATAGGAAATTATGACTTAAAAAAAAACCCAGCAAGCTTGTTCTTATTGCATTTCAGGCTATTTCTGAGTTTGTGAGCTCTCAGCAGCCTTCCATGGTGTCAACCCATTATATACCTTTAAAAAAAATGTCTCCATTAAACTTTAAGCTGTCAAGGATTATAACGAAAAGATGCAATTTTTTTCACTGCAGGGAAGGTCTGATTTAGTAACAAGCTATAAGCTAACAGAGCAGCAGAATCCATATATAAAGTTTCACTGGAAGGGAAAAAAACACGCTGCTTTTTCATGTGCCTCAACTTTTTTTTCCTCTCTCTTTTTTTATTAAAAAGAAATGTATAGTCCATTTAGCTTTCAAATACAATAGAGACTAGGAATGTGCTCCTCTTACATTTGCTATTACAAATCCTGGTGATCAAGCACATACAAACATGCGGTTGGTTTCTGGATCTTTTATATCGGAAGGGGCCCCAATGTGAAAAACAAAAGTGTTAGTCCACATTGCTGTCTAGCTTACATGTTTAATATTGATTTAATTAGCCATTTCATTCCAGACACTGTTATTATCTACATGTTTGAGAGGGCTGTTTACTTTCACCACAATGCATATATTAAAACAGGTAACTGAATAGAAAGCCAGGCCTGTGGCCTGGTCCTTTTTTGGTGCAATAATGATATCCTCCTCCTCCACTTTAGCTGGAGCATCACAATGTCAAACATTCTGCACACATTCCCTAAGGAATCTGCAAGGCTAATTAGGGTGAGCTTCATCGTAAAGAATACAGTTGTTAAAACAGCTTCTGTACACACTAGAGTAATGAGCATTCTTTACACATGCTGTGATTTGTTACTGCAATTTGCAGTCATATATCTCTTAGGAAATAACTCATGTGTTGTTATTTATTGCATGTATGATTATTAATGATATATTAACAACTGTTGAAAGCAACTTATTTCACCTCAGTAACTCATGTACTTAGCTCAATGTTTAAAGAACCAGGAAAACATCAATTTTTCCAGAAAACTATGCCTTTTGTTTGTTTGTTTTTTCTTTTCCTCCAGGATAGTCTGACAAATAAGAAAAATATTATTAAATTTTCCTTAAGAAAGATTTTATTGTGATTATAGAAGAGCATATTTTTAAGGCTGGGTTGTTTACAATTTTTTGAATCTTTCAATAATTCAGACCATTCCTATAACCCAATGTCTGATATAAAAAATGAATACGGTGTTCCAATTTTTATTAGTGAATTGAAGAGGGACAGCATTATGTGCACAGCTATTGTTTTTATTAATGTTACTAGAAGAAATATGTTGCTGCTCATTCAAACTCAATCCAAATATAGTTACCTAAATACTGCAAAATGCTGTGTTGGTAGTTTATCTTGCATAAAATATACAAGGGACAGTAAACTCTGACTTAAATATTATGTGTGAGACATCACACGGTTCAGCATTGATGAAAACTAAGCTCCTTACTATTTCACTTTCAGCACTGACAGATTTTTACCAATTAACTACTATACGAATGTCTTCTGATAATTGGAACATAGAAGCAAGAGAGCTTTTGTTTCAGAAATTAGAAATATAACATTAGATATAAACTTTCATGACTCTTTAAACCACTACATGGGATGATTCCAAGGTCTCAAGGCCTGTTGTGGCCTACCTGAAATCATGGGTGCTGTGTGTACGCATCCCTGAAGGCATCTTTTCCAAAGATATAACTTGCATGGCAAGTGTGGCACGTTTCCAGAGAGACAGAAGAGTCTGTCTTTTGAAATATTCAAAGATCCGAAGCAAGCACTGCACTCTCCTCGGGTTCATTACCACACACTCAAGGTAATGTCATAGATCTACAGGATACCAGAAGCAAATAAATGACTAAATCAGCTTTGAGGATTAGATAGGATGGTTGTTGACACAAAGTGATGCCATGTGATGAGACAGCACCTTAGGTTGCTCATTACTTAAGTTTATAAAATCTTTTCTGACAAGAGATCATTTCATGAGCCTTTTCAAGCTCTTGTAAAATGGAGTTTTGCAATGAATATTGTTGAAGTCGTTGAAAAAGCTGACACTTAAATGCTACCTTCCACATACACTGTACAGTTTGTGTGTGTGTGTGTGTGTGTGTGTGTGTGTGTGTGTGTTTTCAAATGGGTTACATTAAAAAGTCAATTGAAGGCATTCAGTTCTCAAAGGAAAAGTAGGATGTTAGCAGTCTGAGGCAGAAAGTAGTATAACAATAAACAAGCAAAGAAACACAGATCAGCAAGCAAAGGGGGTGGGTCTCCAGAACAGTCTTTCTAGGGAGACTGAAGGGACAAGTCTTGAAGGAAAGCAACACATCTGCATATCTAAGGAGAATGATAACAACATCAGATGAAACAAGAGAATATCAGGATTGAAAAGGCTGCAGGAGTTTGCAAGCAGATGTCAAAAAGCATACACGAAAATGTCAAGAAAAGTATAACAAGCAGCTAAAACTGGTTGCAGAGATTAGGGTGCTAAATATATGCATGATGAGAGCACTGCTCTATGGCTCGCAGACCCAAAAGCTGCTTCACAAGCAAAAAGGGGGAAAAAAGAGCTACATAAATAATTTCTGCAAATAAAACTGGGGTCAGAATGTAAACAAAGGTAGAAAGCAAAGAAAGCCCTGTCTGGAACTTGGTTCCAGAATCTCTGTGCCAGACTGCTTTACCAGATGATGGGAGGATGAACTTTTATTAAATAGAAATTGTAAAATTCTCTAGCTAGGAGGGAAATACAGAGAGATGTCCAGAGGTAATTATTATAATTTCTAACTTTCAAAAGCCTACTCTATGAAATAATATAAATAGGAATTAGAATTGCAGATGTCGTCACTGCAAAACCCTACAGTACAATTAAGTTTCCTGAATCAAACCTATGGGATTTTTGTTTAATGCAATTTTTGACATGACTCTATTCTAATTCCAAAAGGACTGACAAGTGTACTCTAACCAGATATGAAAAATCTACAGATGACAAATTACCTGAATTAATAGGAAAAATCAATAAGTTTATAAAATCATTTCTGTCACAAGCAAACTGCCATGGGGATATTCACTATTAGTTTAATTTTTAGCTTACAATTTTATCCTTACTAAGATCCAAATGGCAGCACAAAATCCTTCCCTCTTTAGAACATGACTAAAAAAGTTAATCATTCCTCAAGAATAATTTTTATTCTACCATTATTTTTGCCTGAACTCAAACTCAATGAGACTAGCAAAATACTACTTACAAAAAAAAAAAGCTATTAGGTGATGACATCACCAACCCCCTACCTTGTTTCTCTTGCAGGGACAAACTACATCTGAAGACCACAAACCCTTCAGATCTAAAGACTTTGCATCTACATTCCTGTTGTGCAAGTTTCTCTTAAATACATGTCAATCTTGTTCACCAAGACTAGAACAAAATTAATTCCCCATAAATATTTGTTGACTTGAATGTGTTCAATATTCAAATCCTCTGGGCCTTTCCTAGTGGTGTACATACTCCTTGTTTCTTCAGCTTCTCAGCTAGTTTAGTACATGTGGTCCTTAATTGACCATTTCTAAAGGATCCCTTTTCTCCATGGCCTTTATTAGTTTTAAGAGATAACTCCTTCTTATCATAGAAGCTCGCTTATAAAGTCCCTTGGATGGTGGTCACTTGGCCATCCCATGTCTTCTGAATCTGTTTTATCCACAACACTGCCTTTTGCACTTTCTTCCTGTAGATCACAACCACATGAGAAGTTTAAGTTTTTTATGTCTAGAAATGGACTTCCTAGGATCTAGTAACTCTTGTGACTTAAAGAATTCAACTGAATTAGAAAATGATTAAGTATCATGAGTGAAAATGTTATTGATAGGTAGATGCTAGATAGGTGACTGATGGGTAGATAGGTGATAGATAATATATATATACACACATACATACATACATAGCTTATGGAATTTTTTTTTCAGTTGAAAAACTAAGCACATGGAGACATTATGCTACACTGCAGACCACAGGATGTGAGATAAACCTACAGTTGCAAACACCACTGGTTTTTTTGCCTTCATTACCTGTCCTGCTTTCTATCACTTTACATCACCTTCCCTGAAGAGGTTCTCCTTCACAGCTTTCATAAACTCCATACGAGTAATTCTTAAATCCAAATTGCCAGCTCTGAATTTAATTCTCAATCCAAGGTCTATCTCGATAACTTGGATATTCTGTTGACCTTGTAAACCTAACAAACCAATTTACAATACTTCCTATGGCTCAGACATATTATTTAAAAAATATATGTAAGTATATAGTACATTAGAAGGTGATAGTTGATGTAGAAAAAAATTAAGCAGGGAAAGGGAAAAGGTAATATCAGAGAACAAGGGTAATAGTCACTATAAAAAATCTGTTTATCCATTTCTTGTTTTTATCTACTGCTTCCCTTCTACTTAAATGCTTCACACTGAACTTCTGAAATATTCTCTCTCCAGCACCTTTAGTATAAAATTGGTCCTCTGGACATAGTTTTATCATGGCATTCCTCTAAAAATTCTCCAGGGCCTCCAGTCATGTGTGGAATGAAGTCCAGCTCATTCTGCGTGTTCAGGAACTTTCTCAAACATGTCCTGTCATCCATCCACAACCTCAGTTTTGGAATAGAATTAGCCCCTACTAGGTGTCAGGCACTGTGTTACATACTAGAAACTAATGAAGAGGACATAGTCTTTGCTCCAAGGCCTTGAGTCTGGCAAAGACCAGTAGCAAACAACCAGTACCCCAAACCTACCACTCTTGACCTCTAATCCTAACCTTCATTCATAGTGTTTCTCTGCTCCGAAACATCATTCCACACTTGAGCCTACTCCAATCTTACCCACCTTTCAGCACTCATTTAGAGCCTCTCCCATCCTCCTTCCTGCAAGGGCACTTCGACTACTAGTTATTTTCAAAACCTCTATGGAATTGGTACAGTTAATGTTGGCACTGTGCCAATATTAAAATTTGCCTACTAAAAATCTACTCCTCCTTCTTTATTAACAGATAATAATTTTACTCTAAGAGGAAATGTGTTCTAGACAAATTATGTTTTCTAACCTGTCTTGCAGATGATAGCAACCAAGAAGTAAGAGTAAGAATTGGAGCCAGACTTTCGGGAAAATTCTTTAAAGGGGCTTGACTCAGATGGGTATGGCTCTGTTTTCCCTCTCTCCCCATTTCCTCTTTCTTCTTGCCTAGAATACAGGCATGAAGGTTGGAAATCCAATAGTCATCCTCTGTCATGAAATGACTTTGAGCATGAAAACCACGTGCTAATCATTGAGAAGAAAGAATGAAGAACCTGATCTGATAACGGTGGGGCTGCCACATCAACTCTTGACAAATACCTATAAACTTTTTTATATGAAAGAGAAATAGAATACTCAGTCTAATCCACTGGAGTTTTGTTGGGATGGGAAAAAGAAAATTTCATTTTCCTACTGAAATGCAATTCCTAAAAGATTTAGTACTATTTAGCCTCAAATTTTTAGTCATTAACAAAAACATTTGTTGTGCATCAGATATTTGTTATCTACCAGACATTTTGCTTTATACTGATGACACAAAAGACAAATGAGAAATGGTCTTTGCCTTCCAAGAGCTCTCAAATGCTCTGAGAAAGATAAACAAGAAAAAACAATTAGTACAATGCAGTGGACTGAAGCGCTGTGGGAGAGGTAGCTCTCAGGTGCTAAGAGAGCATCATAGGAGGAGCCTCAGAGAAAACTCCCCTGAGGAAGCGACCCCTGAGCCAAGTCCTAGAGGCGTCTAGAGTTCCTTGTGAAAGGAGGGAAGTAAAGGATAGCAATATGGGACTGGATAAGTGTGCAGAGAGCAGGTTATAAATGCTTTGTATACCATGCACTGGAATTCAGGGCTTTACCTGCAGGTGATTAGAAGAAACTGAAGAATTTTCAAAAAGAGGGATGAATTCAGACATATTTTGGACTCACCCATCTAGGGATTACTCGGAGAGAATTTTGAAAAGAGGAAGATCACTTCAAAGGCTATTAGAGAAACTAGACTAGAAAATGAGAGGTCCTGATTAAGAAAGATATTCAATTGAAAAGTATTTGGGGAGTTATTACTGATAGCATTTCATGGGGATTCATTACAAGGGATGACAGGGTAGTGGGTAGTAGGCCGAGTCAGGTATGATTCAGGCTTCTGGTTTCTGAGAGAATGGGAATGTCACCAACTAATAAAGGGAAGACAAGAAGATGAGTAGGTTTGTTAAAGATTGCAAGAAAATTATAAATTCTCTGTGGACATGATGATCTTGAAGTGGTATAAGATAGTCATGTGGGTATTCATTGTAGGTGGTTATATAAAGGCCTGAGTTCAGAATAGAGGTTTAGGCTGGAGTTCAGAATCATCGATGTCTATGTGATAATAAAGCCATTGTTACAGGTAAAATCACCCAGAGGATGAAGAGTTGCAGGAATAAAGCTCTGGAGAGCATCACCCTTTAACAGACCAGCAAAAGACCAAAAGGCCACGGAGGAGATTGAGAATGACCACAGAGATGAAGGAAATCAGGGGAAAATGGTGAATCAAATGCTAGGAAAGGAAAGTTTCAACATGTGAGGAGAGGTCAAATGTTGCAGATCAGTTAAAAGTTGCAGTGCTAAGAGTTTTAAAGAGAACTTCAAAAAGCATATTATATTTGGCTCCAAGTGCAGACAGAGCTGTTTCAATGATGTGTGGGGCAGGACCCAAATTAAAGTGGGCTGAGTAACAAATGGGAGATGGAAGTATAATTACTCTGTACATCATATCTTGTAACCTCAATTAAACCGTAAGTTTCTAGAAGGCAGTGTTTGCATTTCTTTTCTATCCTATTTATGTCCCATTTTATATATGTATATATATTTATATGTGTGTATACGTATATACTTATATATGTGTGCATAGATATGAATCTACTGTGCATATACATTTATGTATAAATGTATGAGCATATGCGTAGATGTGTGTTTATCCTGTATACGTAACAGTGGTTGCAAAAGTACCAATGACTAAGGTTGACTCGATGGCTGTACAAATGAAGTCCCTGGGCCTTCAAGCCCACTTTGGCAGCAGTGACAAATAACCATTCTTAACTCCCTTTTTCCCATATATCCTAAGCAATATCCAATGTGTTTTTGTCCTCGTCTTTTAGGTAAGCCAAGTACGTAGCCTGATGTTTCTCTTTGCTCCATTTTTCCCTTTTCATATCTACATTTTCTTTCCTCTTCCACTCAGCTCATGAGCAGCCTGCCTTCAACAGCTGGCATTTATAGAGCTTTAAGTTCCCATAACTTCTCCAGGAACTCTGCATGCACTAGCATGTCAAATCAAGCCCTTAAGCTATTCTGCAAATAATTTCTACAGTAAATTTCACTTGTAATGACCTGAAGTTGAGTTTGTATCCTTTAGGAAAGGCTGTATTGTCTCACAGAACTCACAAGCCCTCTCCTTATAATGTTATACTCAAATTTTACTATTATAATTAGTATACATATGGAATTTATGGCACAAAAAGTGTAACCAACTAAAGCAAATGGAATCACTTTAAAGCAGTACAAAAGCACAAACATACTTTTGTTTTGAAAACCCCTCATTCTTATTGTGTCTTTGGGTTTAGAGCTCCCTCTAACCACAATATGGTAAGTTTGGGGCTTGGTTGTCTCTTCTGGCATCTCACACATGGAACACCTGCATGAAATAGGTTCCTTGACTCCACAAACAGCTTGTGGGATAAGAATTTATTATTGAATGAATCTTATTCGTGCTGTTTAAATGAAAGGAGGACTTCCACTAAGGGTTTCTTCAGCTTAGTAACTGGAATATTTTATAGTTTCATCTAACTTTTATTTTCCCCCATCTGCTTAAATGACTTTATTCTTCTCAAGTTGAAAATTTCAAGGCTCTTTACTAATATAATAGTATGTTAAAAGGTATTGGAGCACTTTTTTTCCTGACACCTTTTTCTTCCCAACAGTCTGCTTTTGTTCTTCTCAGAGGCTTTTTATACACCTTTCCTTTTCCCCCTAGTATTCTCCAGAGTAAAACTATTCCAAAAACTTAAATGAAGTCCCAAAGGCAGAAGAAGAGATGGAAGAATGAGGACGAAAGTGGAGAGTGGAGAAGCAACCACTCTGCAAGGAAATGCAGTCTACACAGCCTCACTCACTGTGGTTTCATAAATTGTTGAGTCAGTAACCCTCCTCAAAGTTTTAACTTTCTAAATCCCTCCCCACTGGTCTCTCAAAGGACCACCAGGCATCCTGGCTTCTTCCCCTACCTTGTATTCTTCACTCTTATGAATCAAACCCTTCATGTGTACTCAGAAAGGCAGGAAACTAAAAATACCAAGCCAGGCTGTGTATGTTCCTCATACAGTTCCAAGACTGGATGGGGTAGGATGGCATTCTTTCTTCACCTTCACAGAGCAACTCTAATTCTTTTTACCCCAGTGAATGGAGGTGCTGTCACTCACAGCCATGGCATGCAGGTTAAACCTTATGTCTTAAAACTTTCCTCTGTTAGTTTTCAATCCACCATGAAGGAAGTGTGTGCTGTGGGGAGAGGGATGGTTGGGGAAGATAGGAGGGTGGGAAGCTTGATTTGTAACATTATTTGCCAACTTCCATAGTGTAAATACTCCCACCATGGTAAACATCAGTCCAGCAGCAGTTTATCAAACAGCACACACATTTTATAAGTTTAACAATTGGCTCTCATAAACTGTTATCAGCAACTCTCACTTACCACTGCAAAAGGATCTCATATAAAAATCTTTGAGGAGTAACACACCCCTTTCACTTTCTATTCTACTAATTATGTGCATTACTGAAAGATCTTCCCTTGTTTCTTTCTCAGGGCCAGTTCTAGGCAAACTTGCAAAATTGGTGGTACTTACCTCAGCCTTTTGCTTCTCTTTTCAATTTCTATAACTTTTCATCACTTTACTGTTCCTAATACCTAGCTGCTGTCTTGTGATTTAGCAGTCCTACAATATGCTCTCACCTCCATTAAAATCACTTGCCCTGCTTAGCATTCTGTCACTGATCTAGTACCTTAAGTGAGCCAATAAACTCACAAATGAGTAATGGGCACTAAGTGTTAATGAAGATAGCAGCCTAATTCTGTATTCTTCCTTGTGTTATCTGCCATCCTAAGTGTGATTGTCTTAAAGAAACGTCCTAGCTCTGAATGTGACTCTGCAGCATTTTCATGCACTGGGAAAACAATAGAGCTTATCTACTTTTGACATGTCACTTCTCAAATGTTACCTGGACATTCAGTCAAAACAGGCAGGGAGAAAAGATTATCCTATTCAGTTTATTTTACTCAGCATTTTCTCTCTGAATTTCAAGGGGTATTTCATTCATGATTCCTCTAAAATCTTGACCAGAACTAAGTCTTATCCCCTTTCACTCCTCAATCTTTTCATTCCTCTCCATGACGGTGCTTATTCATTGAACATGGACGCCTGACCTTCCTACTACCTAAAAGTCCTTATCTTACTCCTTTGAGATTGTACTAAAAATTTAGATCTTTCAAAAAGATTTTCCTACTTCCTATACCACTATATCTCATGTTCACTCTGATTTCATTAGAATAACACACACTGTCACACTAGCTAGATGACCTGTAGTGAGTTACTTCAACATTCTGTGCCTTACTTTCCTCATCTTTAACATGACACCCTAAAACTACAAGACAGTCATGAGAGAATTTAAAGAAGACACCAATAAATGGAAACACATCCCATGCTCATGGATAGGAAGAATTAATTATTGTCAAAATGGCCATCCTGCCTAAAGCAATCTACAGATTTAATGCAATTCCTATCAAAATACCAACAGCATTCTTCAATGAACTAGAGAAAATCGTTCTAAAATTCATATGGAACCACAAAAGACCCTGAATAGCGAAAGAAATCCTGAGAAGGAAGAACAAAGCTGGGGGGATTATGCTCCCCAACTTCAAGCTCTACTACAAACCCAGAGTGATCAAGACAATTTGGTACTGGCACAAGAACAGATCCATAGACCAGTGGAACAGACTAGAGAGCCCTGATATAAACCCAAGCATATATGGTCAATTAATATATGATAAAGGAGCCATGGATATACAATGGGGAAATGACAGCCTCTTCAACAGCTGGTGTTGGCAAAACTGGACAGCTACATATAAGAGAATGAAACTAGATTATTGTCTAACTCTATACACAAAAGTAAACTCAAAATGGATCAAAGACCTGAATGTAAGTCATGAAACCCATAAAACTCTTAGAAGACAACAAAGGCAAAAATCTCTTGAATATAAACATGTGTAACTTTTTCCTGAATGCATCTCCTTGGGCAAGGAAAACAAAGGCAAAAATGAACAAATGGACTACATCAAGCTAAAAAGCTTCTGTACGGCAAACAACACCATCAGCAGAACAAAAAGGCATCCTACAGTATGGGAGAACATATTTGTAAATGACATATCTGACAAGTTGTTAACATCCAAAATAAATAAAGAACTCACACGCCTCAACACCCAAAAAACAAATAACCCTATTAAAAAATGGGTGGAGGATATGAACAGACACTTTTCCAAAGAAGAAATTCAGATGGCCAACAGGCACAAGAAAAGATGCTCCACATGGCTGATTATCAGAGAAATGCAAATTAAAACCACAATGAGATATCACCTCACACCAGTGAGGATGGCCAACATCCAAAACACAACAACAAATGTTGGCGAGGATGTGGAGAAAAGGGAACCCTCCTACACTGCTAGTGGGAATGTAAATTAGTTCAACCATTGTGGAAAGCAATATGGAGATTCCTCAAAAAACTCAAAATAGAAATACCATTTGACCCAGGAATTCCACTCCAAGGAATTTACCCAAAGAAAACAAGTTCTCAGATTCAAAAAGACATATGTACCCCTATGTTTATTGCAGCACTATTTACAATAGCCAAGATATGGAAGCAATCTAAGTGTCCATCAGTAGACGAATGGATAAAGATGTGGTACATATACACAATGGAATACTATTCAACCATAAGAAAGAAACAAATCATACCATTTGCAGCAACATGGATGGAGCTAGAGGGTATTATGCTCAGTGAAATAAGCCAGGTGGACAAATACAAGTACCAAATGATTTCCCTCATTTGTAGAGTATAACAACAAAGCAAAACTGAAGAAACAAAACAGCAGCAGACTCACAGACTCTAAGAAGGGACTAGCAGTTACCAAGGGGGAGGGGTGGGAGAGGGTGGGTGGGGGATGAGGGGGAGAAGGGGATTGAGGGGTATTATGATTGAAGTACACATGGTGTGTGGGGTCATGGGTAAGACAGTATAGCACAGAAGACAGAAGTAGTGACTCTGCGGCAACTTACTACACTGATGGACAATGACTTTAATGGGGTGTGGGGGGGACTTGATAATATGGGTGAATGTAGTAACCACATTGTTTTTCATGTGAAACCTTCATAAAAGTGTATATCAATGACACGCTAAAAAAAAAACAACCAAGAATGACAGTAATACATACTCGATAGTTATTGTGAAAATTATGTGAGTTAGGATGTGAATACATCTAAAAGAGCAACTGTACATACAGTAACTGCAATAAACAGCAGCTTTTAGTAGTAGCAGTGGTAATGAGTGATATTTTATCTCTCATCGAGCTTTTAGTTCACTAAAAATTAGAGACTATGCCTTAACCATTTTTGTATGCTGAGCCTCTCTCTTCATACCGGCATTTAGTAGAAACTCAGGGGATATTTACTGACTAACACAGGGTACATGGTAATTTTTGCTCATCATATTGTGTGCATATATTTGGTCTTCCAGACTCAGTTGTAAATTTTTCCAGGAAAATTATATGTCCTTTTCTTTTTTCTTTTCCTCAAAGAACTTAATGCAGTGTAACAACTCAGAAGTAACATTAATAAATGAAGTATGAAATGGTGTTAACCCTGGATGACTATATTCATTGTGTTCTCATACTCTTTTTTTCTTTTTCTGAAGTATCAGCTGTAGCATCTGGAATAGGAGTGGCCAGGGCAGAAACTATATTTGATTTACGTATTTAAAAGTGTTGAATAGGTTTTCAAAACTCAGTGAACAGTAATGACAACAATGATAAAGATAATAACTTCAGTAAACTGGTTAAATAAGAATTACGCAGAGTCTGGCCATTCTATTACAACTAGGGAAATGAAACATGACTACTGTTTGGAGATGGAGTCACTTTTCTATTAAACCAAGATACACCAGTGGTTGCAAACAAATAAAGATGAGCTAAATTAAGTGGAAAATATGAAACTGAAAGTTCTCCATATTGAGCTAATGTTTAAATAAATATTGTGAGCCATCTTGCCTACCCAGATGGGCTATATTTAAGGCAGTCCTTAACAATATTAAAACTAAAGTAGAGGGTTGACCATAGCAGATAATAATAGTTCTTATATTGGAATTCAAAGGACTTCAAATTCCTATTAATCCATAGTATATTTCTATAGATAACTGGTGTTGTTATAATAGAAATAGAATGAGAAAAAGTTAATGAAAAAAAGAAAAGATAGGATAAATGAATTGAGATTACCAAATAGTAAGCCTTGAAAATTTGAACTCTATATACTTTCCATGATAAAAAAAGGGGGGGTGTGCGGGGTGGGAGAGCAGGTTTAGTTCCAATATCGCATCACTACTTCTATCAATATATTCATTCTACAACCATTTACTAAGCTGTTACTGTAGTGAATATTGGGGTAAATGCTCACAAGTCATAGACACCTTGAAGTACATATGTTCGGGCATTGCTCAATGCTCATGAATGGATCAAGATTAAAATAAGTCTGATTCTATGCCAAATTAGACTTTCGTTAACAATAAAGCCACGATTCCCCTACTATATGCCACAGATGGTTCTAAAGCCTCCCAACACTCCATGTAGTAAGTATTAATATAATCTCTCTCTTACACACGAGGGAACAGTGGTCTAGGGAGGTTAAGCAAACTGCACAATGTCACACAGCTAGTGAGTGGCAGGGCTGGTATTTGAATTCAGGCAGTCCTATCCTGTGTTTCAAAAATAGTGTTAGTGAAATCTGATTGAGTGCTTATTATGTACCAGGTGCTCTAACCACATTATGTCATGGACAGTCACAAGTTTGTGAGGTAGGTACAGGTGAGCATCTTAGAGAATAGCTTCTTCAGTAGCATGTAGCCAGTAAGTGGTATAACCCACGAAGCCTATCTGCCTGTAACCACCACACCATGCTGCCTCCACCTGAGATCATTAGCATTCTTGTATGAACAAGGCACAGTGCTGCACAAATACTCTGCATCTAGCATCACCAAGAGCCATGCAAGTATTTTGTTCAACAGAAAACAGTAAAACAGCTTCCTCTGCAATTATTTCACAAAGGCAGAGGTCACAGCAGAGCTTATAATAAAGTGTCCACATTGAAGCAGTAAATGCCCTGGGTCATCAAGCCTCCTTTCCCTTATTTTCATACTTTGTGACTAAAAAGCTGAACAATAGAATGCTGCCCGCAAATAACAGGGAAGAGTAATCAGAAGGAGAACAGCATGAAATTAGTCATCCAAAGATTACACATGTAATGGAAGAGAGTAGAGAGCCTTGAACAAAGCTTTCTCCATCATGGCTTATAGGAAGACAAATGGGGTTTTTGTTTTGTTTTGTTTTAAGAGTACAAGGAAGAGATACATGTGATCAAGGAGGACAGCAATAGACACCAGAAAAACATTAAAAGCAAGTGAGCAATACTAAAAATGGAAACAGAAGTTAAAGGTAAAACCATTCTGTAAAATAAAGGCACATTAAAAGAAACTAAAAGCAGTAAAGATAATATGGAAAACACAACTGGGAACAACTTGAATAAAGATAAAATAATTAAATGGGGAAAAATAAGTGTTTAGATACAAAATAAGAGATAAGGAAGATAGATTCTCTATATATTAATGTATTTCACATTTCTGAAGACAAGTACGTGGGTTTCTATATAACGTCTTTGGAACACTGAAATAATAAAGATGAATTTGTATATTAAAATTATAAATTCTACCTTAAGGAAAAAAAAGTTATGGATCAACAAATGTGACAGCAAATCCCAGAGCAGATACTGGACTTCAAGTATAAAGAACTAATCCTAGATAAGAAAAACAAACAAAAGAAATAACCAATTAGAGAAAAAAGTAGAAAGTAGATTGCTGAGGAAAAGAAATGGTAGCCTAAATTTTTTAATTTTTAATTTTTTTTATTTTGGTATCATTAATCTACAATTACATGTGCAACATCATCAAGTCCCCACCACCTACTCCATTACAGTCACTGTCCATCAGCGTAGTGAGATGCTATAGAATCACTAACTGTCTTCCTAAGTTATACAGCCCTCCCCATGCCCCCTCAACATTATGTCTGCTAATCATAATGCCCCTTTTTCTCCCTTGTCCCTCCCTTCCCACCCCTTCCTCCCCAGTCCCTTTCCCTTCAGTAACTGTTAGTCCATTCTTGGGTTCTGTGAGTCAGCTGCTGTTTTGTTTCTTCAGTTTTTTTCTTTGTTCTTATACTCCACAGATGAGCGAAATCATTTGATACTTGTCTTTCTCCGCCTGGCTTATTTCACAGAGCATAATATCCTCTAGCTCCATTCATATTGTTGCAAATGGTAAGATTTGTTTTCTTCTTATGGCTGAATATGTACCACTTATTCCTTATCCATTCATCTATTGATGGACACTTAGGTTGCTTCCATTTTTTGGCTATTGTAAATAGTACTACGATTAACATAGGGGTGCATATGTCTTTTTCAAACTGGGCTGCTGCATTCTTAGGGTAAATCCCTAGGAGTGAGATTCCTGGGTCAAATGGTATCTCTATTTTGAGTTTCTTAAGGAACCTCCACACTGCTTTCCACAATGGTTGAACTAATTTGCATTCCCACAAGCAGTGTAGGAGGGGTCCCCTTTTTCTACATCCTCGCCAACATTTGTTGTTGTTTGTCTTTTGGATCGCGGCCATCCTAACTGGTGTGAGGTGATATCTCATTGTGGTTTTAATTTGCATTTCTCCGATGATTAGTGATGTGAAGCATCTTTTCATGTGCCTGTTGGCCGTCGGAATTTCTTCTTTGGAGAAGTGTCTGTTCAGATCCTCTACCCATTTTTTAATTGGATTATTTGCTTTTTGTTTGTTGAAATGAGTGAGCTCTTTATATATTTTGGATGTTAACCCCTTATCGGATATGTCATTTATGAATATATTCTCCCATAGTGTAGGATGTCTTTTTGTTCTGTTGATGGTGTCCTTTGCTGTACAGAAGCTTTTCAGCTTGATATAGTCCCACTTCTTCATTTTTGCTTTTGTTTCCCTTGCCAGGGAGATATGTTCATGAAGAAGTTGCTCATGTTTATGTCCAAGAGATTTTTGCCTATGTTTTTTTCTAAGAGTTTTATGGTTTCATGACTTACATTCAGGTCTTTGATCCATTTTGAATTTACTTTTGTGTATGGGGTTAGACAATAGTCCCGTTTCATTCTCTTACATGTAGCTGTCCAGTTTTGCCAACACCAGATGTTGAAGAGGCTGTCATTTCCCCATTGTATATCCATGGCTCCTTTATCATATATTAATTGACCATATATGTTTGGGTCAACATCTGGAGTCTCTATTCTTTTCCACTGGTCTTTGGGTCTGTTCTTGTGCCAGTACCAAATTGTCTTGATTACTGTGGCTTTGTAGTAGAGCTTGAAGTCAGGGAGCATAATTCCCCCTGTTTTATTCTTCCTTCTCAGGATTGCTTTGGCTATTTGGGGTCTTTTGTGGTCCACATGAATTTTAGGACTATTTGTTCCAGTTTGTTGAAGAATGCTGTTGGTATTTTGATAGGGATTGCATTGAATCTGTAGATTGCTTTAGGTAGTGTAGCCATTTTGACAATATTTATTCTACCTAGCCAAGGGCATGGGATACATTTCCACTTGTTAGTGTCCTCTTTAATTTCTCTTAGGAGTGCCTTGTAGTTTTCAGCGTATAGGTATTTCACTTCCTTGGTTAGGTTTATTCCTAGGTATTTTATTCTTTTTAATGCAATTGTGAATGGAATTGTTTTCCTTATTTATCTTTCTGTTAGCTCATCATTAGTATATAGGAAAGGAACAGATTTCTGTGTATTAATTTTGTATCCTGCAACTTTGCTGAATTCAGATATTAGTTCTAGTAGTTTTGGAGTGGAGTCTTTAGGGTTTTTTATGTACAATATCATGTCATCTGCAAATAATGACAGTTTGACTTCTTCTTTACCAATCTGGGTGCCTTGTATTTCTTTGTTTTGTCTGATTGCCATGGCTAGGACCTCCAGTACTATATTGAATAACAGTGGGGAGAGTGGGCATCCCTGTCTTGCTCCCGATCTTAGGTGAAAAGCTTTCAGCTTCTCGCTGTTAAGTATGATGTTGGCTTTGGGTTTGTCATACATGGCCTGCCTATATTTTTTTATATCTCAACAAACTATCTTAATAATTAAGGCAACAGACAGACATTTCATAGAGCCCAGCCTACACAATCTCCATGGGCACATTCAAGACCTACTTAATCACAAAATCCAACCTGACACTGATGAATCAAAATAAAAAGATCAGGAATGGGAGACTTGAGATAGCATATAATGATGGTGAACACAGAATCTATTTAGATGAAGGAACTGGTGATAAAGACATGAGGGTAGTTCTGAATTCAAGATGGCAGTGTGAGAGGTGAGACAGAGAGCTCCTCTCAAAACCAGAAACAGTACAAAAATATAGTTAATTAATACAACTAACCTTAAGACAAAACAAGAAAGAAAGCTGAACCAGACTGCATAAAACCTCACGAACAGAGCAGATCTCACAATACAGGGTAAAGTACAAAAGCCTTAATCCAGCGGTACCCAAGTCCTTCCTCCACCCCAACTCACCGGCAGGAGGAAGAGAAACGGAGTGGGGGAGGGGGTGGAATCCTGGGACTGCTGAACACCTAGCCCTGGAGATCTGCTTTGTGAGCAGAAACCTATAGTGTGTGGTGCTCTGGACGTTGGGGAGCTCGGACAGGTGGAGTGCTTGAGAAACTACATCCCAGCTCTTTGCAGAGGAGGGGACCCACACGAGGCCACTCTGCATCAGAGGAAAGGCAGGCAGTCTGAGAGGCTTCCTAGCAGTGAGAGCGCTGCTGAAGGGGCTGGGTTTGGGCGGAGCTTGCTGCATGGGAGAAGGCAGAGCTGGACAAGGTTAAGGATGTCTGGGCACGCTCTGCCCAGCTGGTTGGGAACTTTGAGGAGCTTCAGGTGCTCCATCCCCCTGGCTGCCCACTCAGCTACAAAGCCCCCCACTGTGACATGCAGCCGGCTACAACTTCCTTCTAGCCTGGCGGCACTGGCTGGCAAACAGGCAGTCACTGTGCTGGCATCAGGACAGCCAGAGGGAGGCCCCGCCTACAACAGCTAGAGATGCAAAGCACAGAGGCTTACCCGTGTGTGCTTGGCCCACTGGCTCTGACATTGGAGAGAAGCACCACGGACGGGAATCAGGACACAGATCTTTCCTCCCCCCAGGCACCAGCTCTGCTCCCCTATGACCCCCAACCTCACACTAGGGGCTGAGCAGCTCCAGAGACTGGAGTTTCTGTGCACTAGTGGGCACCACACAGAAATATGAAATGTCAAAAGAACATGGTTCAGACCAAAATCTCACAACCCCCAGAAAGAGGGCCAAATGAAACTGAACTCACCAATCTTCCTGAAAGAGAGTTCAAAATAAAAATTATAAACATGCTTATGGAGGTACAGAAAAATATTCAAGAACTCAGGAATGAATTTCAGTTGGAGATTCAATCATTAAGAAATTCCATATCTGAAATGAAACATAAAATGGAAGGATTTAAAAGCAGATTAGATATAGTAGAAGAGACAGTAAATGGAATAGAAATTAGAGAAGAGGAATACAAAGAAGCTGAGGCACAGAGAGAAAGAAGAATCTCTAAGAATGAAAGAATATTGAGAGAACTGTGTGACCAATCCAAACGCAACAATATTCACATTATAGGGGTACCAGAAGAAGAAGAAGAGAGAAAAAGGGATAGAAAGTGTCATTGCGGAGGTAGTTGCTGAAAACTTCCTAATCTGTGGAAGGAGATAGACTCTCAAGCCATGAAGGTGCACAGATCTCCCAACACAAGGGACCCAAGGAAGACAACATCAAGACATATAATAATTAAAATGGCAAAGATCAAGGTTAAACACAGAGTTTTAAAAGCAGCTAGAGAGAGAAAAAAGATCACATACAAAGGAAAAACCATCAGGCTATCATCAGACTTCTCAACAGAAACCTTACAGGCCAGAAGGGAGTGCCATAATATATTTAATGCAATGAAGCAGAAGGGCCTTGAACCAAGAATACTCTACCCGGCAAGGTTATCAATTAAATTTAAAAGAGGGATTAAACAATTTTCAGATAAGCACAAGTTGAGAGAATTTACCTCCCACAAACCACCTCTACAGGGCATTTTGGAGGGACTCCTATAGATGGAAGTATTCCTAAGGCTAAATAGATGTCACCTAAGGGAAGACAAAAAGTACAGAATATGATTCATAACATACAAAGAATGGAAGAGGAAGAAAAAGGAGGAAATAAAAAAAGAACCTTTAGGTTGTATTTGTAACAGCATACGAAATAAGTTAAATTAGACTGTTAGATAGTAAGGGAATTACCTTGAACCTTTGGTAACCACAAATCTAAAGCCTGCAATGGCAATAAGTACATACCTATCGATAATCACCCTAAATGTAAATGGTATGAATGCACCAATAAAAAGACTTAGTTACTGAATGGATAAAAAAACAAGACCCATTATTATGCTGCCTACAAGAGACTCACTTCAAACCCAAAGACATACACACACTGAAAGTAGAGGGATGGAAAAAGATATTTCATGCAACTAACAGTGAGAAAAAAGCAGGAGTTGCAGTACTTGTATCAGACAAAATAGACTTCAAAACAAAGAAAGTCATGAGAGACAAAGAAGGACATTACATAATGATGAAAGTGTCAGTCCAACAAGAGGATATAACTATTATAAATATCTATGCACCCAACACAGGATAACCTACATGTGAAACAAATACTAACAGAATTAAAGGGAGAAATAGAATACAATGCATTCATTTTAGGAGACTTTAACACACCACTCACTCCAAAGGACAGATCAACCAGACAGAAAATAAATAAAGAGACAGAGGTACTTAACAACATATTAGAACAGATGGACCTAAAGGACATCCACAGAACACTCCATCCAAAAGCAACAGGATACACATTCTTCTCAAGTGCACATGGAACATTTGCAAGAATAGATCATATATTAGGCCACAAAAAGAACCTCTGTAAATTAAAAAAGACTGAAATTGTACCAACCAGCTTCTCAGATCACAAAGGTGTGAAACAAGAAATAAATTACACAAAGAAAATGAAAAAGCCCACGAACACATGGAGGCTTAATAAGATGCTCCTAAATAATCAATGAATCAATGACCACATAAAAAAAGAGATCAAGCAATATATGGAGACAAATAACAACAATAATTCAACACCACAAAATCTGTGGGACCCAGCGAAGGCCGTGCTAAGAGAGAAATATATTGCAATACAGGCCTACCTCAGAAAGAAGAACAATCCCAAATGAACTGTCTAAATTCACAATTGATGAAACTAGAAAAGTAAGAACAAATGAGGCCCAAATTCAGAAGAAGGAGGGACATATTAAAGATTAAAGCAGAAATAAAGAAAATTGAGAGGAATAAAACAATAGAAAGAATCAATGAAAGCAAGAGCTGGTTCTTTGAGAAAATAAACAAAATAGATAAACCCCTAGCCAGACTTATCAAGAAAAAAAGAGAGTCTACACACATAAACAGAATCAGAAATGAGAAAGGAAAAAATCACTATGGACACCACAGAAATACAAAGAATTATGAGAGAATACTATGAAAAATTATATGGTAGCAAACTGGATAACCTAGAAGAAATGGACAACTTTCTAGAAAAATACAACCTTCCAAGGCTGACCAAGGAAGAAACAGAAAATCTGAATAGACCAATTACCAGCAAAGAAATTGAATTGGTAATAAAAAAACTACCTAAGAACAAAACACCTGGATCAGATGGTTTCCCTGCTGAATTTTATCAAGTATTTAGTGAAGACCTAATGCCCACCCTCATAAAGTTTTCCAAACAGTAGGAGAGGAGGGAATACTCCCAAACTCACTCTATGAGGCCAACATCACTCTAATACCAAAACCAGGCAAAGACAGCACAGAAAAAGAAAATTACAGACCAATATCCCTGATGAATGTAGATGCAAAAATACTCTACAAAATATTAGCAAACTGAATTCAAAAATACATCAAAAAGATCATCCATCATGATCCAGTGGGATTCATCCCAGTGATGCAAGGATGTACAACATTTGAAAATCCATCAACATCATCCACTACATCAACAAAAAGAAGGACAAAAACCACATGATCATCCCCATAGATGCTGAAAAAGCATTCGACAAAATGCAACATCCATTCATGATAAAAACTCTCAACACAATGGGTTTAGAGGGCAAGTACCTCAACATAATAAAGGCCATATATGACAACCCCACAGCCAACATTAAACTTGACAGTGAGAAGCTGAAAGCTTTTCCTTTAAGATTGGGAACAAGACAAGGATGCCCACTCTTCCCAAGTATCAGATGATTTCACTCATCTGTGAAATATAAGAACAAAGCAAAAACAAGGAACAAAACAGCAGCAGACTCACAGAACCCAAGAATTGACTAACAGTTACCAAAGGGAAAGGGACTGGGGAAGAGGGGTGGGAAAGGAGGGATAAGGGGGAAAAAGAGCTATTACAATTAGCACACATAATGTAGCGGGGGTGGTTGTGGGGTGGGGGGATGCGGGAAAGGCAGTATAACACAGAGAAGAGAAGTAGTGATTCTATAGCATCTTACTATGCTGATGGATAGTGACTGCAATGGAGTATGCGGTGGGGACTTGATAATAGGGGGAGTCTAGTAACCATAATGTTGCTCATGTAATTGTGTATTAATAATAGCAAAAAAAAAACACAAAAAAACGACATGAGGGTATCATTAGTACTTGTCAGTTATACAATGATGTAACCAACAAAACTGGGAAAGGGAGTGAGGGAAGGGGGTGTTTGATGAATTGAATGTACAATCATTTCCCAGGTGATAACTCGATAGACACTGTCTAGTTCTGCGAAATAACTCTCACAGATAAAAACTAAAAATAATCATAAAATCAACCCAAACTAGATTCTGTGGCATCTTACTACACTGATGGACAGTGACAGCAATGGGGCATGTGGGGGGACTCGATAATAAGGGTGAATGAAATAACCATATTGTTTTTCTTGTAAAACCTTCATAAGACTGTATATCAATGATACCTTAATAAAAAAAAATCAACCCAGACTAATGTAATATACATTGAGGGGTGAGAGTAAAGAAAGTGTAAGTGGGCTAAGTTCTTTTTCTTTTGATGTAGAGACTCAATAGATTTTCTGAAGTTAGTAAGTGAAGAAACAGTTTTTAATATAGTTAAACTTACAGGAAGAACCTTCAAGTCAATACACATTACAAGAAGCCACAGAAAAGAAGGAGCACACAAAAGAAGAAAGCACAATAAAACACAGACTGCTCAGCAAAAGACTGAAAACAAGGACATCTGAAATACAAAGAAGATTATAGTACTAAGACCAATTATATTTCTCACATCAATGCTGCCAAACAGAATGAAATAACCTACTAAGAATAAGAGTATCTAATTTGATCAGCGGGAAAGACCAATCCCCTAGTGAACTGGAGTGAACTTTTAAAATAAAGTGGCTTTAAAGTATTAGAAGAAATGATAGGCAAAGACATAACAGGAAAATCCTAACAAATAAGAAAGCAAAGTTTGTGATATTAATGTCAGAGTTGAAGTCAAGGAGGAGACAGGACATGAAAGAAGTTAAAATTGGCATTGCAATGATGATAGAAAATAAACAACAGCAGTAGGGTATTTTTAATTTATATAATTGAGCTCATTTGGTCAAACAGACCAAACAAATGTATAATAGATATATGTCAAAAAAGATCAATATCCATATGCAAAATAACATGCAAATTAGGTTATAAAGAAAACATAGAGCAATATTTTTAAAAGAAGACCAATTTAGAGAACTTCTCTGCTAACAATGCACTACAAGTAACAATAACACAGAACAAAAAACCATATGCCAATTGTTTAAAGACTTAGAAATTTTGTGTTCAGTAATTCATAAGTTAAAAAAAAGCCAAAGCAAAAATATAGAATATCTAGCCTATAACAATAACAAGTAATTATGTATGAGAACCTATGAAATAACCTAACATTATTGTCAGAAGAAAAGATTTATAGGCTTTAATAATTACCTGTCTAAACAACCAAGAATTAAATAAATTATTAAACATTCTATTAAGGAAATTAGAAGGTAACAGTACCATGAGCTAAGGAAAGCAAAATAAAAGATTATTAGTAAGAAAAGCAAAGTTAATAAATTGGAAAATAGAAAAAAGTAAAAAAGCAAATTCACAATTGACTGATGTGTGTGTACACAAATGTATGTCATATATAACTGAACATATACTATGCATATATGTATGTACTAATACATATACATTGTATATGAGTGATATTAAAAATAACATTAGGAAGAAAACAAAATTTCAAAGTGTTTATAGCTATATATTATATATTAATTCTATATATTATACATATATACATAACTATATACACATATAAAGCTAAAAATGTATGTGTGTGTTGTGTGAATATATATACACACATAAACTGATCTTAGAAAAATAAGATAAGGAGGAACATATAATAAATAAAACAGGGAAAAATAGAATTTGTTAGTAAATACAGATGCAAGGAAAATGAAACTAATTATGAGAAAAAACAAACTGAAGACCAACTTGAAAATCTGAATAAAATGAATGCTTTATTATGATAAGAGACATGACAAAGTTGGTTCTAAAAGACAATAGAAGTCAAATCAGATGAAAGAAAAATTTTCAATTTTCTTGGGAGAACAATTAAGAAAAATATTTATTTATCCCTATTCCTAAAGAAGCCAAACCTTCCTAAGCCAAACAGTTTCAGTGATGAATTCTAATCAGCCCCTAAGGAATAAATAATTACAAAGCTATTTGAAATGTTCTAGAAAGCATAGACACATATAGCTTCCAAATTCATCTTTTATGAAACCAACATAAAATTAATGCTCTAATCTGGAAAGTTTATCTTTCTAGATTTAAGAATAGGGAAAACAATGGTACATACTGCTTTTGTATACAAATAAATAAACAAAACAAAACAAAAGGAGGAACCCATGAGAATATTAAAAGGATAGAACACAACTAAGGTTTATTTAAGGAATATAATACAAACATCTTTATATAAAATCTATCAATGTATTTAAAATATTAGAAAGTAAAAAGATGAAAGCATGTGATTATTATCTCTATAGATAGTAAAAAGTTATTTGGTAGTATCTAATGTTGATTTTTATAATTCTTAACAAAATTATAATTGGTTTTTATACAACTTTATAATCTGCTTGATACTTATGTCTGAAAGCAAAATCTATGTTGATAATGAAATATTAGAAGCATCCTTACTAAATTCAGTAACAATAAAACAGGATGTTTTTTATTACTACTATTATTTAAATATTTAATGTTGTTCTAGAAGTACCAGATGATGTACTTTAAAATTTTTTTATAAACTCAAAGTATTTTTAAAAATAGAGATATAATAAGTACTGGAAATCCTGTAAAGGATACAACATTGTTTTCAGATGATTATCATTAAATCTTAAAATAATTAAAAGTAAAAGCAATAGACATATTTACTGAGGAAGCCCAAAACAAACAAATAAGTATATGAAAGTTAATTGCTTTCCAAACATTCCCAGCTATTAAAACATAGAGATGTAAGAATCTCAACTTTAAAATGAGAAGAAGAAATATCTAGATATGAAGTTATGTGAAAGATCTATGAAAAAAAATTAATTCTACTAAAGGATATGTGTTTTTAAAAGGCTTCAAAAGTTAAAAGACAAAACTAATTATTGCACAGAAAGACTGAGTATTGTAAAAATGTAAGCTCCAACTAAATCTACAGATTTGATATGATCGAAATAAAACACCAACAGCCTTATTTTTGGAACTTGAGCTAGCTGATTCTAAATTTCTTATGTAAAAATAAACATGGAAAAATTGGCAGTATGTTTCTGAAAAAATAAAAAGTAGTAAAGTAGTAAAAATGCCTCGGTAAGATAGTAAGATATATTTTAATATTATTGTAATTGTTTAGTGCTGGTGCCTGAATAAGGCAGATCGATCATTTGGATAGAGGAAAAAATCAAGAAATAAACAGAAATACATATGAGGATTTAACGTATGATAAAGTTGGCATTTCAAATCAGTGAAAACAACAGCTTTCTCAATAACTGATGTTGGGACAACTAGGTAGCCATAAAAAAGAAAAAAGCTGATTATTGCTTTAAGTAGGCCCCAATAAATTCCAAATGTATCAGATTTAAATGTAAAAATAAAAATTTTAAACTACTAAAAAATTACATTCATAAAAAGATTGTTTTGATATGGAAATACTCTTTGTCAATAAAGAGGAACCACCAAGAAGCAGCATTAGAAAAGATTAATAAACTTTACTACAGAAAAATTTAAATATTCTATGCCCCAAACCTCACAATATGAAGACTATTTTAATAACTTATAAAACTTATAAAATAGGGCAATTCTCTTTACTTATATAAACATACATACCTTTTTTTGTTTACAAATCATAACTGTAAAATAGTCACATATGGAATGAAAATTTAGTGATACATGTCTCATAAACTGAGTTTAGCCTTTGATTCAGTAATGCCACTTTGAGGCATTTATCCAGCATTATTCATATATCTATAAACAAAGAAAAATGAAGGACATTCATTGTAGCATACTTAGAACAAAAGTCTGCAAAATCTCTAAAAGTCAAACAGTAACAAACAGGTTAAATCAATTTCAGTCCACCCATTAATGAAATACTCTGCAACTCTGAAAAGCAAGGGAAGCTATAGAGCTGATAATGAAAATATCAACAAAATATAGTGTTAAAAAAGAAAAGAAATATTTTGTATTTGCATGCATATGTAAAATGTCTTTGGAAATACACACAAAAGATTTTAGCCTGAAAATTGGGACTGGAGAGCAAGGTGGGAAGAAGAGTTACTTTTCAGATTACAACTTCTTTTCTGTTTGGAATTTATTGCACATACCTATATTACTTTTTAAATTTAAAGCACAAAGGAAAAATAAAATTAAAAACCTGGAAGTTAAAGAAAGCGTTAATTAGGCTCTTTACAAACTTCATATTTTCCTGATTTGACAATGACCAATACATTTCGCTCAAGTATTACAAGTTTGATAACAAAATTTCATGTCCCAAACCTTACTGTTTGTTCCCTCAAGGCAAAAATAATCCTGGGGGCGAGAGGAAGGCAAAGAGACATTGAACAAGCAACATAATCGTTTTAAATCCTGATAACAGAACTGCAAAAAAGTTCATATGTATAATTGAAGCTCTAAGAACTTAATAACATACATGTGATTTAGAGAAAAGAGTACAGGAATTATATCCAGATAATCTGGGTTTAAAGCTAGCTGTACCAGTTACTTGGGCAAGTTATTCAATCCTTTTGTAAAACTCAAGTATAGTCGATACACAATACAATACAATATTGTTGATATACAATATTATATTGGTTTCAGGTGTACAACATAGTGATTCAACAATTGTATACATTATGAAATGCTCACCACTATAAGTTAGTTACCATACAAAGTCATTACAAAATTACTGATTGATTTATCATGGGAAGTTTTTACCTCTTTACCCTCACCTATTTCACCCCTCACCCCACCGTGCTCCCCTATGGCAACACCACAAATCATCGGGGAAACAAATCAAACCCTAGTGAGATACCACCTCGCACTACTCAGAATGGCGAGTATCAAAAAGACAAGAAATAACAAATGTTGGTGAGCAAGTTATTCAATCTTTAAAAGCTTCAGCTGAATAACAAAGTAAAGATACGTGTAACAACTTTATAGTGTAGTTGTGAGCATTAAATTATGACCTATTAATGCTGAATAAAGATTCCAGGACTTTTAGTGTGCTGTGTAGTAATACAAAAGAGATGATCTTTGTGGTAATGTCTGCAACAGCATCTTCAAGCCAGAAAAATGGTTAGAGGCCCCAAAAGACCCAAAGTAAGTTCCAAAAAGCTATAAAAACAAGAGAATGGAAACCACATGCAACTTAATAGAGCTTCAGTTCACCAAGCCACTCCTAACCAACTGAAAAGATCACAGAAGCATGTGGGTCACATTCAACTAGATTCAAATACAAAGGAGTATTTGAATACTTTCAAAATTGTCTTTAATTCATTGTTTTTAATGACGTGATCGAGAATTTTTAGGGCCTAATAAAGGACCACTTTATTATTCCTTAGCACTATCTCTTTTCTTCCAATTTCTTCTCTGTTTTCAGCCTCATCTTCCATTACATAAATAGATAGACCCATGTCATATGTGTAATTTGCTTCAATTTCACTTTTTATCCCCTTACTGAAATCTGTTTTAAATGGACTATACCAATAGAACTTGAGGTGCTAACTAGATCAAACAGTTAATTCTGAAAATTTTGAAGGCTCTCTGTAACATTTGTTTACGTTGGCCTTTTCATTTAGTTTCTAGGAAAATTTTATCACAGTGACAGTTAATTCAAATCCCAGCAAGACCTGGTAAGCAAATAGCTTTGCCAAGTTTTAGCTAGAAGTACTCCTTAGCCTTTACTAAAAGAAGGCCCAATTTGAGGTGTATTTCTATAATGGATGAGCCTTCTGTCTGAGTATTCCATTACCTCATTCATTTTAGAGTCAATTTAGAACTCATGGACAGTGCCAGATTTACAGCCCTGAGTCCAGACTCCCTTTTTTAGTCTACAGAGAATGCATTGCATAAGTTGTCATGCTGCGAGCCTTCTGAGCTAGCTCCACTCCATCATATCTTTATTCCTGAGGGGACATCAGGGTTTCAGACTCTTAGTCTGCCCAGTAACGTAAGTACCATTAAACATCAGAAAATCTAGCTGCCACCTTGACTCCCATCTTAGGGACATTTTTATCATCTCCCTAACAGGATGGGTTGGCAAAAGTGACCAAGCTCTAAAATACCCAAGATTCCAGCCACTGACTACCTTTGTGTTCACCCTATGATTACAAATTAGTAATCAGGAAGTTTATGAAATATTTAATTTTCCCAAATGTTCCTTAGTTACCCCCTGAGAGACTTGGACTCCTAAATGTGCAGAATCTAGGTTCAAGGAATGACAGATTAGACCATCTTCTTTAAGAAGAAATGATGTCATGATTGTTTAGGGACTTTAGCCTATTTGTGTACATACCTCATCTATAATTAGGATTTTCTGAGGGATGGGCCGCAACATTGCTAGGGTAGGATTCCCTTTGCTATTTCACCGTGTCACTGCTATTGTGGTGCTGGTTACATCATTCTGTCACGTGTCCTCACGCTTGAGGGAAGAGAGGGCTTTGGTCCCACCACACAACTTGCGTTTTGTCACGTATGTCCTGAATCTTGCTGTCTATCTTTTCCTTATAGTTCCATCTGCTTGAAAGTATGCAAGTTTCCTCTAGGTGGCCACTATGAACCTTGCAGAGCCATCGGGTGGTTGGTGTTTGGGGCATTGTGCTTTGGTAAATTGGGCGAAAGCTAGGCCCAAGTGGAAGTTCAGAATTGGGAAAACACACCTATTTTCAAGTGTAGGGGCAAGCAACAGAAAAGGTCAAGGAAACTGGGATTTAAGAGGGGAGTAAAATCCAAGTGTCAGAAGAAAATTTTCAAAAATGTGACGAGTGTTCAAGGTTCATTTTTAACCAGATAGAACAGCGTAGTTCAGGAGACATCAATCTGCTGGAAAACAGAGTCAGAACAGCCAAGTGAGCTTCCTACCAATGCCGTTTTCATTCTTCACAGCCTAATTCAAATGTTATCCATCTGAACCTTTCCGAAACTCTCTTTCCAGACTCTCAGCAGAATGAATCATCCCCTCCTCTGAGGTCTTTCAGGACTTGTTCAAATTGCCTAGTTTGGAGCTTATCATTTTAATATAGTTAGCTATAGATTTATCTTCTTGAGGCTAGGTATGGTATTTTATTCTTTTCTATATCCCTAAAACCTAACCAATTCATAAGGTGGATGCATAATTTAGATTAGATGAATTGAATTCAAATATTACTTGCATCCTCCATGAGATCAGATTATGCATATAACAGGTCACAGAAGCTTTAATGAACCAGAGTTTATTCCCTACTTGATTAATTCCACAGTCACCATGAAAGATGTGGCAGCATACCCTTGGATTAGATGAGAAATTTGTGAACAAATTGGATACAAAAAAAATACAACTATTATTGGAATTATCACGGGTATATAGATCAAGTGAGGTGAGTTTCAGATACAAGATAAGTGTACTTTCTGCAGCTGACTAGAAGAAGAGCTAGTAGGATGATGGGGGAAGAAATCATTCCTGATCCACCCACTGTGCAAGTGTATTAAATGTCTGTGATACCAAGAACTATTTCAAAGGCGAAAAATGGTATTTATATTGCTGTAGTGATATCCTTGAAACATTTGGATAATTTTGCTTTAAGGTTTTAATCTTTCTGATTTTCTGAGTTCTCACTGTTGCAGGGCCTCGTCTTGTTCAGGAAGGGGTGCTTATTCATAAGAAGCTGCACCTTCATTCTTTGAGTCCTTAGTAAAAATGGGTCATAGATCATGTCATGTTGTCTGTAACCTAGTTATAATTCTGGTAGGAGGCAAGTTTCAAAATCATGATTTCATACAGGAATCTTTAAAAACTCATTAGCTTTGATAATTATACTAATATCTAAAGCATTCAAATCATGGAGCTAGTTTCTGTAAAAGATAAGCACTGAATGTGTTTTGGGGAAGTTTTCTCTTTCAACATTCTGGGAACAAAAGAGAAGACAGTTCAGGGCTCTAACATGACACCCCATTACAGAGGCAGAAGAGATACAATCTCACAGAAGCATCGCATCGTGAGTTAGCGGATTCTAAAAGGAAAAGCAAGAATATTAGA
The DNA here is from genome assembly GCA_032199065.1 of Smutsia gigantea. Taxonomy (NCBI): domain Eukaryota; kingdom Metazoa; phylum Chordata; class Mammalia; order Pholidota; family Manidae; genus Smutsia; species Smutsia gigantea. The sequence goes on from JAVSCE010009569.1 coordinate 60,435, forward strand.
GAAACATCTCAAAATGGGACTCTAGGCACTGGAGAAGCCTCACCACTTGTGATTGATTTGCATTTCTGCCTATGTCTGAATTCATATTCCATAAGCACAGATGGAGGTGTGATAGATTTTTTTTGAGCACATCTATTTATTCAGATACCGTATTCAGTCTCTGAGTGGAGAGATGGTAAAGGCTGCTGTGAGCAGATGCACATAGGCACTATGACTTCAGAAACAACATTCCTTAAAGATAAGTGGCACAATAGTAATAATAATACTTAGCACATATATTGCACCTTTGGTCTGCCAACATTAACTAATTAATCTTCAGTAGACCCCTGTGAGTACGTAAGTGCTTATAATTATCTCCATTATGCAGTCAAGTCAACTAAGAATGTGTCTGCACAGACCGTGGAGGAATTGGCCCACGTTAAAGACCAGGTGGATCCAATTTGCATGGCTCTTTAAGATTTCTGCTCTAGTAGCAGAGACTAGTATTTCTAGACACCCTGCTGTTTGAGGCACCAAGTAGATTTGAAGCAGAATTTCAACAGTGAGACATATTTCATTCAGGTTTCTGTTGCAGGAAACTAAAATAGGCCTGAGAAAAGTTGAGTCATTTTTCTAAAGCCCAAGAGGGCATGGCTGGTCAGAAGCAGGTGTGGAATTAGTCTCGGCCTACTTTTCTTAAAGAAAGGAGGCAAGATGCCATGTATTTTTCAAGGATATTCTTTAAATTACTGAACAAAATTAAGAGTTCAGAGAAGTCTGAAGTTTCCGCTTAGTATTTGCTGTACTTATGGCTTTTCTACCGCAAGTAGGTTGAGTGGGCCTTTTGGCTTTGACTGGAGATACCAATAACCCACATCAGAATTAAGGGCTGGTGAGCATCTTGGGCACTGAATTGCTTAGGTTCTGAGGTTTTGATGATGCTGACATAGAGGAGCAAAAGTGTCATCTCGGGGTCTGCAATTTGGGGTTACTGGAGTGTGCTGTGATATCAACAGGCCTAGCTCCAATTTAAATCGTGTAGTAAGAAAACCTTTGCAAAAGCACAAGTATTAATACCACACACACAAACTTAATTATGAAAATTTAAGGAGAAAATATATGGGAAGTGTCTCTCAGTACCTGACACATGATAGATGAACAAGTAATATTTCAATCTTAAATCTGCCTCTTATTAATAGCCTGACTTAGGGTAAGTCACAACCTTCCTGTTTCAGCTTGTTCATCTGTAAAACGGAGGCTTATTCCACCAACCGTAAATACCTTAGAGACTGTAAAGCTACTTCCATTCCTCAGAAACGGGCCAAAGATTCTTCATGACTTTATGATTTCCTATTTTAAAATGTTCTAATTTTCTATTACAATATCTGTTATGTCACTTTTTTACATCTAAACCAACCCGTGACTTGTAAACCATGGGAGATGACCACCTTTGGTCATCAAATTTCCTGTTGTCAATTGTAAACCTGCTTTTGTTTTATGCAAGGGGGTCTTCAACTCAAACGTCTTCACAGGCAGAGGAGATAGCATTGAAATGTGCAGTTGCAAAATATATAACAATAGCCTAGAAATGATGATGCCTGGATACAAACTAGCAACCACATGCCCTGATTATAGGTATTAAATTGAAAGTCATTTTTAACACATGTCACATCTGGGGCACAGGTATATTTCTTGAGTCATGAATGATATTTTCAGCCCTGCACTCCAAACTTGCATGCTATGCTCTTTTCCTTCCTCTCAGTTATCAAAATCCTTCCCTTCTTTAAAAGTTTAAATTAAGGTGCCTCGTTAGCGCAGCAGGTAGCGCGTCAGTCTCATAAAAGTTTAAATTATATCCAAGCTCATCGATGAAGTCATTCCTGACCTTCATGGTTCATAATGATCTCTTCTTACTTAAAAGTCACAAGTTTCATCTCCTGACAATCTCATCTGGCATTGATAAATGGCATATGGTACCAATTTTTTAATACTATATGTATTTGCATTATCTTTTGGCCATGTATAGCTATGAGTTAAGAGTATTATAAGAATTAAATGAGCTAAAACATATCAAACTGAGAACTATGCCTGGCATATAAAAAAAATCCTCATAAATCTTGTTTAATATAATTATTTTATCATTATGATATCTTGATTTTTTCCTGCTAGATTTTCCAGCTAGATTTGTTCCCTATTCTTGCTGGCACAAAGAAATGATCATAAAGATATCTTACAGGTTATAACAATTTACAGTATACCAAGCAGTTGGTCAACCACTTAATCCTCATAAAACACTTAGAGGTAGGTAGAATTAGCTATCTCTGATGCAGGAAGGGATTCATGTTCAGAAAATATCAGCAAACTAGAGACTTAGCTAGAGGGTAAACAAACAGGAAGCTCAGGGCTCTTGACTCCAAGACCAGTCCAGGGGAAGGATGCATCAAGGATGGCAAATGTGCTGACTCAGCAGCCCCCTAAGCTCTTCTTATTTTTCCTTTCTGAGTCATATGAGCTTTAGTACATCTGAACTGGTCTGTAAATTAATTACAGGTTAATATGTCCCCTGTTTAGATTATGATTTCCTTGAGGGAAGGCTTTATACCAGTTACTTTTAATTTGCCCCAACCCTTTGTTGTAACACTGGATACCCTTTGAATGTTGAATAAATATTTTAACGACTCACATTGCTTAGGACCCTAATCTCAGGTTAGCTACTAATTTCTCTTGTGATCACTAAGATAATCAGCAAGTAATTATTGCAAAACATTATGTGGATACATTAAAAAAATTGATTGCCAATGAAATGACAAACTAAAATACATGGTGTCTTGGGTTTTCACTAAATCTACTCCATTTAATCATATTATTTTACTTAGGTTGAAAAATTATTAGAAGTATAAATGAGATACTGGGATAGTACTTCTCAGACTTCCCCTGGCAGCATGATGTTCAGAAATCATGATGTCCTTTGTGACAGTCCCAAAATACTAATCAGTTCCATCTCATTCACAGTAAATGAGCATAAACATTGGTGTGTGAAATTCTACTTTGCTTATTAATTTTAAGTTTAAATTAAATGCATAGAATGCAGAGTAACAACCAAGAGCACAGAGGCCCATTCATCAAAAGCCAGTATTTGTGCAGGCATTAGTGTGTTCATACTTTAATATTATTCCCTTAGTTGTTCATTCATTTTGCTCACTAGAATATGAGTAATACTACACAACAAATCTTGAAAAATAATCATGAGGTTAATACTAAACACTAAATAGCTGTTTGTTTTCCTGGAGATTGGGAGAAAACAACTACCGCTTGATTTTGGTAATAAAGCACAACATGCAGCCTACAGCATACTAATTTTGATGTTCAAAGTTTGAAAACTCCTGCATTAGAAAGTAAGGTAAATCTGAAATGTCCCTCTAGCTTGTCCTTAACTTAAAAACGACCAGTATATCAATCTGTATGTTCTTTCATTTACCTGTTGTGTCATTCTCTTTCTTTAAGAGTGTAAACCACGCACATTTTACAGAAACATAATTCTTTAAGAACACCGCCTTTCCTAGCAAGGGTTAGGTCTGGGGGGTTACAAGAGAGCTGGAAGTTATGACAATCACATGAAGGCCACAGTTGACCTCATTTGCTATCACAACAGCTACAGCTGGGTGTAAATGTTTCATGTTTGCTGGGTGTTAAAAGCAGAAATCAATAGAAGTTCATAGATTGAGGCCATAGAGATAATAATTGTGAAGTTAAAGTTTCAGATACATAGATATCTGTATCTTTCATTCTGTTGAAAGAGAAAGAGGGGATGGAAGTGGAAGATAAATCAACAAGAATATTTTCTTAGCAGCCATAAAATGTATGTATGATGAATATTCCATTGCTAGTCTGATAGTGATAGAAGGAAGATTGGAGAACTAATAATTATGATGCAACCAGAAGAGCAATTTCGTCTTTCCTCCTTTAGTAAATACTTCATTTGTTGTATCCATCAGTTCTAGGAAAGGCTCCTTTTCACAGCATTTGTTCTCGGCTCCATGAAGCTATATAGGTGGTGCTACCTCAGTAGGAAATATCTTCTTGCTGAGAGACCGCCAATTATTTGCAGTGAAACTAAAACAGAAGAATAAATATTACATGTTGATGGATGCTTGTCAGGAAAGGGAGTGAGGTGCTTTAAGTGGGGCTTGTCAGACACAAAAACCTTCTGCAAATCTGTATTTTCAATAGCAAAGTGGCTAGAATTCTCCAGCTGCTCCACTGGTGAACCTCAATATTTATCTCATAAATTTAAATTATAGATGACATAGCACTGGAATGGAAATAGACGACACCTTTAAAAATAAATTTAGTACAACATTTGGGAAAAGGAATCACACATTTAAAAGGGAAAAAAAAATAAAGTTCCAATGTGCCAAAACAGAGCTTTTATTTATTGTCCTATTTACTATTCTCTGTCTAAACTTAGCATCTCTCTTACTTTTCCTTTTAGTCCCCTTTATAAGACATGCTGTGGAGGAGCTCTGGAAGTTTTGTGCAATTCAAGGAGTAAGCTGGGTTGCAACTATAACATAAAGCTTGCCAAGGTTGAGAGCCAAACTGGCAAGGTTTTCTGTTGTGTCAGCATTTAAGTATTATTGCAATGTTATCGTATCACTGAAGAAAGGGGAGCATGAAAACAGTAGAGCCGAAGGCTAAGGAACATTCAAAGGCAAGTGTGTACCTAGCCTCAATAAAGAGTTTGGCATTATTGGACAGGGCTTAACTTTAATAGGAACCAGTCAATTCAACTTTATTTTGATCACCTGAAATTGTGCTTTTTAAATTTCTTCCAGGAGATCTTGATTCCAGCAGTCTTTTCGAATCACAGAGTGATTATAAAGAATATAGGTCTGAAATAAAGAATATAGGTCTGAAACTTGTAACATCAGATAGAGATTTGCTTGCATTTTAAGGAAATTTCCACTGGCCAGAACAGGAAGAGTAACTTTCTCTTGAAGGGAATTTGAGAGCAATAAATTTGAGATTTTTCCCCCCTTTCATGTATTTATTCACATGTCCAGGTAAAATTTGATGAAACTTTGGGTATTTGTTATGAGACATGACAGAATTCATCATTTGGGGAGATGTTGCATTAATATCAGACGTGTTCATAGAGAAATACAAAAGTGAAAGCAACAGCTGGAAGGAAAATGAATCAAACCAAAGCCGTAACCCATTAACACTAACATGTTTACTGAGGGGGAGAACATGCAGCAACATTTTGATCATCCCATGCACGATTATGAAAGATGGGCTGCCCTAGATTGGAAGGTTTTTTTTTTTCTTTTTCTTTTTGGAACTAAGTAAAAACCAGAGGACAGCGGGGCACAGAAACATGAACTCTTCCAGAGATAACTTTTCCCTCCACTATTAATGGTGCCTGTTCTTTTCAGATCAGTTGTGGAAGTACATGTAAATGATTCAGAGAATTTAAAAGATTGAAGTGGTGAGTTTAATGGCTTTACCCACGTTTACTATTTGCCTTCCTTGCTTTCCAATTCCCTGTAGCTAGAAAGAGTCAAATATATTCTCACCCAGTGATCAGTGTTGGTTTTCAAGTGACACTCTGCATGTGAAGCTCAGGAAAACCAAACACCTACAGGAATGTGTTGAAGAAACTGGATAGCAAGGCCGCCAAGTGACTCAGTCTCTTGCTTCCATTCCCTGGGGTTTATCAACTTTGTTAATGGGGCATATGTGCTGAGAATTATGTAACATTAAACATGGGGAACGTTTCCTGAAAAAAAAAATGTTATTCTTTCTCAAAGCCAATGCCGTGATAGGTCTAGTGTCCAGGTAAAACACCACCCTCTAGTGTACATCTCTAAATAATGCTGTTGTGACTCCTCTGACGATAATGATCATGACAATCAAGACTATTAAGATAAATATTACAAGGTCATTTCCTATGAATATCCATAGGGCAATACATACAGGGACTAACTGAACAGGGGATGATACATAATTCATTGGTGTGGTCAAAGTAACTTGATCTTCACTCAAAATGAAGTAAACAGTTGATTAGATGCAAAGAATCCAACAAAGCTCATCAGTTTCACAAATCTTTAGTGAATATTTGGCATGGGACAGATGTTTTTCTATGATGCAAAGATGGTAACCACTTTATCCATGAAATGGAAGAAAAGTATTCCAAGAGGTGAACATCCTCTGAGGAATCCCATGATGCCTGTTCTTTGGCAGATAACATAAATTGCTGAGTGGGACCAGGGTGGTATTCAATTTTCTAAAGAAAACTAAAAACATACTACCAGAAACATAAAAATGCTCTCAAAAGTCCTCAAAATAAATGACAAATAAAATGTGAATGTTCCTAGCTCATAAGGAAAAAAATTAATTTATAAAAGTCTAGATTAGAGGCATTTTTGATGTTATATATCTGATTCCATCTGAATACAAGGAATAGATGGAGCGATTAAAAGTATTCTACAATGCTCTGGCATAGGAGATCGTCGGGGAATCCTGTGAAGACATTTGACATTGTTCCCTTCTCTCTGATACAGAGTTCAAAGAAATTGAACTCTTGTTGAAAATCCCTATAGTTCCTTTCTACACTGGTGAATATCTCAGGAAACATTTTTTTTCTTAATGCTAGCTGGCCTAACCTGTTGAAAGTAGAGTTAACCTAGTGCATAAAATGTGAAGCATTTGTGTGTTAAAAATTCTGCCCACAGGACACGGAGTGTATCAAATTTATTTGCATTTTCCCAGATACTATCTTCAGAATGCCTTACTAAAATTCTCACTGGTATTTTCCAGTGGACTCAGGGAATACCTAGCATCTCCATCTAGCAAACACATCATTGCTCATCAACAGCACCTTTTAGCTATCAGCAAGTTATTTAGGCTTTTGCTATCCCGCAAATATTTTCTCACATACCCACAACTGTGATATAACTGCCTCAATACATTTTTGGAAGTGGTTGAAACTTAAAGACCCGTATATGTGTGCATGTGTACCTTCTGCCCAAGTTTTCATTTTCATGTGTATGCAGAGTGAACATCAGTTGAACACAGTGTGCTCAGGTAGAAAATGTCCCCCAGAAGAAAGAGCTAATGAATTTGCCTTAGAAATTGTCTTCTTTTATAACTAAGAAAGCAACACAATTAATCAGCATACCTGAAGCCAGGAGACCCAAGTCCCTAGCAGGGCTCTGATTCTAACTAGCCGTATGAGCTGAGAAAACTACTTCACAGGCCTCAGACTCCCAATTCATGTAATGCATGTGTAGGACTGAATGACTGCAAAAGCCCCTCCAAGACGTAGTAGTCTATGACTTACAAGGCATAGTAGTTTGGCTCTCTAATTAATGTTAAAAATCTAAGGTTCAATCGTTTTGAAACATTTTAATTAATATTGGCTATAATCAACACCAATTAACCCAAAACACCTAAGAGAAAAATCTTAAATAGAATTTCGTTCAGTGTTGATGCCTCCTCCTGTTGGTCTAATGCTATGTAAGACAGCAGTTTAGCAGAACGAGATGAAGAGTGAGGCTGCCTGGACTGGAATCCCAGCTCTTACTATCACCAGCCACATGACCTGAGTTACTTAATCTTTCTGTGCCTTAGATTTCTTACCAGTAATGTAGGCACAAAATAGCACCTCCTCTGCTTTGCAGGGCTGTTTTGAGGAGCAAATGAAATTGAACATAGAAAGCATTTTGCAGAGCTTACAGAGATGAAGAATCCAACCATTTTAAAAATTATTATTAATATGCTGACAGAGAACAGAGAAAACAATGAGGGAGGAAAATCTACTCCAATTCTTATTTTTAAAAGAATTTTTGAGGGAAAACTGATTTTTTTGATCTACATCAAAAACTTAATATTTAATTATATCTCTAAAACAACTGACATCATCAGAAGTTAGAAATACATGTAGCATCTGGCCAATACTCTGGAAGAGAGCTTGTTTGAACTCATAGAGAAGCTTCAGTGAGACACAGCTAAGCTGTCAAGAATGGATAATGGATAATAAATTAGGCATGAGGATATTCGTTCTAGAGGCATGCATTCTCACTGTAATCTCAATAGAACATCAGTAAGAATAATTTTGAACAAACAGCAGCCATACAAATATATGCTACCACACATACCAAATGAAAGTGGGAAGAAAGGCACATTATGACTGTAGTGAATGTAGCAGTCTACCACAGGAAAACTGTATTATTTAGTTAATCCAACAATAGAGTTTGACAGGTTCTTTAAAAATAAACAAAACAGTGCATTCTGAAATTTATCAAGTGATTTTTTTCAAATAAATATCCATGCTGTGCTTCAATGTTCTTTAAACCCTGACATTTATGTTGAGTTATAAACTGGCTATGAAAATGGGAAGTTCAATTCCTGGAAATGAAAGCCTTTTGGAGTTAATAAATAATTCTCACTCAGCTTCATAGATTATCTCCAAACTTCAAGTTCAAATGTCAGAGCTAGAGACTATGAAAACTGATAAAAGAAGAGGTTTTGTTGATGTTTTCTATCCTATTACTACTATTTTTATAAAAGTTCGTGTTCCAACTGAATACAACACATCATGTGGTCTTTAATTAGCACTGGCAGAGAAAAAAATGAATTTGCAGAGTTCAGCAACACTAAATAGATAGAATATGGCCTGAGGATATCAGCTTCTGTACATCTATTTCTTATATCTAGCATGTTCATAAATTAAGTGGGCTTTGAGTAGATAGCATTATCTTAAATGAGTGCAAAAATACCCTAAAACTTAATTTATATTTTGAGAACTCTGACAAATGAGGAACGGAGGCCAAACTGCCACTACTTAGCAATCAACAAGGCTTGTCCATGTATTCATCGGCTCTGCTGGGCACATTTAGCACGATTGATCAGGCTAACTTTGAGAAGGATCATAAGGATATAAAGACTCCTTCGAAGCAGTAGGAAAATGAATAGCTGAATGGAGAAAATTGTGCCACACATCTTCTTGTCCTATTACTGTTAACGCCAGCAGTCACAATCAGTAGTTTATTGTATAGGGCAATCTTGTTGATTAGAAACTGGATTCAAGTTCATCAAAATGGAATGGCATGTAACTCATCCCTTCTATTCCTACAGAAATAACTTATGCATCTTTATAGACATTTTTATTTGTAGCACTATATTATGTCATAAGAATTGGCTTTGGAAATGTATATAGTGACTTGTCAATCACTTCTGCCATTCATTCCTTGAAGGAACTTGAAAACAAATCAGCAAAAAAAGTGTTTCACTTTGGCAGAGGAGACTTTTCTATGCTATTTTTATTTAAAGGTTTGAATATTTGTCTTGAAGTCTAATTGCTTTGTCATATTATTTGGACTCTGTAGGCACTTTGCTAAAGGCCTCTATATAGAATTGTTAATTTAATGACCTAAAAGAAACAATCCTAAAGAAGTGGAATAATGTGCTCAGAATTACCTAGGAGGTCACTAAGAGGGAAAACAATGCTAAGCCGAGAAGTTAAAAGTTCGTCTTCAGCCACTAACTTCATTCTCTGACATACAACATCAGTTCATTAGCCCCAGTCCTGACCCAAACAAGAGAGAATAAACAAATTTAGTTGCTTAGCAACAGGATTGCTGAACAAGGAAACAGAATTTACTTTAATGTTGCTTCTTGGGCTAATCATTTCAAGGTCTTTGGAGATCAAGCAACCTCTAAAACCAGCAACTCTCTATAAATACTTAGATCAAGAATAATGTTGATATTCAAATACTGAATACAAAGCCATTTCAACAGTAGTATTATAATAACAAGTATTATTTAGTTGCTATTTATTGATTATGACTGTTAGATACTGTCTTAAGTGCTTTGTACATGCTAACTTGCAATGTAGAAAGTGGAGAGATGAAAATTATATTATAAATATACTGAATACATATATACATTAAAAAAATGGAATATATATGAAAAAATACATTAAGAAATAGAAAATGGTTATGAGGTTAATCCATAAGGCAAGAATAAAAAGGACATCAACAAAAGTATACCTTTTTGTTAAAATACATATGAACCCTTCATTTATATAAGCTTCCCTTTCAAAGATCTTAAAACAATTTCATTTTCTCTTCCAAGTTATTTGAGAGTTGAATTCAGTACAAGTATATTTCTTGTAAAAAAAAAAACAGAGGGGAAAAGAGGAAAGCTTAAAGATCATAGTCATTGCTTCTTCTTAAAGAAGAAAGATCAGTCATACAACTAACTCATGAGCTTTCCTTTAATGTTCCTTTCAATTTATTACACTTACAAACCAGATATTGTGTGTGTGAGTGCATGTAGAATTTCAGCACAACTCAACTAGGATACAAGGTAACATTACTCAAGGTAATATTGTGTAGACAAATAAAATCATATTAAAATAAATTTGCTAAATAGTTACCTTTATAAATTCAGTTATTTCATAACCACCAGTTACTTGGGGCTCACACTACGGGTGCTGATGATCAGGTTCTGCAGATAAAGGACAAGAGCGCAGCACCCCGTTTTCCCTACTATAGAGGCATGATGTGGCGATAGGACACTGAAGAGATTTCAAGAAAAATGAATGATTCCACATATATAAAAATTTATCATTCTCTATGTGTGATTTTAATGTCAATTTACTTGTTTAGAAATATGAAATGACTCCATGGTTGCTAGTGAGGCTGCACACTTCATTTATAACTTCTTTACGTCTAGTGGGTTGTCCCACTGAAGGAAGGGTGTCCTGTGGTCTTTTAGATCCTGTAAATTTACGTTGGGGAAAAAAGTTCTCAGTGAGAACAATAGTTCCAGACACCACAGATGGAAATTTAAATGTGGTGTGATACTGCCCACCAGGAGCCAGCTAAGGTAACTGTTGCAATCTGCGAGTTACTCTTGTGAAAAGATCCCTTGGCATTTTCTTAACAAGATCAGAGTGTTAACGCCAGTGTTTTGGCTTGCTTCCATTTTCCAGTGTACAAGCTCCAATCACCAATACTCTTTCTACATTTCACATCTTAAATAATTTTAGGGGTGTACAAGTCACATTAATACTTTTCCTTAAACATGCTCTTTAGTGATGGCAACATAGACCACATTAGGTGTTGATGAGATTCCTCAGGAAAAAATTTATTCTACTCTTGAGCTACAGTAACCACCATCTCAGGTCTTTTTTACCAAGGTCCTGATCAAATTTTATCACATTATCCAGTGCTTAATCAAGCTAAATGCTTTTATGAAATTGAACCAACTTCAAGACAGGCACAAATAAAACCAACCTAGAGGAGACTAGGAAACAGAATGTACACATACACACCACAGAACACAATCCCTGGTAGTACATTAGAATATTTATCTTTAAAAATATTTTTAGCATAAGAAAATAAAGTGTATACTTTAAAAACATAATTTGTCATCTTTCCAATACTGTCTATTCTAATGAAAGCAAAACACATCATTGACACAGTTGTTTAAATAGCATATTAATTTCAAAGATAAATGTTTTAAGTACTAAATCTCAAAGTCATATTTTAAAATTAATTTTAAGTATCTCAAGTTATAATCAAAAGTTGACATAGAGCTTCTGGTTTCTAAACTGGCATGTAAGAAGCATACAAGTCACCAGTCTATCCTAACAAGTAAAAAACTTAACAAACTGAAAAATGAACAACTTTTATTAGATCCTTAAAAGAAGTGAGGTCACAGAGTAAACTGCTGTCTTGAAAACTGAAGAGACAGATGGGCAAAACCAGAGACACAACTTAGGGGAGCAGACACCCATGAGAAGAAACATCTGCAGGAACCAGAGGGGGAGAGGAAGTACAAGGAGGGGAATGAAACCTGTAATCCGCAAATTACTGGAGGCTCAATGTGGACAACTGACAGGGGAACCAGTCAGCGTTGGGGGAGGGACACTTTTGTGAATATTTGACAAAAATCCCCTCATTCTTCCAGCAGGGGAAGGATAAAATGGAGCCATTTTGAAGTACACCAGAGCATTCTGTACTGCTTTACAAGGCCTGCTCTCAGGAGAAATTGCTTAACCAGAAGCTAATTGCTGGGTTTCTATCAAAGACTAACTAACTGGAAGGAAGGTAAATACCCAACTTGGGCCAGCTCTAGCTGGATTTTGAAGGCAGTGAAACTACTTTGTATGATACTGCAATGGTGGGTATGTGTCATTATATATTGGTCCCAATCCATAGAACATAAAAGCCTAAGAGTGAATCCTAATGTAAACTAAGGACTTTGGTCGACTGAAGTGTGCCAGTATAGGTTCATCAATCATAACTAATGTATCACTCTGGTGGGGGATGTTGATAATGGAAGAGGCTATGCACATAGAAGTGAGAGACTTATGGTAAATCTCTGTGTCTTTTCCTTAAATTTTGCTGTGAACCTAAAACCACTCTAAAAAATAAAGCTGGTTAAAAAAAAGTTGATATAGCCTCATATTTACTTCTTAATCTTTCATTTTTGTCCAATCATTCCCATAAGAATATTATTCAATTATTCTTTTTTCAAATAGTTCAATTGTTTCGTTCTCACTGCATTCTATTGCTATTATTTATTTGTTGAATGCTCACTTGGTATTTAGAACCTATATACATAATCCTATTTAACCATTCACAATCACATGTTGAAGTAGAAATTATCATTACCATGTAGCAAGTGAGGAATCTAGGGTTTGAAAATGTAAGTTAACTTATTTAAATCACATAGTTTAGAAGCAACAAAGTCAGGGTTGGGACATAATATTATCTGTTAAGTTATAATCTTAACCACATTATACAGTTATTAACAATAATAAACTGTATCACATGAAATTCCATCAATATTTTTTTAACTGAAGTAATTATTCAGGATTGTTTTGCGTCTGTAAAGCAACCTTTCCCAGATCTTCTGAGTAAAATTAATGCCTTCTAGAATGAGTAATAGTTGATTCATGTTTCAAAAGCTGGATAAAGATTTCTTATTTTTATTTGATACGTTTTCATTCAATATTTTCTGCCAAGATTTTGGGACAATTAGGGATTATATTAAAGGGAATAAGGATAGCTAGACTGCTGGTTACAGGAGTTAAATACTCTGGAAGAAACATATGATGCTATTAAATTATTACACACAAAAAGTTACCCAAACAGTACAATGCAGACTATGCTATTGTTACAAGTATCAACGTGAAAATGTTGACTCAGTCTTTTCTATAAAATGCTAGATTTGGTAAAGTGTATCACAATCGTGAAAAACAGATCAAAGACCACAAGGAAGTCTTAAGTCCAAACCAATAAATGACCTGATAAAAATGTATCAATAACTTGAGAATTATCAAATCATATTTTGTTTCATTTCTAATTTATTGTCCTTGCTAAACACATGGCCAAGGCCCTTAACTGTGAGAGCTGTATCACATAATGAAGCAGAGTAGATAAAATAAAACTCCTGTATAAAAAAAAATGGAAGAAGCAGGAAGGAATGTGGGCATTTAGGTGGCTATAAAACAATAATGTTTAAGTTGCTTCAGTGTTTTCATTTTTCAGACATGATAAAACGTACCCCAAACTGGGTGGCATACTTTTGAAAACATAGAAGCATTGTTTCACATCCAGTTCCAAAGAAGAGGAGCAGGCTAGCTTTAAGAAGAGGCAAAACACATTTAAAAGCCACAAGCACCCTGACTTTATTTCTTATTCATGTACTGAAACTTCCTCTAGAAAAAAAGGGGGCAGGGGGTGGGAAGGGGCAAACAAGAGGTCTAAAACAGGCATTTTCAGAATATTACTATAAAGAGAGAAATTGCTATAATTTAACCATGAGCTGAAATCTGAAATCCTTAAAGTACATTTTTAGGCTGCTGATCCTGACCTCCTACAGACCAATTAGAGCTAAATAATTATTGTTGGTATGACAACCTCAGGGAGAAACAATAGATTTCACTTTCTTTAAGAGAAGCCACAAAGTTGTTCTTTAGAATAGAAAATAAGCAGTGGTGGCTATAAATTGTGATAGCTGATGAGATCACCTTGGATAATGACATTTTCTTCTAATAATATTATTAAGAACACAATGGGTCATGGAGGGCTAGCCCATGCACATTGTTGATTTGTGCATTTCAGCTATCTTTAATCTAAAAATTGATTATCAAAGCCAAATTGATTATTTCAGTCACATGAATGGTCAGTAAGGCATTTAAGCACCATTTCAGATCCATTTATTTCTCAGGTATAGCTTTAGTTTCACATCTCAGTAGGAAATGTGTTAAAATGTCTGATGGTCAAAGACCATACATTAGAAAAAACACCAACAAAAAAAAAATCCACTTACAAATGGTCCTTTTTGATATATGTACAAGCTGCTATTCATCATATGGAAATGAAGGTATCTGTAGTCTTCATTGCTTCAGTACAGATATATTACCCTTGATTTTAGAGCTTTATTGAGGTATATGACTGATGTTAAAGAAACTGCACATAATGAGGTAGAACTTTATGAATTTTGACATGTACTCACCTATGAAATCATCATTAAAATTGATATAATGAATGTATACATTACTCCCCCCAATTTCTTTGTGCCCCAGTGTAATCCAGCCCTCTCTTTCCTCTCTATCTGCCATTTTCAGTGAACAATGTACCTGTTTTCTGCAGATGAGGTTAGTTTGTACTTTCTATAATTTTATGTAAGTGGAATCATTGAGGAAGTACTCTCTTTTGTCTGGCTTCTTTCACTCCGCATAAATTTTTGAGATTTATCCATTTAATCATGTTCCTTTTTATTACTGAATAGTATTCTGTTCATGAATATATCACAATTTGTTTATATATTTACCTGTTGACTGTCATTTGGATTATTTTCTGTGTTTGCTTATTATAAATAAATCTGCAATGAGTATTGTTGTGCAAGTACTTATGTAGAAATATGCTATCAATTCTTCTGGAAAATATCTAGAAATGGAATGTCTGTATCATATCGTAGCAAAACATTTAACTTTTAGGTTCTAAACTGTTTTCTAAAGTAGTTACATCTTTTATTCCCAATATCTGTGTATAGAATTCAAGTCATTCCAAAACTTCATCATCAGCTGGTCTTTAATTTCAATCATCCTAGAGGATATGTGATATAACTAATTGTGGCTTAATTTGTATTTCATAATGAAAAATGATACTATCTTCTTTGATGAATTATCCAAGTTCTTTCCCCACTTTTATATTGTTTACATATTGTTAAGTTTTGTGGGTTCATTTTGTAGTCTTTTATCAAATATGAGATTTGTAAATATTTTACCAAGTCTATGACTCTCCAAAAGCCAAAGATTTAATTTTGATGAAGTCTAATTTATAAATTTTCACTTTATTGATTGTGTCTTTGTCATCATATTTTAGAAATATTTGCTTAACCCAAGTTCCAAAGTTTTCCTCCCATTTTCCTCTAGCATTTAAATAATTTTAGCTCTTTCATTTAGGTCTCTGGTCCATTTCCATTAACTTTACATTTATGACATAAAGAAAAAGTCAAAATTAAATCTTTCTTTCCTCCCTCTCTCCCTTTCTCCCTCCTTCCCTTCCTTCCCTCCTACCCATCCCTCCACCCCTTCCTTCCTTCCTTCCTAAATAAATTTAGAGTCAGTTGGTCAGTATCTTCAAAAAAGTATGCTAGGAATCATTTAATTAGATTTAATTAGAATTGCATTGAATTTATTGATCAATTTTTGGAAAATTAACATCCTGATAATATTGAATCATCTAATTCAAGAACATAGTTTCACTCTCCATTTATTTAAGTCTTACTGAATTCCTCTTAGCAATGTTTTATGGTTTCCAGTGCACAGATATTGCATATATTTGGTCAAATATATCCCTAAGTATTTCATTCTTTTTATGCCATCTTGAGTGATATACATTTTTTACATTGTTGATTGGCAATTTATAGAAATACAGTGGATTCTTGCATTTGATCTGTATTAAGAAATCTTGATAAACATATTTGAAGTTCTAGTAGACTTTTTTGGTAGATCTTATAAATTGTCTATTCAGATTATCATATCATCTGCAAATACAGGTAGTTTTCATTTTTCCATTCCAACCTATGTGATTTTATTTCCTCTTCTTGTCTTTGTGTACTGACAAGAATCCCCAGTACAAGGAGGTTTAATAGCAGCAATAAGGGTGGACATTCTAGTATTGTTCCTTTTCCTATGGTGAAAACATTCAATATTTTATGATTACATGTGATGTTAACTACATATTACACTCTAACTACAGGTGTCTTTTATCAAATTGAGGAAATTTTATTTCTATTTTTTGAGGGTTTTTATCAGGAATGAATACTGGATTTTTGACAAATGATTTTGCTGCATCTATTGAGATAATCTTATATTTCTTTTTTTAGTCTCTTAATATGATGTATTACATTGATTGAATTTTAAATCATAAACCAATCTTGCATTCCTGTGATAACTCCTTTACAATGTTTAATCCTTCTTATATATTGTTGGATTTTATTTGCTAAAACTTTATTAAGAATTTTTACATCAATGTTCACAAATGATGTTGGCCTTTAGTTTTCTTTTTTTGAAATGTTGTTCTGCTATTTTAAATACTGGGATAATGCTAGTTTCATGGATTACTTGTAGATTGAGCTGGGAAAGGTTCTGCCTTCAGTTTTCTGTAAGAAATATATTATCTCTACATTAAATCTCTGCTATAATTCACAAATTAGGATATTAGAACATGCTCATTTATCTTCTAAAATGTGGGTATTGTATTGATAACTGTTTTAATGTCATTTTCTATAGTTCTATCCTCTGTTTTATTGTGTTCCTATTGATTGCTTTTTCTTCTTATCATCACTTATATTCTTCCCATGCATGGTAATTTTTTATTTGATGCCAGATTTCTTTTTACCTTATGGTGCTGATATATTTTTTTATTCCTTTAAATATTTTTGAGCTTTGGCTTAGGATGTAAGTTTCTTGGAAATCACTTTATCTTTTCAGTTTGATTCTAAGCTTTGCTAGGAAGTTTCAGGGCAGTCTTTAGTCTAGGGCTAATTTTCCCCCCCTACTGAGGCAATACCATTTTTTATATTCTAACATATGTCCTGTGTATTATGAAGGGCTTCCCCTCTGCACTGTGGGAACACAAACTATTCTTACCTCTTTGTGATCAGCAAGGACTGCTGCGACTATTCCTTTCCAAAGATTCTTTCACTTTCCTTGAGTAGCTTTCTCATAGACACACGCTTAGGTACACAAGACCTGAGGAGAACCCTGTACAGATTTCCAGAGCTCTCTCCCTTCATTTTCTCTTAGTACAGCTCTCCTTTGTCCACTCCATTCTGCAAATTCTAACTATTTCAGCCTCCCCTGCCTCTTCAGTTCAAGGAGACTGTTGGGCTCTGTTTGGTTCCACATCTCCTTGCACAGGACCTGACAATAGCTGGAAAAAATCACAGGCCATAAGCTGGGACAATCACAGATCTCAACTCATTGATTTCCCTTCCCTAGATGACTGTGCTGTTCTCATTGTTGTCTAATGCCCATTGTTTCATATATTTTGTCTGGCTTTTTTTTTTTAGTTATTTAAGGAGAGAGGGTAAGTTAATTCCACCAATTTCATCACAGCCAACAAATATAGTAACTTTAATGAAAGAATTAAGTACATTGAAAGATTTATAAAATAAATTTATAAGGGGAAAAAAATCTATTTTTCATCATTGCTCTGATCCTGCTAATAGAGAAGGAGCCACAAGTTCTTCCTGAGGAAAATAAGGTATGGGGACCCACTTGGGTACATATTTACTTTCAGGTTTTATCAGCCTGTTTAAAGACTAACATGAACATTCATGTCTTTTGATCTCAGATTTAGTGTCTGGCTTAACCGCTTTTAGTGATATATATTTTCAAATAGAGAATTTGAATGTGATGCCTCTAATATTACATTTATTAATATATTCTAATTCACAAAATACTTCACATTGTATTATCTGGTCCAAGTATCTTAACATCCCTGTGGGTTAGAACTTCCAGGTATTTGATTCTTTTTACACAGAGTAAGGATAGAAGTCCCAGAAGACATCAGCAGACCCTCCCAGCAGTGAGCATTCAGAGTTCTTTCCAGCTTCTGGTCAAGAGCTATTTCTATTTGCTTACATTTGTTACGCTATTATATTTAAGTAAACCACTTGGATCAAATGTTGAAACCCGCTAGAGTCAAACTTTCAAGTTATTACCTGTCCTATAGATAAAGCCTAAGTCTTGGCACCATTTGTCCAGTGAATTCATGATATAAATGGATTACAATATAAATGAGTGCCTGTAACATTATTCATCTTGGTCTGACTCAACTTTGTTAATAAAAGTCATATTGATGTCTATTGTCATGTCCAACTCTTAAAAGTTAATGAAAATTATGTGTTGTCTCAATTTAAAGAAATATTTTGAAGGTAAATGTGATTTCTTTCTGCTTAAGTAAGAAAAAAGCACCAAACTAACTAGGTCTATAAAAAAAGAGAAAAATCTTTTCAGGTGACTTACAGCAGTTAATGGCAACTAGGATGTAATACCAACACCACCATTCTTAACTGGTATCACAGGGGATCAAATTATCAAGCTTAATTGTATGTTGTCTTAAATCCCAAACATAAAAAGTCAACCAGTTGCACCCATATGCTGTAAAGTTAAAAAAAAAAGTTTTCCTTCAGTCAGAACAGTATAGATATTGGTTATAACTAGTTAATGAAAAAGGAAGCTGTGTATTGGCTGTCTCACTGCAGAATGGTACTTACTTCAGGGAAAGCTGCCTATGGTTGTGACTTGAAATATAAGCTTTATATTGTATGACTGTACAGTTCTTACTCTGGGAACCTTCCAGGGATTTTTAACCTCTCAAGATATCAGAGATAAATGGCCAAATAACATCACTGTTTTCACCAGTAATATAGAAAGCTTAAGTTCTGTATAATTTCAGAAATAGCTTAACAGTTTTCTTAATTAAAAGTTAATCCTCATGTTTAATATTTATTTTGATGATGTAAACAAGTTGCTAGAAATTCATAAGTAGAATATCTCTTGGACTCCTGAACATGAACACCTGAAAATGGTTAGAATAATTGCAATAAGTGTTTTTCTTAAAGCAAGATGTTAGATTCTGCTTGATAGAATTAAGAGATCTCCACTATTCTAGACAAATCTTTTAATTGTGAGGAAAAGAGACATAGATCACTTAGAAAAAGTGAAGTGGAACCAGGAAACCATCAAGGATCCAGGTAGGTCTAGAAACCTGCTCCTATTTGTTACCTCTTTCTCTCCTACCTCCTTCTCTCTCAATTCTCAAATATTCTCATGCTTGTGGTTTCTTAGATTCTTTCTCTAGAGTTTATTGTCTTCTCTGCCTACCTATAGCCGCTGGTCCTTTGCTATTTATTTTGTGTGAACATGCTCTTATGAGTTTTTCTAAGAATGATGGCCCAGCTCTTCATTCACACCAGTATCTTTTAAGCTAATGAAAGTTGAAGGGGGACAAATTATTGGAAGACACTATGCAAAAAAAAAAAAGTAACAGTAACAGCATATGTAAATCCACATTATCCTCAAGGAAATTTTCTAGGTCATTTTTTGTGTATCTGCTATCTATATTATTTGGGGAAAAAAATGTAAACTGTAAGGTCTGGGACAATCATCATGTCATTATTGCTAGTGAAGTGATAGACCAAAATAAAGCACCAGAATATGAAGATATATCAAGATTTTCTTAAAGTCCTCAGTGGGACGTTTTTGACTGAAATTTTGTATTTATGTGTAAAATATATTGATTCCTTTAAACTATTGGTAATACTTAGCAGTGTTTCCAGTATAATGTTTACAGTTAAAGAACTGAACTCTCTATAATGTTACATATTCCACATGAGTGGAAATATTGTCCATTTCAATTTAATCTAAAAGCACTGAAATTGCATGCTTCATAACAAGGATCATGTTTGCTGCTGTTGTTTGGATGCCTTTATGTAATATTGTATTATTATATACTAGATCTTGTTTTACCCACTTTGGCTGCATAAGAACATGAAGACGCAACTTGTCTCCAACCAGGTTTAAGCAGCTGCTGCCTTTTCACTACAGTTCACAGATAGAAACAGACACTTCCTTGTCACCTTCCTAAGCAGGAACATGGAAACATTGAAAGCTCCCTGAAAGTGATTGTCAAAGGATAATTAGAGCAGGTACAATAAGGTAAGTCTTAGGTGGAAGAAGCAGGGCCTTAAAATCTACCAGAATGGTACCCAAGTATTAAATTAATGCTAGGTAGGAAAATAGAATTCTGTGTCAAATGGCTTCTGCTCCTGTGGCTTAAGAAGAAATGATTTCCCTTAAGAATTATAAACACTATCCCTTGTGGTAGTTGAGTCATAAGGTCTGTTCTGGAATTTTCCATTTCTTCTCTTTCATAACACAAGGTAGGAGCCCTTCCCTTCCTAGGCAATATCATATGTCTTGCTTTGGTTATAGAAATGTGAAAGGAAGTGATGCATGTCACTTCCAGAGAGAAACTTTAGGAGCTATGGAGTAATTCAGCTTGTTCCCATTTCCTGCCTTAATAGTCATCAAAGTATGTGTTGAGATAAAGCCTCTGTTCACCAGGTTGTGGAGTAGCTATGATAAACAAGAGTCTCCAACTAACCTGAAAACAATTGCTTCACCCTGTTGAACATAGTGTGAGTGAGAAATAAACTTTTGTTTAAACCACTGAGATTTTGTGATTTAGGGACCATTGTTATCATAGCATTATCTAGACCATCAAATACACAGCAAGACCTCATACACATGCCCTCCAGGACATCCACCAAACAAAATGGACAAGAAATTTCAGTCTAAAACAAAGATTCCAATAGAAGATTAAATTGAAAACTAAAAGAATATCCTGGCTTAGTGGGGAGTGCAAAAATATTTCAGAAATGGGGAAAATACTTTTAAAAACAATTCCTTACCTTTCATGAAAAGCTTGTGTGTCTGTGTGTTGGTGAGTGTGTGTTTGATCATTTCATTATTGGTGAGCTCCTGGTATTTCACACTTTAATTTCTTGCTAGTGACCCTGAATACTAGAAACTTCATATTTCTAGTTCTGGGACAACTTACATGTGGCTTGAACCAAGAATGAAACTTAAAAACCAGTAAGGAATTAAACAATTGTGCACAGTGCAAAAGAGTGTGCAATACTATTTAGGAAATATCTCTCCACATTAGATACTTGTCTAGCAACCTACCTTGCTCCTTTGACAGGCGCCAAGATAACAATGCTCTGGCACAGTCTCCTCCACCAGTTGCAGAAAGTGCATATTAGTCTAATCAAAGGTTAGTGGCTGCCAGCATTCCTCAGCACTAACGACCAATCAGCTCCTTATGCCCTCAAAGAATCCAAGCCATTTCTTAGACTTTCAAAGTTGAAGCCTTTTATATGTTTTAACAATGAGTTTTGAAATATCATAGCAAATTTTATGACCTATTTAACTACTCTATGTTACATAAGAACATTTAAAAAAACACCAATACAGTACCAAATCAAGAACAAAATATCTGTAAAGCAAAAACCTCAAATACCTCTGGCCAGATGGTCTTCAGAATATACAGGAGTCTTGCCACCTACTTTGAGTTGTATAGGGGAAAGGCAGTTAACATTTTTACAGGCATTGATGAGAATACAACTCATTTTTTTGTTGTTGTTCTTAGTGGAGTGTTACAGGTAGAGTCTAACAGTAACACATAAGTAATTTTCATATAGAATACTCATCCATTGTACTCCATTATCAGATCTGTACATCTTCATAGGCCACTGGGGAGCTGTGCTGTCCATACTAACACTTGGGCATGACAGTCCTGAAAGATCACTGCCCATTTTAGGGAGGTTATAATGATTTTGATCCTTTTAATGATCCTAAGTAAAGCTTCAAATTAACAATACATTTTTTCCTTGCAAACTGCCAGAGTACATTGTTGCAAATCTTTCTTCTCTACCCTTAGAACTTACATTAGAACAAGTAAAATGTCTTTTATTATATTGTTTTCATTTGTCATGTAGTCAGTGAATATAATATGAAGCAACATTAAACCACTGAAGAAACAGACATTAGTGAGAGTTTGTCCAAAAACTTTTCCAGGATGTGAATTAATGTCTACCATGTCCAAGAAAACATTAAAGCCTAATTCTATAGTAAGTTAAACATATAATATGCTAAACTCTAAGGAGAATGTTACTTTTAATCAACTGCAAAGAAATCATGATATAGAATATAGTTACAAAATTCTGAGAGCTCAGAGTCTTATTTGTAAATCAAGGATTGAACTTATCATATCTTTGCCAAATACTCTAAATTTGGTAAAAAGCCCTATCTTATTATCATTTCTTTTAATGTGGTTTCTAATAATTTAAACAGTGTAACATCATACATAATACATGTCAATATACTGTGCCAATATAGGATATGATATGCTGTACTCCTCTTTTATATTTAAGATGTATGAACTCAATACATCCTGTTACCCGATGCAGCCAGGAAGACATTTGTGAAGGAAGTTAAGTCCGTACTTTTTCTCTCAAAAAAAAGTCCTTTTTTGGATTTTGAGAACATTACCAAACCTACTAGATAATTTCCAGTATAACCACTTAAGAAGAAAAATATCCATTAAAACAGAAGCATGGGTTTTATAATAATAAATGTGTTAAAGATCAATGCAGTAAAATGAGGGAGGGGAAGAGTAAACAGCAACAATTGAAATGGCCTGCATAAAGATACTGTATAATATATATCTTGTTTGCTTTTAAGTAAAATAACAATAACGATGGTAATAAATACAATAATATTGCTGATAATAATGAAAGAAGCTTTTAATCTTTTTAGGAAATTATGGCGCATCTGGGGGGAGTAAACCCCAAAACATGATCAAAATTTTAATGAGACTTTAAACCTTCAGATGCTGTCAAAGAAGTGGCTCCCTTTCCTCACTTTTTAAAAAGGAATTGAGAAATGTTAAAGCTTAGAAAAAAACAAAATAGAGGCTAGCAGGAAGAAGATATTGCATATTGCATCTTGTTGGGTCTCTGAAACAGCAGAGGACTGAACACTCATAAACACGGTACCTTGAGCAATGGTTGCCTTCTGGCTTGTAGTTTGAGGCCAAGAATAGCATGATAAACTTAGAACATGTTTATCTCTTGGCAGCTTCATTTTACTTGCAAGCTGGGAGGGACAAAGACCAACAATTTTCCACCTACAAAGTGCATGTAAGCTGGCAGGCAGCTCAGTGAGTGAGTCAACTTGAACCTCCAGATCACAACTAACTCTCACAGACAGATGGATAATTGTGGAAAGAGGGATGATTGAGCCAATATCTCAAGGCATTTGTGGTTACAGTGTCCTGTAGCTGGGTGTGGGTGGGGGAAAACTTTAATTTGAAGATTTCACATACATTTAGTGCTATTTTAAGAGACAAATGCTATGTGTGCAAATTTTTGTAATTCCATGCTCATTGCTAGTTGAAAACAGGTAGGAAGGTGGCAGCATTTTGAGAACCAGAATTTTCTCTCCAAGATAAAGCTAAACAATATTTCCAAATACTGATTTTATTCTGTTATTTTTACTTCTTTCATAACAGTAAAGTATTGTGTCTGTTTAACTCAATGGTTTAATGTCAATTGTTTAATGACTGATTATAAATCCAGGAGGACTTTAATATTTTATATTCATATTACTTAATTTAGGATAAACATTAATTATATAAAATTTCATTGAGAAAAGAAGGCATGGATACAGTAATTTTGAAGACCAAGGAAAATAACTTTTCTTTAAAAGGTTTGAGACATCTGGCAAACTTGGTTATGTGTATAGTAGGGGTGTTATGTTTCAAATTATGGAGATAGTTTGAGATCATAAAAGAAATTCTTTTTTTAACACACTGGATTGATTTTTTTCCTCAATACAATCCTCTTCTGCTTTAACACACAGCTGATTACCCAAAATTACCCTGAATCCTTGGAATGTGAAGGTAAAATCTGTTACTGGGAGAACTCATTTTATGGATACAGTATGGTTCTGATTTGCCAACAATCTGGAAAGAAATAATTTATATTATCAAAAGGAATAAAAAATGATCCTTCTCCTTTTCATAAAACATTTCTTGATCAAACAGAAAGTACAAAATAACTTCAGAATGGAAATTAAATGTGATCAGCTGTTTATTCAACTCAAGAAATTTGTTTAATGTGGAATCACGTAAAATATTTTTTCAGACTTCTTTGCAAGTTATTAAAAACTAGATTTTGAAGAGAAAAAGCAATGGCCAAAGCAATAAACACTTAGAAATGTTAGAAGTAGATTCTAAGTAATTCTGTGAATGACTCATCATGATTTCTTCCAGACAGTGGCAAATTAACATATTTTACACCCAGAGCAAAATTAATGCAGTTGAGCCTGCCAAATTCCAATTCCTTTGCCTTGCCACATGTCCAGAATAATTGTTTGTTTCCCCCAAGAAAGGGTTTCCTGTGGACCTCCACCACAGCTCATGCTGGAGTTTAAGTCCTGACAAGAATGGATAGTTATTTTTTCAGCTTGCACCCTGCAACCCTTAATTTGTTGAAGAGATCCTGCCCCAATAAGGCCAGTGCTGTTATCATTTTGCCTTTTATTATGTGCCCTGAGTACCTCACTGTTCTGTTTGAATGACACTAGTACATAGAAAACTAACTTGATTAATTATTTCCTGATATTTTCTAACTTTTATAAACATTTTATTGGCAAGTGGTATTTTAAAACTGGATTTTTCTCTTGAGAACAACTTATTATGCCTGTTCTTTAAATTTTACAAGGTTTTTAAAGCTTCAGCAGATTCAGAAATGGTAACGTGACTAGACACATGGGACCTTGCAAGTCCTTTGCAACTGTGAATTGGAATTGACATAAAGCCTCCTTGCTGTTAAAAGTGAATCAGTCCCACCCAGAAAGCAACGATGTTTAACTGAAATTTGTCATTCTCATTTTTAAATCATCACTCTAGCATTTTAAGTATTATCATATACATTTTGTGGAATCAGAATTGCATGCTTTGTGAAAGAATTCAGAAGTAAAGGTACTTCTGTTTTATTTGATTTCCATAGCATTCTTTGCCTTCCTTTCCTTCCTACCTCCCCCTGCAAATATTGGATAAGCCACAGCCTCAATAATTTACCAATTTAACAAAAATACAAGAGAAAAACCATCATGTTATCACTTATGTGGATGCATCAAAATCATTTGATAAAGTTCAATTCTTATAAACATAATATTGAACAATATAAGCCAGACATTGAAGAATATATATCA
>JAVSCE010009570.1:0-29967 GCA_032199065.1 Smutsia gigantea
GGGGTCCAGGGAGAGGGTCTTGTGAATTGGCCCAGTTGGAGGCATCCTCACGGGATAGGGGAACCCCGGGCTCAGCCCCAGGCAGATCATTTGGCCACGGCCCTGTCACCGGAGATGCCTGCCCTGAGCCACTCCAACGCTCATGCCCTCAGGAGGTGCCCGGTGCCCCTAGGGGAGAGGATCACCAGGAGGTTCCCAGGAACATTTGCTGATGGTCCGAGGGCGGGGTAAAGAGAGCATTGGCTCCGTAGGAATAAATAACAAAATAAATGATAACAGCTCCCAGTATGGTGAGCAGACTTCTGCTGACGAGTGTGCCCTGTGTCCTGATCTTAGGCCTTTAGTCAAGCAGAAACACCTGAAGAGCCGTTCTTTCCCCACTTCTCCCTCCCCTCTTCAGGGTGGGGCAGCCCACTCACCGCAAAAGGTGGGTGTCAGCTGTCCCAGGCCCTGCACGGAGTTGGGGGGGCACCCAGGAAGGCAGCCCATGGAAGCAAGGACACCTGTGGGGACGGACCCTCTTGAAGGAGCAGGTTGGGGCATGGGGTGTCCTCCAGGGAAACTTCCAAACGGACCTCAGAATCCCTAGGGTGAGGTCTGAGGGGCACACGGGGTCTCCGGGGAGAAGAGCAGGGGAAAGAGGACCCCAGGGCCCGTCTGCCCTGCACAGTCTCCAGCCTGCCATTTCCCAGATCCTAGATTCCTTAAAGATAGTTGCCATGTTTTTTAGACTTTAAATGTGTGTTGTTGGTTTGATAAGGATGAGGACACGTGTGGGGCAACAGTGTAGAATGCTTTAAAGAAGAGCTGCCTGGTAGCAGAGGTGCTGTTCCCCGGGCCCCAGCTTGCACACCCCCAGCCTCCCAACCATCACCCACTTCCTTACCTCAGCTAGGTGGGTGGGGGCGCTGTGGGTTCCCACATCCAGTACTATTTCAGCCTTAAGTAAAAAGCCAATCTGTCACCCTCAGTCTACTTAAGGATGGGGTGTCCTCCCTCTAATCACTTCTGGGTCACCTTGAACTTTCAGTGGTCAGCGTAGGGCAGGCAGTGGTGAGTGTGTGTTACGTGTGAATTCTTGTTTCTAAAGGCACCTGGGTAGGGACAGGTGGGTTGGTGCTGAGAGGCTAAGAGGAAGAAAGTGTTAACAGAGGGGAGAAATGAGAGGATATGGGAGAAGGGAGGACAAGAACGGCCAGGCAGGAAGAGGGGGTCACTGGCGGCTGCTTTGTCACTGCTCAGGAAAGGATGTCCCGGAGGAGGCTGCCGCAGGGAGGAGGAGGGACTGCATTTAAGGCCAGATCAGGTGCACAGCCATAAGGGTCAGGCAGAAACGTCTCGGTCTGATCCCAAACCAGGGAGTTCACTGGCTGGACCAGAAGTGGAGGAGGAAGGGGATATGGTAAGAAATTCTCAGACATCTTGAGCAGCCGGCTGGAGGGAGGTCTGGGCTGGCAAGGCCAACTTTGCAAACTTTGTCGTTTACTGGACTTTTCTGACTGATATGGAAGTTGTCTCTGAGTTGTTCTGCAAGAAAGTAACTTCTTGCTCGATTTGCGGCTGAGTGTGGCACTGCTGATAAGCCTACTAACGTTGCCCTTGCGCTGGGAGGAGTGGGTGTGTATGGCTCCCAGCCCCAGGGAGCTCACAGTGCAGCTGGGGAGGCACGGTGAGTGCTGGTAGATGAGAAGCACAGAGGAGCCAGGAGGACGGGGTCAGTGTGGGCTCAAGGAGGACTTCTTGTAGGGGGAAGGAGATTCAGATGGGAGCAGGGGGAGTCTTTCCAAATTGGAACATTGCAAATAAAGGCATCAAGAAGGAGTGGGAATTTGGGGGGTTGGGGAGAGATGAGGGACATTGAAAAAGGGCCTGGCACATAGAAGACCCTCAACAGATTTTCGAAGGACAGAAGGAAAGGCAGGCAGAGGGGAAGGGGGAGAAAGGAGGGGCCTGCGAGTTCTTCTCAGAGGCAGGTCGCCCACCCCCATTAGCCCTGTGGCAGACAGCTACAGAAGCGCCCCACTTGGGGAGCCCCACAGAAGACCCTTGCCTCGCCAACTCCCAGCCCTTTTGTTCACCAGTTGAAGCTAAGGCTTAAAAACAGGCATGTGCCAAACCCCACCCATGGGCCTCCTCCAGGGCCTATCTCCACCCCTCCTTGCTGAATAGCAGCCACTTCAGGCCCTGCTGGAGGCGGGGGTGTTTGTCACCCTGAGGTGACTGACCAGCCAGGAACCTCCCACCAAGATGGCAGCTTAGCAAAACAGCAGGGCCTTTGTCTGGTCCTGACCCTGCCTCCCGGGAGGCCCGGCCAGCCTGAGTTTGCTCAGTGTTAATTATTGACCAGGTGCCCAGGGACAGTGCCCCTCTGGCCAGCTGGATGGAGGGCACTCGGGGCTGGGGCCTTGGCCTCCCGCAGCGTAAACTGGGGCCCACCTGGGGCCAGGGGAGGAGAGGACCCTGGCCTTGGCTGAGGATCAGGGAAGCTCGAATCGCCCCCCCAAGTGCTCCAGAAGGACAGGGAGGGGCAGGAGAAATACCATTACCCCCAAAAGGAAGGAGAGAGAGCACGGAGGGAAGAACCTGGGACAAAGGTGTGAGGTTCTTGGAGGAGGACATAGCTACTCATAGACACAGTGGCCCTAGCTGGAGTAGCACGTGGCCAGAGACCCCTCCTCAGTCCCTCTGATGGAAACACCAGCTTGAGAGAGTGTTTGGGGGTTTCGTTCGTTCTGGGCCAGAGGGAAGAAGGGTAAGGACCCCAGGCCCTGCCAACCACTTCTGGTTTCTGGCTCTGGGTGAGTCTGGTACTAGCCACCCCAAATCCGTATCAGGAGGCCTCAGCCAGGAGCAAGGAGGAAGTTACATAAAGTGATGTGCATATCAAGAGGCAGGAGGAGAAGCAGGAAAGGAAGAGGGGAGCAGTGTTGTTCATGGGAGCACTAGCTCCTAGCGCTTCTCGTAGGCCTAAGTGATCTCAGTTGACCATCCTAAACAGTCCTGTGGGGTGCGCTCTAATGCTGTCCCCATTTGACTAGTGAGGAAACTGAGGCTCAAGCCCATCACCGGTCCAAGTCCCACAGCTGACCCCACCCCTCCAGGGGGATGCCTCTGGGGTGGAGGCAGGTGGGAATCCAGCTCTTTCAGCTATGAAGCCTGATCACCCAGCACTCTCCCTGGGGAAGGAGACTGGGTGGGCTGGCCCCTGGGTGTCAGGCAAGTGTGTCTCAGGCCATGAGAGACAGGGACAGTGGGCTTCACCCCCACCTTCCCTTCCCCTTTGGCTTCACCTGTGAGAAGTCAATATTGACGTTTTATGACCCAGGATAAACATACATTTTTTTTTCTCCCATGGAGGGATTATCTGGTCTGGAGGGTTAATCAGTGACCGCTTGCGGGTGGGGAAAGCCTCTGAAAAGAAAGCAGCTATTCAACTCAATCCTGTCAGCCCAGCCCTCCCCTTCCTGCCTTCCTTCCCCCACTACTTCCCCCCCACCCCCACTGTCCCTGTGGGGAATGACCTGGCCTGGCCAGTGGGTGGGGACTGGGCTTTTGGAAATCTGAGGCTGGAGTCATACTGGATGCATTTGGGGGACTGTTAAGTAGGATGCATCTGAACTGAGCACCCTCGAGGCCGTTTGCCCCACGCATGGTGGTTTTCACTGTGCAACATCCGCTGTTTCAATGGGTCGGCAGGACAGGTGGGCCCCGCACAAGGCTGCCATCGGCCCAAGCTTGTCAGGCATTGCGGAGCCTAGGCAAAGGAGCAAGTATTGTCCCTTGGGAGCCATACACAAAGGGAGTAAGACTCATGTCACAAGAGGATGCGTGTTGCTCCCTAGGCAAAGGCATTGAAGCCCAACATGTGGGTCAGCCCTGTCTCTAGAGGGCTGCGTGGCCTGGCAAAGTGGCTTGACTAACACCTCTGGGCCTCCGGTCCTTCACCTCTCCTCCGGGGGGGTTCTGAAGATCAAGTGAGGTCCTGTATTTAGAGTGGGGAGAAAATAAAGTGATCATTTAAAATTCAGATGGACTATGCCGTCCTCTGCCTTCTATGGCAGGGAGAGATTCGCTGCTGGAGCGATGGTCCTTCTGCCTGGGGAAACACACGGACGGGCCTGCAGGGTCAGGGCCTGAGTGTTCCTGAGCACGAGCTGCGGGCCAAGGCTGGCCTGCGACCGCACAGCAAAGTGAGGGGCAGGGGCGTGCTCCGGGGGCCGGTCCCAGCAGGATGGGTGAGGCCTCTGGGAGAGGTCTTGGAAAATCCTATGTGGGGCAGAGAGGGGCCAGGAGCCGGACACTGCTCAGGAGAGGTTCCCCGTGGGGGAGAAAGACCAGCACATTCTGAGGAAGTATTGTAGGACCTTGAATGTGAAGTCATTTTTCACCCTGTGCTATTATGTCTCTCCACTGCTCTTGAAGTTGAGTAAATAGAGCCATACACGGAGGCTTGGGTTCTTGGTACTTTGGGGGGTGAAGGAGGAGACTAGCATCTATGTCACAAGAGGCTGTTCTGAGAGGGTATGGCAGGCCCAGGGCTGAGGGCCATAATGAGGAGTGAAGAGACTAGGAGAGGCACAGTGAGTCGGAAGAAGCAAATTGCCAACCTTGGAAAGCCCTCAGGAATATCGGGCATGGAAGGTGACTGATTCCACAAGGCTGGAAAACTTGAAGGTACGTGAGCTAGGGGCAGCTGGGTTACATCAGCAAAAGGTGCCTTTTAAATGTGAATCATGCTACAAATGTCCCTTATGATGGGATTGGATTATGGTCTGGGAAAACTGAAGTTGAACGTATGCAGTCACAGCCCCTGTGGTGGGCGCCTGCCAGGACCTATGTATGATAAAGATGGTAAGATAAAGTCCTTGTCCCTCAAAGAGTTCCCTCAAGGGCAGACAGACAGATGTGACTAATTGTCTCCCTACATCACTTCCTTCCCGTCTCATTGTGGCAACTCCAGAGCATTTAGCTGGGCACATGGCAGCCCAGAATAAAGACTGCATCAGAGCCTCCTTTGCAATCAAGTACAGCCACATGAGCAAAGAGAGGTAAACAGAATGAAGTGTGCAACTTCTAGATTGCACAGTCTGCTGCCCTTTCTCTCTTCCTGTTCACTGGAATGAGAGCTTGGGGATGAGCCATGTTGGACCAGGTGGACAGGGACACTCTCCTGGGATGGTGGAACAAGACAAAGGAGCCAAGAGCCTTCCTGACCTCACAGAGCAAAACCATCGCACCAGCCTGGGATCTCTCAAGAGAGAGAAATAAACTCCCATCTTGTTTAAGCCGCTGTTATGATTCGTCTCCCAGTTATGGCAACCTACATCTATTCCATAATTAATTTACACTACCTGGAAGTAGAGTACTGTCATTAAAAAATGCTCACCTATGTGGCATTAGCTTCTCAGTCAGGTGGAGTGGACACAGATATGCAGACTGGGAAGGAGCTGACCCTTGTTATGCTCTGGCAGAAGATTTAGCAAAACTCACCAGTGGTTGATACCTTGACAGGAAGACTACATGCTCTCTAAGCCTGTAACTCTAGGGGAACTTACGAATTGCTGACTCCTTGCTGCTTTCACCAGGTTCTAGGAAAGAGAAGAACTCAGGTTAGACAAAGCCAGTTTGGGAGCAGAGCTGGAAGGGACAACAGTTCTGCTGAGGAGCACCTCCACTTGCTGCCTACAATCTAGGTCAACTGAGAGTCTGGTAATTTGGAGCATTGAAGAGGTGTAAAAGCCAACTGCTTCTGTACCCCAAATGAAGTGGTGACCTAAATTGGCTCTGAAAAGACAGCTTCAGTAGGAGTTAAGACTATGGCACTGAGCCTTTCTCAAGCTTTCCCAGTTAAGAATTCTCTGCTAGACAATGGGAGCCAGACCAGCAGCCAAGATCAGATTAAGGGTGTTCCCATTCCACCCAAGCCTATTGTCTCAGATGGCCTGAAGATAACAGCCATTAAGCAGAGAGAGGGGTCTAGGCAGAGAGCACAGAAGCCAGTGAAAATACAGCCAGTTTTCAGCCTGACAAGCTCTGTCAGAACAAGACCTTTGGCTGGAGTTACCTGCACATGGAACTGACTAGAAGCAAGTGGTCCAGAAGCCTGACAGGTACAGTCTTGAGTGCCCACTTCAGTTGTGTTTATGGGGGATAATGACCTAATAGTAAGAGCCTCCCAGAGGGTAAAGCCAGGGGCTGAAGGACAGTGGACAAGGGAGTTACTTCTAGAAAACAGAAGGGCAAGGAGTCTTTACAACTTCTAACTAGCATCATTTGGTAATTACTATGGACTGGGGCCATCTGTGAGTTGCCATGGTTTTATTATCTGAATAAGAGTTGTTTTTAATTGTGATGAGTGGTTCTTGTTCCATCATGTGTGTTGGAGGAGGGTGGTGGGTAAATAACTTGTCTTTTAGAGTGTTGGTCTCCAGGCTACAGGTAACCACCTTATTGAGGTGTTGGATGCAAGACGGCTTGGTACTTAAGGCTGTTTGCCTTGGAAGGCAGTGTTTGTATTTTATGTGTGAAAATAAGGGCAGTCACAGAGAGTTGGATGGCTAAAGGCTGGACTGTGGCAGACAGTGCTAATTTGCCCCAAGATCCATTTTCCCTTCCCTCTAATGATACTATAACACCTGAAATTAGTGAAGCATGTGGCCACCTGGCATAAAACTGCATTTGCCAGTCTTGTTTGAAGTTATATGTGTCCATAACTAAGTTCTGGCCAATGGAATGTAAATAAAGTGATGGCATAGGTTCTGCATCAGACAGTAAAGGCAGGACACATTCCCCTTTCCCCTTTTTCCCATGCTGACGCCTGGAAGGTAGACATCCATGCATGTGAGGGCAAAACTCTAAGGGTGATGGAGCAATGGAAGGAGCTTGGATCCCAACATTGCAGAGCTGAGCCAGCACTCCAGTTAAGACTTTTATATGAGAGAGTAATAAACTTGTTCATACCACATATTTTGGGGTTTCTTGTTTTATTTGCTTTTGTTTGTTTTTGTTATAGCAGCTGAGCCTCTAACCTAACTAATACAGATGTACCTGAATTACTGCAGTACAATGGAATAAGTGCTCTAGCAGAGGTACATGTAAGTTGCTATGGGAGTGCAGTGAAGAGAGTGATTAATTCTCTTTGGGGGAAATCTGGGAAGACTCCCAAGAAGGGGTGATATTTGAAATGAGTCTTAAAGGATGAGAGACTTTTCCAAGTGAGGGGAAAGGGAAGGACAGCTGGACAGTTTGAGAAAAGGCTCTAAGTGTTGAAAACAACAGACACATGGTTCAGATGCATAAAGGGAGGGACAGTCCCGGGAGATGGGACTGGTGGATAGATGCGGACAGTGTGAAGGACTTTGGTGTGAGTTTAGACCTTACCATTTGGAACCACTGAGGGATTTAAAAGGTAAGTAATATGATCTAACCTTTTGAAAAAGATAAATCTGGCAATAGTGTTTAAGATGGATTTGAGAAGAGAGAGCATGGGAACAGAGGGAAGGAACTATGTAACTCTAATGTAAGTCAGTTCTGATTTTCCCACAGAAACAATACTATAATAGGGGATTATGTTCCTGACCAAGGGCCTGATACACAAATTTTTATAGAACTGACCACAAAACCAAGCTCAAGTAGCTATAATAGTGTACCCATAATTTGTACATTACAGTTTCTAAATAGTATATGAATAATTAAATAAGACCAGACAGTAACTAAGCACAGAAATATGTATGTATCATATAATGCAATGTTCTTGGTCTCATATTTCTGCCTTTTAAGAAAACTTTGTGTCACAAAAATAATCTACTTTTAATAATTTTATTATGGTATAATTAACCTATAATAAACTGCACATATTTAAAGTGGGCAATGTGATAAGTTTTGACATATTTATGCAGTCTTGAAACTATTACCACAATCAAGAAAATGAATATTTCCATCACCCTAAAACTTTCCTCTTGTGTAATTCCTCCCTGCCTTCCCTTCACCAACTCCTCTATTCCCAGTCAGTCACCAATCTGCTTTCTGTCATTTAGATTAGTTTGAATTTTCCAGAATATTCCATAAATGGCATCATAAAACATATACTTTTTTTGTCTGGTTTCTTTCTCTCAAGATAATTATTTTTGAGACTCATCTACATTGCATTATGTATCAATTGTTAATTTTTTTAAGTGTTGAGTAATATTCCATTGTATAGATATACCACAATTTATCCATTCACCTGTTGATGGACATTTAGGTTGTTTCCGGTATTTGGCTGTTACAAATAAAGCTGCTGTGTGTATTCATGAAGTCTTATGTATGGATATAAGCTTTCATTTCTCTGAGTAAGTACCTGGGAGTGGAATGGCTTGGATCATTTGACAGGTATGTGTTTAACTTTATAAGAAACTGCCAAAAAGTTTCCAAAGTGCTCAGTCTTTGTACCATTTTACATTCTCATCAGCTACGTATTATGTGAGTTCCAGTTCCTCCATATCCTCAACCACACTTGGTGCAGTCAGTGTTTTCATTTTAGCTATTCTAACAGGTATTTAGGGTATTTCAAATATTTTATCCAATATTTATTAGATTGTTTTCTTATTATTAAGTTTTGAGAGTTCTTTATATATTCTGGGTACATGTCCTTTACCAGATATATGATTTGAAAATATTTTCTCCAAGTCTGTAGCTCCTCTTTTCATTCACTTAACAGTGTCTGTAAAAAGCAGTTTTTAATTTTGATGAAGTCCAATTTATCAATTTGTTCTTTATGGATCATACTTTTGGAGCTGTGTCTAAGAAAATTTTGCCTACTGTGTGGTCACAAAGGCTTTCTTCCAGATGTTTTATAGTTTTAGGCTTTACACTGAGATCTGTAGTCCATTGGAGTTATATTTTGTATATGATACAAAGTGTAGATAGAAGTTACCTTTTTTGCTTATGGGTATGTTATTGTTCCAGCACCATCTGTCAAAAGACCATCCTTTTTGCACTGCAATAAGGATTTGTTGAAAATCACTACAGGTCTTTTGACTCCATTCCATTGATCTATTTGTCTATCTTTATGCCAATATCACACCGTCTTGGTTTCTTTTCCAACTTTGTTCTTTAAAGTTGTTTTGGCTACAATAGGTCCTTGGCACTTCCCTCGGAATTTTAGAATCAGTTTTTCAGTTTCTTTTTTTTTTTAAATAATTTATTTTGGTATCATTAATCTACAATTACATGTGCAATATTATGGTTATTAAACTATCCCTTCATCAGGTCCTCCCCACCAACCCCATTACAGTCACTGTCCATCAGTGTAGTGAGATGCTATAGAATCACTACTTGTCTTCTCTGAGTTGTACAGCCCTCCCCGTGCCCCCCCCAACATTACATCTGCTAATCGTAATGCCCCTTTTTCCCTCTTATCCCTCCCTTCCCACCCATTTTCCCCAGTCCCTTTCCCTTTGGTAACTATTAGTCCATTCTTGGGTTTTGTGAGTCTGCTGCTGTTTTGTTCCTTCAGTTTTTTTCTTTGTTCTTATACTCCACATATGAGTGAAATCATTTGATACTTGTCTTTTTCGGCTTGGCTTATTTCACCAAGCATAATACCCTCTAGCTCCATCCATGTTGTTGCAAATGGTAGGATTTGTTTTCTTCTTATGGCTGAATAATATTCCATTGTGTATATGTACCACATCTTCTTTATCCATTCATCTACTGATGGACACTTAGGTTGCTTCCATTTCTTGGCTATTGTAAATAGTGCTGTGATAAACATAGGGGTGCATATGTCTTTTTCAAACTGGGCTACTGCATTCTTAGGGTAAATTCCTAGGAGTGGAATTCCTGGGTCAAATGGTATTTCTATTTTGAGTTTTTTGAGGAACGTCCATACTGCTTTCCACAATGGTTGAACTAATTTGCAGTCCCACCAGCAGTGTAGGAGGGTTCCCTTTTCTCCACACCCTCACCAACATTTGTTGTTGTTTGTGTTTTGGATGTTGGCCATCCTCACTGGTGTGAGGTGATAGATATCTCATTGTGGTTTTAATCTGCATTTCTCTGATGATTAGTGATGTGGAGCATCTTTTCATGTGCCTGTTGGCCATCAGTTTCTATTTTTTTTAAAGCCCCTATTTACTTTTCTATACAGAAAACACAAAGAAGAAAGTAAAAAGCACAATAATCTTGCCACTTAGAAATTATGTCTGGTAATGTTTTGGGTGTATACTTCTAGACTTTTCCTATGCTTTAAAATATTTGCTTTATTAAGTGTTTATGTAACATTATATACTAAGTAGTTTGGGTTTTTTTTACATCATGTTTATTGAAAGATAATTTATATACAGTAAAATTTATTTCTCAAGTGTATGAGTGTTTTCTCTCAGTTTTATGAGTTTTGACAAATGTACACAGGCATGTAACAACCATCACAATGAAAATAGAGAGTATTTTTATCACCCCAAAATGTTCCCTCTTGCCCTTTGCAGTCATTCCCCTCTTCTAAACCCTGGGAATCACTGGTCTGATTTCTGTCACTAAAGTTTGCCTTTTTTCCGGAAAGTTACATAAGTGGAATCATGGTATGTCATCTTTTGCATTTGGCTTCTTTCACTTAGATTATTGCTTTTGAGATCCATCCATATTGTGTATATGGATAGTTTGTTCCTTTTTATTGCCAAGTAGTTAGTATTCCATTGTGTGGGCACACCACCAATTATGTGGATAAATTCACCAGTTGACAGACATTTGGATCATTTCCAATTTGGGGCAGTTGTGAATAAAGCTGCTAAAAATATTTACATACAGGTATATGTGTCCACATGTATTGTCATTTCTCTTGGATAAATACCTAGAAGTAGTATTGGTGAATCATTTGCTGTGTGAATTTCACTTTATAAGAAACCCCCAAACTATTTTCCTATGTGGCCGTACCATTTTTTATTCCCGTCAGCAATATATGAAAGTTCCAATTGCTTGACATCTTTCTTAGCTCTTGGTATTATCAGTTTTTAAAATTATAGCCATTCTAACTGGTGTGTTGTGGTATTTCTTTGGGATTTTTGTTTGCATTTCTCTAGTAACTAATGAGGTTGAGCATTTTTATGTTTGTTTTTTAGCCATATATCTTCTTTGGTGAAATATATCTTCTTCCTGTTCAAATTTTATCCTATTTTTAGATAGGGTTGTTTATCATCTTACTATTGAGATGTAAGAATTCTCTATATACTCTGCCAGGTACTGTTTTAAGTGCTTTGCAAATGTTGACTAATATAATCTTCTTAACACCCATATGATGTGGGTACTATTATTTTCTTTCTTTTACAGATGAGAAAACTGCAACACAAGGAGGTTAAATAACTAGGTCAAGTTTGCTCAGCTAGGAATTGGCCAGCCAGGGCTGACCCCAGATAGCCTAACTCCAGATTGCCAGAGAGCAATCAGCTGTGATGTTATGCTGCTTTTCATGTGCATATTTTTTCCTGCCTTAATCTTGCAATGATTCTTAAGGTGCAGAAGCACTCCCACTGGGGTGGTAACATTTGGAAGTCGTCTTTGGGGGAGATTTTTATGGGAACTTTTGAAGAGATTTTGGGATAGTCTTTGAGTTCCCATTTGACGGTCCCTTGAGAAGTAGAACAGGGGTATTTATTCTCTAGAGTATACCAAGGTCCAACATCGGTACTCATGTCCTCAAATATGGGTGGGTGATGTCATAGTTGTCACAGTCAGTTGGAATGAATTTTATAGTTGTCATAAGTAAAGCTCAATAAACAGAAATTTCTTTGAGCAAGGGATCACCTCAAGTTAGAGACAGTTTCACTGTTCTCAAGCAAGGACCCAGGGATCAGGGGCCGTGTGTGTACTGGTTAAGGGTGAGGAGCTTGGAATAAAACCGCCTGGGTCCAAATATCAGCTCTGATCCTTACAAGCTCTGTGACTTCAGACTACTGGTCTGTAGCCCGGTATCCTCACATGGAAACAGGAATCACAATAGCATTACCTCGTCAAGACTGTTAGTAAGCTGAAGTGAAATGACACCCACAAAGCATTTTGAACAGAGCCTAGTAGATAGTAAATGCTCAATAAAGATTTGCCCTTTTGTTATTATTATATTTTTATTTATTTATTTATCATTATTATTATATTTATATATATTATTATTATTACTGTTCTGTCATGGGCTAGAGCAGTCTTAGAAGATTTTCGCATTTGTCACAGAGCTGGGAAGGGGGGTGACTCCAAACTGCCTGGCTGCTGCTAACATTATTGCTACCTAAACTCACAAACTGCCCCTGGGGTCCCCTCTGTGACTCCAGCTCAGGACCCAGTTCCAGTGAAGCCCCTAGGCTGGAAGCAACCCTCAGACTGACAGGCCAGATGGAAGTGGTAGTTCAGGAAGCTTTCAACTGCAAGAGGTAGACATGCTGACTCGAGCTGGATTATAGAATAAGGATATTTATAATGTCACTTAACAGGGAGTTGGAAGTAGGACAGACTCAAGCTGGGTTTCTCCCTGGACTCAGGGATGCTATCAAGGTTCTTTCTATTAAAATACTCACTATTCTGTCTGACTGAACTTATTACATTTTAGATTTTGTTTAATATTTCGTGATACAGCAATCTGAATGTCTGCTTCAGTCTATCTTGAGTCTTGGTATTCATAACGGCCATAGTTATAAGAGATACCTCACCAAATGATAGGCATTTATTATTCATTGTGCCGATTAAATTGCATTTATATTTCCCTCCCATCCATTCATTGTGCAATTTAATTGACATTTTGCTAGTATATTTCCATCTTTCCTAATATCAAACAGTTATTTTTGAAAAATAATTGGAAGGTTTTGTGTTTTTGTATTTTTAACAAAGCAGTTCAAGATTCTCTTAAGCTCTCTATTTGGAAAATTTCTAAGCTTATTTCTTTAGCCATGTGATAGAATTTTTAATAGGTGACATATTTACATGGTTTTCAGTAATAATATCACCTTATGATGGAAACATTTTCAAATAACCACTTCATGCCTTCTCCTCAGCATTCATTTTCTTTGAAAAGCTGTTTCTTTTTCACTTATTGTTAAAATGTTTCCTGTAGCTTGATAGGGTAGACTACTTTTGTCTGAAATATCTGCTTTTTCAGAGGTTGCACTAATATCTATTTGTCATAGAAAAGGTCGGAGAACCTACAACCTATTCATCTTTCTGTAAAAAGAAAATGCACAAATCGTCCTTAAATTCGATTCCCAGAAGAGTTTCTTGTTATATCCCTCTGATTTACAAAGTATAAAAATATTCTTCTGTTTAAGGCATCGTTTTTATCAAACCGACCACTCTGTTAATGCACCAGAGCATTTACACAGTGATAAATGAAGCCATTTGCTAAAAGTGAACCAAAGTGAGAAAATACCCCCAAAATACTCCGCAGAGAGGAGCTTGCCCTTTGCCCAGGATTCCTAGAGAAACTTCTGGAACTCAGGGCTGTCCAAAATGGACGGAAGGAGGGCATAGTGTCAATCCATTTATTAAATATTTGGTAAGGCTTGAACTTCTAGATTAAAAAAAAAGAAACCGACTTAACCCAGAGGATCATATTGCACATTTTATGCCTTACCCAAAGGATCATATTACACATTTTGGTTTGGAGACTAAGATATAGGGAGGGGGCTTCTGTGGGAAAAGCTGGAGCTGCCTGCCTGTGGGTTGGCCTGTGACGCAGGAGGGCCCCCTTCCCAGGAAAAACAGCTTTTCCTTCTAATCAGCAGGAAAGCCCAGGCTCCCAAGCTTCTCAGGTCCCAGTACCACCTCCTCAAGGGGGCAGGAGACCACCTCGTCCTCTGCTCTTTCCCTTTCTGAACGCCCCTCAGAGGGGTCCTTAAAGCCCTGGAGGATGGGGAGAGAGCTCCAGAGGTGGGAAGGGGCCACCAGTTCTTAGCTTATTTTCTCTGAGAGGCTCCCATCACCAGGCAGGGCCTGCGTTAATGGCCAGTTGAGGGGCGGGGGGCTGGGCTGCAGACAGTAGTTGTGGGTGCTGGTAGGGAGCAAAGCCCTGATATGGGGCCTCTTCACCCTGAACGTGCAGTCATCCGGGTTCTGGCAGATGACTGACCTGTCAGAGGGCCTCTCCCCACTGCTCCCAGCTTTACAGAG
The DNA here is from genome assembly GCA_032199065.1 of Smutsia gigantea. Classification (NCBI taxonomy): domain Eukaryota; kingdom Metazoa; phylum Chordata; class Mammalia; order Pholidota; family Manidae; genus Smutsia; species Smutsia gigantea. The sequence goes on from JAVSCE010009570.1 coordinate 14,125, forward strand.
CCTTGCACTGGGAAGATCCTCTGTAAATATTTGTTGGATTTAGTTGAATGGAGTTGAAACCTCATTTCCTGATTCCAGCATGGTTGGAAGTGCAGGCTGGGTGGGCTGAGATCCAGTGGGGTGTGGGGGATTGGGGTGGGGGGATGCAAGGCCAAATCAGTCAGCTCAGCTCTGGGGGAGAGGGTGGCGGGACTGTCCTGAACCTGGAAGAGTTTCAGTCATTCCAGTTCTTCCATCTGCTGCTACTGGTCTGAGAGTCCCCGACCCAGGTGAAGGTCCCTGATCACGCAGGATGCAGAGAAGCAGCAGGAGAGAAAGGCCAGGGGCAACAGGAAGGGGCAAAGAGAAGGGGGCAGCCACGCTAGAGCCCCAGGGAGTCGGTGTTGCATTTGGACAGTCTTGGTCCCGATCTGCCAGTACTTTTCTTTCCAAGGAAGTGTCACAGCCAGTTCTGCCCTCCTTGGCCTGCAGCTTAGGGAAGGTGGTGTATTTTGGCAAGGGAGACCTGGGCCTGTGCACCACCACGTGCTCAGAAGCTCATTACCCATCCTCAATGCACACATGGAGACTCCCATGTTATGTACTTGCAGTCTCGCCCAGCCAGCCCCTGGCACATAGTTTTCATCATGTGCTGATACACAGGCACGTACACTTGCCTACACGAGGTCAGACTTACTGGCATGAACACATTGTATGTGCACCCCCAGAGATAGCCAGCATCCCGCAGACCCATGTCATCCCCTGGGCACAGAGAGCCAGCCCACAGGTCCTACTTGGAGGGACATGAACAGATGGGGTCCCCCATGCTGTGTGCTTCTCCTAGGCTGGTGTCCAGCGCAGTCAGAGCCACATACAGCTGCTGGCATGACACAGGCTCCCATTGTGCTGCCAGGCTCAGGGGGACAATGGAGAACTATTTCCTCCTTCTTCCGACAACACCCCCTGGCAGCCTGGAGCCCAGGAGCCCAGTCGCCGGTTTCAGAGTCTTGGGGAAACTCCTCAGAGGCCACATTCTGCAGGAGGAGCTCTTGGGGAACCCCAGTCTGAGGGACCCCAAGGGAAGTGGGGGCCCCATCCACTAGGGAGAATCAGGGTTTGCACTGTCCTGCTCCAGGTGGGCACAGACCCGTACAAGGTCTGGGAGAGAGGTTGCATTCCTCATCAAATCGGGACATAGCCACTCTGCAAGTGTGAGGCTTGAGGGTCTGAAGGCCCAGCCTGCTGGCCATTTGACCCCCTCAAGTGCCCCATGGCCAAAGCCACTGTCATCACCATACCCTCCACCTGTTTTAACATCTTCAGTACTTTTTCTGGTATTTAACACCAGATTGAGTACTTACTAGGTACAGGGGACTGCTCTAAGCGTGGGAGGACTGGGCTTCTTTCATTTTACTCTTTGTGACATATTTGCATAAGTCGTATGTTCTTGGCAGACTGATTTTTCTTGCTTCTTCCAAACACAATGACTTTACTTTCTCTGTGCTTTTTGCTCATTCACATAATAATGAATGCAATGAACACTTGCTGAGCATAGGGTTACCAGACAAAATAATACAATATTTTGATCATTATTATTAGTAGTCATTGTTTATCTAAAATTCAAATTTAACTGGGCATTCTGAGTTTTTTATTTGCTAAATTTGGGGACCCTAATTGAGCATCTATTGTGAGCTGTGCTCAGGACATACAGTGATGACAGCCCCAGGGTCTGCCCTCAGGGAGCTCCCATTCTAGCAGGGGAGGCTGACAAGTAGACACAAGGAAGGGTGGGGTTCTAATAAGGAAATTTGAATGTACTGTGGATGTTCCGGGAAGGGAACCCAGCCTGCCCTGGGGAGGTCAGAGAAGGATTACTGGAGGAAGAGTACTTGAGTTAAGTCTTACCTTAGTTCAGGCTTCTATAGCAATATATAGACTGGTGGTGGGGAGGCTTATAAACAATAGGAATTGATTTCTAACAGTTCTGGAGGCGGGAAGTCCAAGGTCAAGGCTCCTGCAGATTCAGCGTCTGGTAAGAGCCCACTCTCTGATTCACAGACAGCAATCTTCTTGCTGCATCCTCACATGGCGGAAGGAGCAAGGGAGCTTCTGAGGTCTCTCTCATAAAGGCACCAATCCCGTTCGTGAAGCCTCCACCCTTATAACCTAATCACCTTCAAAGGCCCCCACCTCTTAATACCATCACACTGGGGTTAAGATTTCAACATATGAATTTGGGGGGACACAAATCTTTAGTCCGTAACAAGTCTTAAAAATTAAGTTGGGAGAGAGCCACGTTGAGCCCCGAATGGGAGAGACATGGCACAGTTTGTGTACCTTTAAATGGCTGTCCACTTGGTGGTCAACCGGGACCGGACTGAAGGTGTTAGGGGTCAAGGCCAGCATGCAAGACTGGGCAGAGACAAAGGAAACTCAAAGTGCTTCCTATAAAAGGCTGAGGCAAAGAAGGATCCATGATTACAGATAGAGTGCTTGCTGCTCAGATGGGGAAAAGGCAGGTGTCATGTTGACCTTCTGCCTGGGATCACCTTGCCATCCTCCCCTCTGCTAGATGGCCCCCCAGCTGGGACCTAGGTAGCCAATCAATGGCTGAATGTCAGGGAGGGGGTTATGGCCAGACCCAAGTGTGCATACATGTGAGCCCACATAGGGGGTGAAGTGCCTGGGTACCTTGTTACTGCCTCATTGGTTTGGGTTTGCAAGACCAAGGCAGTGAAGAAGGTACTAGACATGGACATATGCTTTAAAAACACCCAAGTTCGAACTCTGGTTCTATCACTTACTAGCTGGATAATCTCCACTGAGTTACTTAACCTCTCTGAGCCTCAGTTTCCTTCTTTGTGACATGGGAAAAATTCTACCTAACCTCACCTTAAAACAAATGAGCCAACAAATTAATGAGACTAATGTTAATTTTGCAGGGTTGTTAGGAAGATTAGATGAGATGATGTACATAAAATAACAGGCATAGAATAAGCTCTATAAAGGTTTGTTTTTCTTCCCCTCCTAGCACCACACCTGCCAGTCACACAGCTGTCACCACATGAATAACAACAACATTTATATAATGTGAACCAACCAGTTGAGATTTTCTAAGGTATTAATAATTAAGAGATGGAACATAATACTCTTTTTCTGTCCTAGTGAGCTTTTCCTGTAATTGCAATCTTTCCTAAACTAAGAGTTTTAAAGACTTGTTACTCACCGAAGGTTAAGATTTAAAGAAATATAAACATCTTGGCACAGTCAGGTATTTCCATCATTATGTTCCTACTGATAATAAATGACTGCTTAAGCTGTTTTATTTATTCTGATTTAATAATTTCCCTGGGAACTGTTCTCAGAACCCCAAGTGAGCAATAGGCCATCTGTAGCCCATCTTGTGTGGTCAGTATTAATCGCCCCAAGAGGAGAAACTAATCTGTGAATCTGTGCAACTAATCCTAGGAAAAACCTTACTTCCTTGCACACTATATTCTCTTCCTTCTGCTCTGCACACTAAAAAAGGTCTCTGTATGGACTGAATGTTCGTGTACCTTGAAACTCTTATATTAAAACCCTAATATTACTGGGTGACGTATTTGGAAATTGCACCTCTAAGGAAGTAATTAAGGTTAAATGAGGTCATAAGGTTGGAGCCTTAATCTGATAGGACTAATGTCCTTATAAGAGGAAGAGATGTGAGAGATATCTCTCCGCTCCTGCACTGGGGAAGGGCCATGTCAGAACACAGTGAGAAGGCAGCAGCCCACGGGTCATAAAGAGAGCCCACGCCAGGAACCAGATCTCCTGGCACCTTGATCTTGGACTTCCAGCCTCCAGAACTATGAGAAATAAATATCTGTTTTTAAGCCTCCCAGTGAGATCTTTTGTGATGGCCACCAGAGCGGACCAATAATCTTCTGTTCCTCCCATGCCTTGGCTGCTGATGGCAGCTTTGTTTCAGACCCTCACCAGAGCATAACACTGGGGCACAAGACGTGAGTTCACCCACAGCCCCTTTATAACCTGCAGGTTTCCCCAGCAACCAGCCTTGCACTGCGGTCCATCCCCTTTCCTCTTAATCACTGTCCAGTTTCATTGAATGGGCTCCATTACTCACTGCCTTGGGGGCCACAGATGCTACAAACTAACATTTCCTAAGGACTTTCCATCCTTAAAGTGATCCTTTATTCCAAGTCTATATTCTAAAGCACACCCAAATGTCAGAGCAGTTCTAAATGGGGATCCCGGCTACTGTGTGCAGAACACTCACTCTGGGTTCTTGGGGGGTTACGTCACCCCCACCCAGCGCCTGCCACAGCTGCGGTGGCTCCTTTGGGCTGTGCTTGTGTTCGCCCTCTCCTCAGAGCTACCTTCCCCAGTCCCCCCAGCACCAGTCCTGGCCTCCCTCCCACCTTTTCCATGTCTTACCTCCCACAGTAGATTGGCAGCAGCCTGCAGGTGGCGGCCACCTGTCACTCACCCGTGTGGTACCGACTTACCTACTGGGTGCGATGTACTGGCACTGTGCTCAGTGCTTACCATCATTCTTTCTTTCCATCCGCAATGTTAACTCCCTTGGGTGGTTTCTCTCATCATCCCCATTTTACAGCTGAGGAACCTGCACTGAGACAGACGAAGGTTCTTGCTTAGAATCAGCTGGCAGAGGAAGGAGCCAGGATTCACATTGGGCCTCTTGGTTATAATCTGCATGCTAGTCTCCCCTGGCCTGGGCCCAGCCCTCAGTGCCTTTCCTGACCAGCCACCCCAGAGCCACTGCCCCCTCCCTTATCTGACCCACCACGTGCTCCCTTAGGTGCTAGTCTTCAGGGCTTTTTATTTTCAGGTACATTCCATGTGAATATCAGCCCCGGAAATACCCAGCATCTACAGAGTTTGCATATCGTGGGCTCACAATTATATTGGGTGAAGAAATGAACCATTTTTTCCTAACCGGACTGCAAGTCCTAGGCAGCAGAATGCACGGTCTGGCTTCTGCCCCCACACCACAGCAGCCGGCTCAGGGCCGGGCACACCGTGGGACCTCTTTCCCACGCAGCGGACACCCCTGACTATCCCGTCCCTGCCTCCAGCTGCTTGTTATAAACACCCCAGCTGTGTCAGACGAGCACTCTTGACCCCCACCTGCTGCCAGAACTGACTTTTGCTATAATTGCTAATATTCCTTTCCTTTTTTTCTCTGAATCAACATTAGCTTTGCTAGCTCCCTTCCCTCTGTCTGGCGAGCCGAGGTAACAGCATCTGCATGAACTTGGGGTGTGCTTTTCTTGCCTTGTCAGAACAGCAGCTCCTATCTTACAGGCAGTGGGCTGGGAGCCAGACCCCGACAATGGAGGCCTTGTGAGCTGGCCCCAGGAGTATGCTGGGAGCCCGCAATTTAGCACACACATACCCCCTTCTGGTGCCACCTTCTTATCTCCTGCCACCAAGCCCTTGCTAATGCTGGGGCTGTAACCCAGTCCCTGTAATTGCATGTCCTGATAGAGCATTCCTGGGCTCAGGCCACGGTTAAACATTGACTTAGGGGGCTCCTGATTGGGTGAGCCTCTGGGTAGGTGTCCCCTACTCTCCTCCAGTGGTTTTAGGCTGAATGAGAAAGCCACAGCCCAAGACAGGTGTTCTTGGCTTCCTATGCCTCTGAGTCAGTGTGTTGGGGGAGCCCCTGGCCCATCCAAAAAGGAGTGGTTCTTCCCTCACCTTGAGCCTACCTGCCAAGGTCCCTACTGCTCCCCTCTTTCTCTGGATTCTCCATCCCTCTCCATCTGCTCACCTTTCCTGTCTTCTGCTTCCCCTTACCTCTTTCTCAGGCTCTCTCCCTCTGCAGGCCCAGCCTCTCTTCCCATCTTCTGCTTTCTCCCTGGGTCTTTTCCCAACTAGGACATTCAGGTGGAGGCTCTGCCGTCTGCTCCCCACCCAAGGACTCGACCTCTCTGGGAAATCTGAGGTGCTCTGGGGAAGCAGCTGGTCCAAGAGCCCCTCCTGCCTGTCTCAAGAACATCATCCTAGCTTCAGCAAGCCCCCAGGGCTATGCGCTCCGAACAACTTGGATGCAGTAGAATGTGTGACTGGCAAGTCCCCTGCTCTCCCAGAGCTTCCAGTTTAGGGGAGGAGACACATACTGAACAAGTCTTCAGGCTTCAGGTGGCAAGTGCTATTGTAAGTGACAGATGAATTCTAATTTGGGATTCACCCAGTAGAAAATAAGGATTGGACACTTTGGGCTGGTTCCAGGTACCCTGCTAGTCACCATGTTATATGCAGTTTCATTTGTGTGTTTCAAGAGGATGCCTCTGGTTGCCATGTAGAAAACAACAAGAGTGAGAGCACCTGTAGAGACAGGGGAGACCATAGGAATAGCACGGAAGGAGGTGATGGAGGCTGGGCGACATGCTGGCACTGGAGAAAATGGAGGCAAAGGACTCATTCAAGAGCATCTGAGGGGCAGAGTCTGTAGGTGAGGGTTGGGATGCTGAGTGAAGAGGGGAAGAGGTATAAGGATGACTCCCAGGTTTCTGGCCTGAGCAGCTAGGCAGATGGAGGTGCCATTTGCCATGTGGGAAGAGTGGAGACAGCACATATTTGGGGCTGGGAGGGGAACCAGGAGCTCAGTTGTGGACATGTTAAATTCGACATCGGCATCCCTTCCCTCCATGTTAGTAATGGAGCCTCACTTTTCCTTTAGGGCACTGCCTACCCACCACAGCAAGTGATTTTGGTTGGGCTATTACATGGCCTCCCTTCCCCAGCACACAGTAGGGCAGGACTGTCTTGGGGAGGGTGCACCACCCACCAAGGGACATTGAAGAAGAGAATTTTGCATTCTCTGAGTTTGTGAGTTATAAAGAAATACAAACCTGAGTTATAAGGAAATATATAAATGAAGCTGTCAGTGGCTTGTCTGCCCCCACATGGGAAGAGGCAGCCAGAGAATGAAACCAACAGAGGAAAACAGAGCAGGAGGAGATGGAGAAAGACTGATTTCTGGTAACATCGTGTGAACCTCTGGATCCATCCATGTCTAAAGTTAGATCTGCTTTTTGATCCATTATGTGAACTAATAAAATCTCTTTATTTTCCTGGGAGCTAGTTTGAATACTCTCACATGCGACTAAGAAAGACTGTCCAATAAGACTAACACAGCATCCAAGAGGAGATGTCAGGTGGGCCTTCTGGAGCAAAGATGCAGAAGTACCGGAAGCCAGGTTCTGAGGAGGAACAGACAAGTGGGACAATGTCTGGAGATGGACATGGAGTCAAGAGATATGTGGTGGAGATTCCCAAATACCTCCAATATTCACTTTAGCTTTCTTTCTCAAGGTTTTAGCTGAGCACATGGCTCTTCCTGGTAGGTGCTACTACGTAGTTAGGTCTGGACAAGGGGATGTGAGTGCAAGTACTGGGGAAGCTTTCCATTTCCCACTGGATGTATACACCTGGTGGTGAGAACCTCAGAAGTTCTAGTGGACATTGTGGCAGTGGACATGAGTGAATACTACCTGATACCCAAAACTGAGGCATTCCTTCCCCCAGCTGTCTGCACACAGTTCAGCTGAGTCTTTACTCAGACACTGCTTTGCCCAAAGCTATACCTCCTCCCCAGGGGTCTGAATGCAATGACTTGGTGCAATAACCAGCCCAGCTCTTTACCTTCATGAAGACAACTTTGAAGGTCACCCCAGCTCCTGAGTTCCTGTCATCTGAGTCCTCTATCATGTCTGCATCACGGCCCAGCTCTGCGCTTTGCCCAGTCCTGCTTCCAACCCCCTTCCATGAGGGTTTATCCCAGGAACACTCCCCAGTAAAACACCTGTTTGCAAATCTCTGTTTCAGAGTCTGTTTCCTGAGTAACCCAACCAATGACAAAAGCTGTCTTAGACTGTGTGATGGAAGTAGCATGTTGAAAATAGTGACATAAAAAGATATAAGAAACCTGAGTCCTCTAAAACCACTGAGCTACTCTATCAGCCCTGAACCATCAACTTACATGATAGAAAAACAAACCTCTATTTTGTTTAAGCCAATGTACTTTGAAGTCTCTTTGTTACAGCAGTCTAAACCAATTTCTAATTAACATAGACTTTGTATCAAGAAGTGAAATGTTGATGTGGCAAAATTTTAAACATGAGACATCACACTATTGTCAGACAGCGGGCAGATATTTCAGGTTGGGAAGCTGGTGTTATGTAAAATGTTTGGTAACATGATCTCCCATGATACCTTGGAAGACAGTTGACTTGCCTACTGAGCCTCTAGATCTGGAGGAAGTGGTTAGAAAAGGTACAAATGTTGGTTGGTATAGTCTTCTTGCCACACTTAACAAGGTCCTGTCTGATACAGAAACTCCAAAAAGAGACAGAGCTTGCAAGCACACACAAAAGTAAATGGAACTCCTTTGTTGGAATGTCACCTAGTACATGTCCTGCCACATTAGCAATGGATATAAAAGAAGGCCGCTATCCCATGACAATCGGTCATTTTCTAATGATCCAAGGTTGAGATGAAAACAAAATGAAGCAAAAATAAAGCCCACCATTTATTGTACTACACTAGAGTTTATGTTTAGAGATTTAGCACTTGACCACACAAGAATGCAAATAATTAAAAACAACTCCCTAGTGAAAAGTTAAATTTATTTTTATATAAACCAAGCAAGTACTGCGCAAATGAAAGAGCCCGATATTTGATCATGAAAATCACAAATTCTGTGGAACACCAGGAAGGGACTGCCATGAGCTGACTCCATTTCACTGTCAAGACCAGTAAAACAGGAGGAAATATGAGGGCCATTTTGTCCTCACACTGAACTTGGAAGAGTCGATTCAAATCAAATCAATAAATACATATTGGATACTTACAATGTGAAAGGAAATGTGTTAAATGCCAGGAGGGATGTAGAAACAAATAAGACAATCTCTGGCTCTAATAAAATCAAATGTGTTTAAAAAAAAAAGTTAATGGAACTCTTTTAATGGAGATTCTTCCTGCCAGTGTCCAGTCATCTAAGTTGACTGAGAATCCAGTATTCGGAGCCTCCACATGCTGAGAAAGTCAACTGCTTTTGTACTCAACAAACTGAAGCAATGATGTGAAGAGGAAAAGGAACAGGAAGCTTTCCCAGGAGATAAGACTGTGGCCTAAAGCCTTTCCCAATCAGCTCCTGTAAAGAATGCCCAGCCAGACCGTGAAAGTCAGTCCAGCAGCCCGATCAGACGAAGGATGTTGCTTTTCCACTCAGGCCTACTGTTAAGTACCCTTACAAACGATCAGTAAGTTAATAGAGGATGGTGAGAGTATAGAGGCCACGAAACAAATATGCATGTGTGTCTTCAGGCTTAAGAACTATGTCTAGCATTGCCGGCTGGATTACTTGGTCAGGGAACAGATTGGAAGCAAATAGACTGGAAGTATACTAATTTTCTTAAAATAACAGTGTTACTGAGATATAGTTCACATATGATAAAGTTCACCCTTTTAAAGTGTACAATGCAGTGTTTTTCATATATTCACAGAGTTGTGCAGCCATCACCAGTATACAGTTCTAGAACACTTCCATTACCCCCAAAAGAAACCCAATATCCATTGGCATTAAATCTCCATTCTTCCTTCCCCACCAGCCCTTGGCAATAACTAATCTACTTTCTGTGTTCATAGATTTACCTGTTCTGTATATTTCATATAAATGGAAATCATACAAGCTGTGTCTTTTTGTGTCTGGCTTCTTTTACTTGGCATAATGTTTTCTAGGTTCATCCATGTGGTCACATGAACCAGCATTTCATTCATTTTTATGGCTAAATAACATTCCATTATATGACTATATCACATTTTTTTTATTCATGCAGCAGCTGAGAGACTTTTAGGTTGTTTCCACTTTTCGGCTATTATAAATAATCTTTCTATGAACATTTTCATGTACAAATTTTTATGTGGGCATACATTTTCAGTTATCTAGGGGTAATTCTGTGTTTTAACTTTTTGCAGAAGTGCCAGATGGTTTTCCAAAATGGCCGCACCATTTTACATTCCCACCAGTAATGTATGAGGGCTCCAGTTTTTCCATGTTCTCTCCAACATTTGTTATTATCTGCCTTTTTTACTGTAGTCATCTTAGTGGTTGTGGAGTAGTATCTCACTGTAGTTTTTGTTTGAATTTTCCTGTTAGCTAATAATGTTGGGTTCTTTTCATGTGTTTATTGGCCATTTGTATATATTCTTTAAAGAATGTCTATTCAAATCCTTTGTCCATTTTTAAATTAGATTGTTTATCTTTTTGCTGTTGAATTATGTGTTCTTTATATACTCTGAATTCAAATATTTTATCACATACAGAATTTGCCAATAATTTTTCCCATTCAGTTGGTTGTCTTTTCACTTTCTTTGAAACAAAGGTTTTTCATTTTATGAACTCTGTTTTATCCATTTTTTTTCTTTTTTTTTTTTTTTGCTTGTGCTTTTGCTTTTTAAAAAAAAAAATGTTTAATCCAGATCATGAACTTTTACAGTCTTATCTGTTACCTTTAGGTCTATGATCCACTTTGAGTTAATTTTTATATATGGTATGAGGTAGAGACGCAACTACATTCTTTTGAATATGAATATCCAGTTCTTCCTGTTCCATTTATTGAAAATACCGTTCTTTTCCCGTGTGTGTTTGTATCTAGACACTCGGTTCTATTCCATTGAGCTATATGTCTATCCTTATAGATAGTATATATATATATATATACCACACTGTCTTGTTAATTATAGTTTTGCAGTAAATTTTGAAATAGGGTACTGTGAGTCTTCCAACTTTGTTCTTCTTTTTCAAGATTGTCTTGGCTACTATAGGCTCTTTGCAATTCTATAAGACTTTTAAGATCAAGGTTTCAATTTCTGCAAAAAAGACAACTAGGGCTTTAATAGGGATTACACTGAAGCCGTAGATCATTTGAGGGAGTATTGCCATCTAAGCAATATTAATTTTTCCAATCCAAGAACATAGGATGACTTTTCATTTATTTCGTTCTTCCTTAATTTCTTTTAACGATGTTTCAGAGCTTTCAATGTATAAGCTTGGCACTTCTTTTAATATTCTTATTTTGTATTTTTCTATATGTTTGTAAATGGGATTATTTTTTAAATTTAATTTCTGTACTGCTACAATGAGATTTTGAGGGAAATTAGTTGACAGAGCCTACAAGCCTGGCCTGTGCAACTCCAGGACTGCTCAACTCCTAAAGCAAACTGTGAGCTCCAAAACCTGCCCCAGCAGTAAACAGGCTTTGAAAGCCATACGGTCACTACCCCAGAAGGACGTGTTCTCCAAAGGTCTCTTCAGATGTGGCCCTGGAAGACCACAGACAAGGAAGGACCTCCCAGAAGGCAGAGCCAGGGGCCACAGAGAAGAATAGTAAAGGAGATGTTTTCAGGTAATCAGTATCAAGGAAAGTGCTCCTCTGGGAGGCAAGAAACCTTTGGAATCCTTGCCCAGTGGGGTCTGCTAATCACTTTGCTCCTGCTCTGTGTTTTCTATCTTTCCCTTTCCAAACGGCAGCTTTGGCTGTGGTTGTCCTGTTCCTACCTCTTACTGTATATGTGCATGTGTTGGAGACGGGCAAATAGATAACTCGTTTTTTAGTTTATACGTCACTGGACCAATATCTAAACTTCTTATAAGGATCTTACAATCACCAAAAGGGCCTGGACTTTGAGCTGGTTGCAGTAATGGATGGCACTTTGTGGGTTTGGAGCTTGGGAAGGGGCTTAGCTGGTTCACGTGTGGGTGGCCAAAGATGCCAACTGTGGCAGAGACTGCTAGCTCTTCCTCAATAGCTATTCTCCTCTTCTTCAGTAGTGTTCGAATGTAAACAAGTGGACACACTGCTGCCCAGTGAAAGAGTGTATTTCCTACCTCCCCTCACAACTAGGTAAGTGTAAGTGAACACGATGTATGCAACTTGCAGGCCATGTCCTTCAGAGGAAACAGGCATATCTTCTCCCCTTTTCCCCTTCCTTCTGATGGTGGTTGAAGTGCTGGCAAGGGCTAGAGCATCTATTTTGGAGGGAAACTGAGTAAAGTGTGGCAGAGCAACAGAGAGAAGAAGCCACCATATCACCCCTATACTGCCTTTCTAGACTTTCCTTACAAGAGCTAAGCTTCTACTTGTTCGGTACAGTCTTTGGGGATTTAGTTATAACAGCCTAATTTTTATCCTAACTAATATAGGACATTTGTCTGTTTTTAAGATGGGAGAGACAAGAGCATGTTTATGCTTGAGGAAATGACCTGTTAGAGAGGGAGAGATCGATTAGCACAAAGAGTGTGGAACTAACAAAAAAGCAACGTCCTTGAGGAGATGGCAAAGGATGGGACCCAGGGAACAAGGGATGGACTTTTCCTTTGAAGAAGGTGGGATGCTTCTTCATTTGTGATGGGAAGAAGAAAAAGAGATCGGTGCAGATGCAGGGGGACTTGTGGATTCAGGGGTTCAGTACATTTGCAAGGGAGTAATGTAATGATAGCCCATGGAATCTTCAGACTCCTCCACACAGCACCAGTTTCCTGACCCACTCATCATTGATCCATGCGTGGTTTCGTTTTATTTAATTAGTTATTTGTCATGATGTAATAGGCACCTGGAAAACCACCCAGACAAAAGCCTGGACAATGACCCACATCTTATCATATGGTTCCTCCTCCCCAGCTCATCCCCTTCCTTCCTCCCTCACAATAACTATCATCCCGAATCCTGTGTACCACATATCTCATCTATGTATATTTCCAAAAATTATATACACATATTTTATATTAATTGTTTTAAACCTCATTGAAAGGTATCATTCTCTATATAATCTTCGGGGACTTACATTTTCCCCTTTATTGTATATTGCTGCAATTTATCCATATTATTTTATATTGCTGTGGCTCCTTTGTTTAACCTGTGTCTGACATTCTGTCGTGTGAATATAGCACAGTTTATTCATCCACAAGCCAGGGCATCTAGGCTGGGAAAGGAGAGAAGGGAAGACAGGAGGGGGCTGATGGGTGGAGAGAAAGTGAAGGGATCAGTGGACTGGAGAGCTCTTTCAGGCCTGCAGGGGCACTGGGCCAGAGAGCAGAAAGGCTTGGAGGTGGTGGACGGATAGTGGGAAGTGAGAATTTCTGGTTTCAGAAGTGGGGAGGCTTTTGGCGACCATGAAGTCCTCAGGGGTAAATATTGCCAAGGACAGCGAAGGCCAGGACTGATGAAGGTGAAAGGAGTGAGAGGTGAGGGAATGGATTTCGGTCTTTCTGTTTGTCCAGGATAGTGGCAGGAGGTGGGGTAGAGCGAAGATGATGAGGCTGGAGCTGGGTCTTCGGTGGGAAAGGGACGTACCTGGTAGGCTGCGAGACGACAGGGACAAGGAGGGAGGATGGTACGGCTGGAAGCCAGAGTGTCAGCGGTGCCGCGCTTTGCAGGAGGATGGGAGTGGTGGGCTGGAAATGACAATGAGGAATAATAAGGCCAAACTCCACCTTCTGGCCTTGAGGTGCAGAGAATGTAAGACTAAGCAGCCTCCGCTTGAGAGGGCCGCAGGGAGTTGGTGGCTCAGGGCCAGGAGGAGGAAGCATTCCAGAAGAGGCTGAAGATATAGCAGAGTGCCGACCGTGGTGCAAAACTCCAGAGTGCGTTGTGCAAGAGATGAGGGGCGGAGCATGGCGGGTGAGGCGAGCAGGTGCTTCAGGACTCGGCTAGCTGAGGCAGGAAAGTGGGCAGGCTCTGGTGGGAGGGGAGGTGGCTCTGGGTCCCATGGATGGCCAGCCTTGGTTACCCCTCACACGCCAGGAGCGGCTGCACGCTCCTTGCAGTGGCATGTGGGTGGAAGGGCATCGTTCAGCATGTTGCCCCCGTGCCCCTGTGCCACCAGCCCTGTTTGTTCCTCCGGCTTGATGTACCTCATGGGAGGGGGAACCAGAGGTCAGTACTCTTCCCTCGGGTCTAATGCTGGTGTCAGGGGAAACCAGTGTGGAGAACTGGCTTGGTTAGAGGTAGGGCCAGAGGTCTTGCCTCGGAGGAGGTCGAGGGATGCAGCCCGCAGACCTAATGTCATCTTCCAGCTGGTCCAGGTGGGGCCTGCTGGCTCCCATGGCCCTGGGCTAGCCCAGCTTGCCCTGTGAGAGGTTTTTTGACACTGCTGTGAGGGTAGAGGCATCGTCCTGGCTCTTAAGGAGTTTTGGGGGAGAAGGACGAAGAGGTGAAGCCAGCTGTTTGGGAGCTGCGGGCTTTAGGGAAGTCCTTCCAGGGCTCTAAGAAAGAGGCAGGCCTGCCTCCCATTGTTCTTAAACACAATCAGTACAGAAAGAAAGGGGAGAGCCCCGCCCCGCCCGCGCCTGTGTTTTGTGCTCACGGCAATGTTCCTTGGATTTCCCAACCGGGCTTTACATAATTATCCTTCTTCAATTATAAAATCTTGGACTGAGGGTGAGGGATTGTTAGGCACAAAATGCTTTGATTATTTTCTATACCTCATCTCCTACATTGACCTCAAACATGACTCTGCCTCTGCCTCTTCCCATCTCAGGTGAGGGAACTACCGGGCTGGTGTTTTCTTTCCCTCACGACCATGGGCCATAGAAGATCTGAATAGGAGCCCAGGGACAGAACACCTCCATGTGGCAAGAGAAGAAGTTACCAGCTTCTCCTGAGTCCTCCATTGCTCAGCTCTCAGTGACTCTGTGCCCCCACCCCCTTCCCTGCCTGGTGGGGGCACTGGCTGTCTGCTGGTCTGCTGTGCTTGCCTTGCCCTAACGGGAGGGGCACAGCTCACGTCCTCAGGGCAGGCAGAGGCAACGACTTTCTATTTCTCTGTGGCTCCAGTACTCAGGAGCCCCTGAGCCAATGCAGAGTCTAACCCACAAGCAAAACACCGTGGAACATGCCCAGTGACATAGTGTCAGGATGAAGGGTGAAATGAAAATAATTTTTCAGTCTGGGGAGAGCAGATCTCAGCAAATGGTAGGCTGGTCTCAGACAGGATTTTTCTGGGTTTGGAATGGAGGTATGCATGATCACAGAACAAACTGGGTCCTGGACATAAGAGAGACAGTTTTCAGCCCGCAGCAATGGGTACCAAGGAAAGGTCACAAGATGTATTAGAATATAAACTTGGCTGGTGCAACAGGAGCCTAGAATAAGAGTGGCTCAAACATGATAGATATTTATTTCCTCTTGTGTAACAGGCTAGGGATGAACAACTTGGGGGCAAAATGGCATCAGAGAATCAAGTTTCTCCTAACTGACCTGGTCCTGTGCCATCCCTATGGTCCTGTCCCCACTCACAGGATCCAAGGTGGTTCAGTATCACACAGGCTTCCAGACTGCTTCAGCTGGGGGAAAGATGGTCAAGAGGGCTGCTTCCCCCAGAAGTTGCACACCTTGCTTTTGCTCGCATCACACTGGCCAGAACTCTTGGACACGTGTCTATCCTTAACTGCAAGGGAGCCTGAGAAAGGTAGTTTTTGTTCCAGGCAGCCATGTAACCAATAAACCCTTTTTATTCTATTGGAAAAAAAGGAAAATTGTTATTGGGGGCCAATTAGCAGTTCTGTCACATGAAACCCCAAGTGCACAGCAAGGAGGTTCTTATATTTGTCTGCCCCATACCTCATTTCCCCTGGCCACAGTGCTGGGCAAGTGACTCTGTCTGGGAAAATCACAGTAACACATCCCCCTGGCCACAATAATTGGCCCAGAACTGGGCAGATGATTTAAGTAGTGCCAATCAGAGTTGTTACTCAGGAACTTTTCCTAACCAAATCTGGTAGCACATGGTGCAGTTTCCTTTCTGGTCATGAAACTCTGAGACTGGAACCCTGGA